>LPNX010912121.1:18586-95015 GCA_001517045.1 Pseudotsuga menziesii | reverse complement strand
TCGGCAGGGTGGCACACCATTTTGTTAATCAAGGCTTGGATGGAAAGCTGGAAGAGGAAGGAGCCTACAATGTCTACAGCAAACTCTTGGATCTACTACGGTCACTGGTCCCAGGTATTTCAATTCCAGATAATTAGATATTAAATTTATTCATGGTATGATTGTATAATTTACCAAGAAATTCATGAAGTTTATCAAACCTGTACAGCTCCTATTTCTATGTTAATATGCTTACAGTTCCATTCTATGTTAATATGTTTACAGTTCCAAATTGTAAATTCACATGTTTATAAAATTAATAGTACAGACATAGATATCAACCTGTAATATGTTTTAAAAATGTCTTGATAGAGAATATTACAGATAGATGGACCGAGTGCTCTACCCGTTAGGCAGAGCACTACACTAAGCATTAAAATCCCGTGGAGAGGACTATTTGGTGATGGACTATGGAGTAAAGTGCTCAAATCAAAGTATGTGAAGTTCTCCTAAGTAACTAAATGGGTTTGGAATCCAATTAAAAATTCCACCAATGCCTCTATAGTATGGAGGGGATTTATCCAATCATACCCAATTTTGGGTAAATGGTTATCATGGAAAATTGGTTATCCAATCATACCCGATTTGTGCAGGCACGATTTGGAAGCCAGCGAAACCATAGAAATAAGAGACATTCTTGCTAGCTATGATATCATATGATAGGCTTTGGACACTATGTACCAGCTCTTGCTTGTGGCCTATAAAATCTTGGCATTGCCTATATATAGAGTTTATGGCAGAGGAATTCTTTCACTGAACTAAAAGTTGTTTAATTGATTTTTTACTTATTTTTATAGACATTTGTTTTCTCAATTAACACGTTTAGAATAACTTCCATGCATGATCCTGAACTCGTCATGCTGTACTGTATTATCCATCTTCATCTTTTTTAGGACTTGGATATTTGGTTGATCACATGTATTGCTTTACATACTATCTTGTTGAATACATTTATTGTTTTATAGCCTATGGTGGACAATAACATCTTCATCTTTTGGAAGCATTATGGAATTGAGAAAAGGATTGTCTCGTACATTTATTGTTTTATAGCCTATGGTGGAAGATAACATCTTCATCTTTTGGAAGCATTATGGAATGGAGGAAAGGATTGTCTCGTAGATCACATATATTCTTTTATAGTCTATGGTGAACGCTCTTTAAAAAAAAAAATATAACGTCAATCCCTCATGTAATGAGCTCACACTAAAAACATGTTTTTGTGTATGAGTATATCCCGTGTGTATGTGTGTCGAGTATATTTACAAGTGGAGGTGTGTTGTTGATTGCAAGTATTATGTCACAAATTACTGTTTTTCGAGTTGTTATTTCATGTTACTTTGTATTAGTATATTTGTTAATAATGATAACTAAATTAGATGTAACGGGGACAATCTTCAATAGTTATACTTATGTAACTTATTTCATAATGTATATAGTGCATGGTTGGGATACGTAATGAAGTAGTCTTGTTGCAGCTGCAACTTTTCTCCCCAAATTTCTTAAATTCGGGACCCCTCCTCATGATTTTGCTTTAATTTTTGAATCCTGTGAGTTGTTGGCATGTGTTTCAATCTTTAAATGATTACAAAGCTTAACTCTTGACCAAGGTCTGGTTTTTTGATTGCGCTGAAGTTTATGGTGAGCCCTAGCTGTTAAGATTGTTTTGTTTATTGAACAAACCAGTTGTCTTTACTGAGGTCGCCATTGTTGGATGTTTGAAGTTGACTGAAACACTTAGTTTTCATTATTTTGATCGAAAGTTCGAACCGCTTTCCGTTCGCCGTTGCGGCTCCTAAAGCAACTTAGCTTCCAAAGTGTGAAAGCGCCGATGGCCGATGCGTTTTAACCTGTTTTAGTCGCGTCCATGAAGTCGTTTCTCGTCCACCGTTGCGGATGGAAAATCCTTTTGTATTCTGAAACGCAAATCCGTCCGGCGTCCGACTTGCATCGCATGGCTTTAGTTTTCTCTTTTCCACCGTTGCGGCTCTCCAAGTCTTTTGGCTTCTGAAGTTCAAATCCTTCTGACTTCCGATTAAAGCCTCTCTTGCACGTGTGTCGCTTGTCCGTGATTTGGGTTTCTTCCGCCGTTGCGGCTAGGAAAGCCCCTTGGCCTCCGATGTTATTTCTTTTCGATTGTCGATTCTAAGTTTTCCCGCTAGTGTGTTTCCTGTTGACTGCCGTAGGCTAGGTTTGTCAGGCCCGTAGATGGTGCGCCTCGCCAGTTCCTTGTGGGATAGTCATTTAATTGATAAAATTTGCTGTTTTGAATGATGTTGGTCGATTGATGGCAGGTGGTTTTGAGGAGATCAAGTACTCTACCGTGGTGCTGAGAAAGACAGACCGTTTGGCAAGAATATAACTGAAACCAGAGGGATCGCCAGGAGAACCAAGGGAGTGGAAAACAAAACCCGGAGCTATAACGGCGCGAGCCCAAGAAGTCATCAGTTACCAAGTGGTCCATGATTACATACAGACAAGGAATGTGAGGCGTTTGAGAAAATGAAAGATCATGCGTTTGGGGAAAACGAAACGCTCTGGAATTATAGTTTAAATATTTGAAAGTAAGAATTAGAAAGGGCTTTTTCCCTGGAAAATTTTGTAAATGTTTGCTTGTAAGAGGAACTACTTCGTTTTACAAAGGAAGCTGCAATTTTTCCTGTTGGAGAGAGTACAACATGGAATGCATCAAATGTAATTAAATGAGCAATGTTGAAGGGGAACTATTTCGTTTTCAGCTGTGTCTCCTCGATTGTGAGATTGTTCTAGTTTCTTGAACCTATGTTCTTGTTGAACATCTTTCAGTAATTTTTGTGATGTTTCCTACTCTGAGTAATAAATGCTGTTCATAAAGCAATTGGCTATCTGGTTGTTTGAATATCTGTAATTGTTCATGTGTTTTGAAAGAAGTATCAGCTATCTGTAGCTCTTCATAGTACATGTACGAAATATATTACTCATACAAAATGATAACCTTGCTCCCTAGGGATAGATTAGATAGTTAAGTTATTTCTTATTATATGTGATTTGGCTGCTGGTGAGTCTAAGACAAGAGGTAAGAACCTGTGCATCACATTGTGACGGCTCCTTGCATTCTGATCACCTTGCATTTATTTAGGCACTTGCATTTCATTTTTAAGTCAAAATACAAAAAACTCGGTGAACCGGGCCGGAACCAGTAAATTTTTTTTTTTTTTTTTTGGTTACGTTGACCTACGGTAGCCGGACCGCAAACCGGACGGATTCCCTACACCAAACAATCAACGGTCTAGTTGGGAACATTGATTGGGGAGAATCCCTTACTGTTGTCGCCTGCGAATTTCTAGGCTTCAACAAGTCTGAAAGGATTCCTCTCAAGGCCCATCTTGTTATCTCCTCATTCTTGATTAATAAGCTTCAATACTTTTCATGGTTCTTGATTAATGATCTTCAATACTTTTCCTGCGTGGATGTTTCTCCTTATGGGGTTTTACCACATTAAATACTGATTTTAAATGGTGTTTTTTAGTGTAATGTCTCTAATTTTTTAGCAACTGGTATAAGAGCGAGTTAGAGGCACATCGGAGAGAAGGATGGGAAGAGAGCTTGGGGATGAGAGCAAGTAGAAGAGTGCTCTTTGAACGTGGAGATAGCCGCTGCAGCTGAGACACAAAGAAGAGCTCGATCATGAGCCTGTGGAGACTTTGAAGACGTTGCCATTGTAGTGCATGAAGAGGAAACTATTGATACTAAGATAAGATCACCACTATTGGTTGTGGAAAGTGGACCATTTCCTGAGCGTGGAGAGCTAGCCACTCTTGTATATAGAGATGTTAGTCGCTATCTGCAGTAGCATGTGGTGAAGAGAGTCAGTGCATGAGGAACCGGTGGCACCATTTACTACTGCTAGAGGACCATGGATAGTGGTGATCGTGTGGAGAGTGAAGAAGGATTTGAGGCGAGAGTGGTGAAGGGGGCTGCGTGAGAGGGGTTGAAGAGAACTGCAGTTGATGGATGAGAGCGTGGAGTAGAAAGAGGTCATGAAGTCATTTGTTGGTTGTTGCCTTCATTATTGGTCCGCTGCGAGCGTCTGGCCCTGAAGAGAGCACATTGGTTGCTACAGTTGTTGTTGGAGCATGGTGAAGAGTGTGAAGAGAGCCGATGCATATAGCAAGAGGCTGCCCATATCCTTGAAGTGAGTCATGGGTGCATATATTAGCACCGGCTTCACATAGTCGTAAAGAGTGTCGGCTTCCTGGACGTTGTAAAGAGGAAAACTCAGTGTTAAAGAAAGGAGCTTTTGGGAGGTCTTCATTGTTGGACTCTCCGTTACTGTTGAACTATGGAGATAAACCGTGGTAAAGAAGAAATATCGTTGTTGAATAAAGGAGCTTGTGTTGTTTTTAATTCAAGGATATATATATAATAATAATAATAATAATTCAACAATGTCTAGTACAAGGTTTGAAATTTAGAAGTTTAGTGGTAAAAAGAACTTTGAGTTATGGAAATTAAAAGATGCGGGATTTGTTAGTACAACAAGGGTTGTAGAAATCTCTAGATGGTAAAAGAAAGATACCTCTAACTATGACAGATGATGAATGGGAGGAGTTAGATTCCAAAGCACTTAGCATAATTCGGGTATGTTTTGTGGATGATGTGTTGTTTAACATTGTTGAAGAAAAGTCAGCAACAAGCCTATGGAGCAAGTTTGAAAGTATGTATATGACTAGATATTTAACAAACAAAATTTACTTGAAGAGAGAGTTGTACCACAGTTGTATGGTATGAGAATGAAAGAATGTGCGAAGATAACAGATCATTTGAATGTTTTTAATACTCTTACAGTGTGAGTTGATTAGTATGGATGTTAAAATTGATGATGAAGATAAAGCAATCAATCTTTTATGTACCTTACCTGAATCTTGGGGTCAATTAGTTTTGTCCATTAGTCTTAGTACAAATGATACCTTGGAATTTGACAATGTGGTTGGAGCATTTTTGTTTGAGGAATTGAGGAATAAATCTAGTTTCGAAACCTCTTCACCTGAAGCTTTGGTTGTTAGTGGTCGATCCAAATAAAGAGGAGAAAAGTCAAGAGGTACTTCTAGATATAAATCAAGGGAAAAAAAACCAAATTAAAATGCTGGTACTATAACAAGACTGGTCATCTCAATAAGGATTGTTAGAAAAGTCAATAATCCAAGAAAGATGACTCCAAATTTGAGGCCAATCCAGTTAAGTCTGATTCATGTATGATTGATGAGGTTTTGTCTATTAGTAGTATTTCTAAATATAATGAAGAATGGATATTAGATTCAGGTGCTTCGCACCATATCTGTCCTCACAAAGATTGGTTTGCTTCCTATCAAACCATTAGTGATAGTATAGTTCTTTTAGGAGACAATAATTCATGTAGGACTCTTGGGGTTGGAAGTGTTAAAATTAAAATGTTTGATGGAGTTATAAGAACACTTATAGATGTTAGACATGTGCTTGAATTAAAGACAAGTTTATTTTCTTTGGGAGTGTTGGATTTTTGTGGTCATAAGTTTACAGGTTTAAGTGTAGTACTAAAAGTATCTAAGGGTGCTTTAGTGGTCATGAAGGAACATAAAACAAGAAATATTTACTAATTGATTGGAAGAACTAAAGTTAATGATACAACATTAGTATACAAAGAGGTGTCATGATCCACTCAATTATGGCATCAACGTATTGGTCATATGAGTGAGAGAGGACTTTAGGTATTAATGAATAAAAAATTGCTTCCAAATTTGAAAACTCTGAATTTGATGTTTTGTATACATTGTATATTTGGAAAGCAGTGTAGACAAAAAATCAAAGCAAGTAGTCATGCTAGTAAAGTTATTTTTGATTGCATTCATTTTGATTTACGAGGTCTGTCTCCTACTATTTCATATGGAGGAGCAACATATTATGTATTGTTTATATATGAATTTTCAAGCAAGGTTTGGACCGTTTGTGTCTTAAAAAGAAAAGATGATGTTCGTAACACGTTTAAGGGTGTGTGCAAGCTAATGAGGGTCACTTTTGGCACGTTAGATGTAATAGAAAACTGAAAAATCAGACATCCCTCAACTTAATTGTAAGTTTTATGTATTGAAAATGTTTATAAGTATGTCAAGTTTCATTTTTTCTAACAATCACTTTTTATTTTTTAGGCAAATGATAAAGTATATGTTTTTGTGGGTGCGGCCTTTGAAGGCCCAAATGATGGTTTCAGGATACAAAAAAATGCAAACATGTAGAGAACTTTTTTTTTAACAGAAACTATAAAAGGGTTTAATATTAAACAGGTTGTGAACAACCATTCATTACAAAAAACAACATATGAAGAGTTCTTGCTAATCTGAGAAAAAACAGACAAAAATAGGCCAAAGAGTGGACCTTAAAATGATGAACATAGTTCTTACATAACGATTAAAGATAGAGGTAGTATATACTCGTATGTACTGCTGATTAAGTAATATGCAAAAAAACATAGACAATTTATCAAACACGTTAAGGGTTGCCTGGATGCCCCAGGGGATGAGTGACCGATTCCTCCACCATGTGCTGAGCTACCCCTGGAAGTTTTTCATATGTTTGACTTCCTTGATTCATTTGCACCAGATGCTGGAGGTCCTCCTGAATGCGATCAACTTTTCCCATGATTTCCTTTAAATTCATTTCATTATCATCAATTCTAGCATCATGGTTGCTAATCTGATAAGATGTGTATCCAACCACATCAATAAGATTTTTTACTTCTTTGGTTGTCTCCCTACTGTCCATGATTCCTATAGCCACCATTTCATATAAGCGCCAAAGATTTGCCTTCAGGTCTTCAAGGCCTGCGTTTTCTCGTGCGTGGTCCATTCTCTCTTGACCGGAGCTGAGACTAGCAATGTTTAGTCTTGAATTTTTTTTAAGCATAACCTTAACAGATCCTGAAAACTTGTGAGCCTACCCACTGCAAAAAATACTAAATTTGGAAGGCAAATTATTGAAAACAAAGATGAGGGTATAGATTTCTTACTGTAAGATGTCACAGTATTTCCTACTGCGGCAAGAGAGCATTCCAATCGCACCTTCCTTCCAACCAGAATAGTTACAACCAAAGGTCAGAGTGTTACCTTTAAAGAGAGAATGACCAGAGAGAAAATCACTGGTCACAGGGCCTAAGATTGAATGCAATGAGGGACCAACAATGTGGGATGAGCAGATGCAATTCAAAAATGCAGCAAGACCAAGCCTTTCCTTAACAAAACTCCTAATCAGAGGCAAGGACTCCCATGGGATCCCCTGAGTAGAACCTTCATCAACTCTAGAGATAACAGCGAGTAGAGCTTCTTCTGAACAGACAGCGTGAGAATGAATAAGGTTAAGGCTATCAAAAGGATCCTAGAGGAAGCCATTGTATAGAGCGGGATAAGACCTAAAGTGTGCCTTCTGGTTGAACATTTAATTCAGAGGGGATGGCTCATTAAGGCAGGCGGGATCGTGGAGGATATGGAGGTGGGTGGAAGCCACACGTTGCCTTAGGAAGGAGCGAGGATGAGACCATAGTCCAAGAGGTTTATTGCAATGAGACTTAAGGAGGCATGGGTTATTAAGGGGGGGTAGATCCTTTGAGACATTATGGAATGGGTTTAAGCATAATTTCTAAGTCGTTGAAACAATAATGACCTTGGGGAAGGGAGGCCCCTAAGTTAGCCAAAGCATCTGCAGGAGCATTATTTGCTCAAAGGATATGAAAAAACTCAATTTTATTCGAGAGAAGGGGAGTGATTATGTCATACAGCCTTCTGCACTTGATGGATCCTGAGGACTATCCATTGATCATTTTGTATATGACTTGTCTTGAGTCACCAAAGAAATCTATCCTAGAGGTATATGTCGTGTCTAAAATTTCTAATCCCTGCAAGAGAGCCATCCACTCAGCTTCGTTATTCGTCTTGTGTCCCAAACCCAAAGCAAAGGTTTTTTCTATTTGTCCTCCAGGATCCAGTAAGATCCCCCCCCCACACCTGCCACCCTTGGATTTCCTTTTGAGGCGCCATCAAAAAATAAGGCATAGGAATTTCATTCCTGTATCCAAGCCATAATCTCGCTAGAAGTCTTCCTTATCTCCCAATGAAAAGAGCTAATGAGAGAATTGGATCGAGTGTTGATAAAGTTGGACTGAGGGGAGCTCCTGTTAAGAAAGTTGTTGCACCAAGAAGAAAGCGACTCTGAAAGGTCTTCTGAAACTGGATAACTAATCCCTTTTGAGGCATATTTTTCTGCTATCATTCCCACAGTTTTTGAAGCTATTCGGGATGGAACTACTTTCTCCCCTTTAAATATTGCTTTATTTCTGGCCAGCCAAAGCTACCAGCAAAGATTCTTTGGGATGGTGTTCCAAAGTTGCTTGAGAATGGGTTTCTTATTGAGATTTCCAGGGAAATACTTATTCCAATTTACAAGAAGTTGATCAAAGGAGTCTGGAGGTCTGAACTGAGAGCCAAGGGGAAGGATGGACTTCCAAACTTTCAAAGATATGTTGCACTGAAGAAAAATGTGGGTCGAAGTTTCTTATTCAGAGTTACATAGTGCACATCTAGAGGGGCCTGTAATCCCCCTTTTCCTAAGATTTTTAGTTGTAAGTAATTTGTTATGCATCAATATCCAAATGAAGGAATTTACCTTGGGGATATAGTCTGAATGCCAAACATTTTTCCATAAGCTTTTAGTTGCTATAGGTTCCATAGATAACTTCTTATATCCTTCTCTGACCATGTACGTGCTATTCTTGCCCCAACCAAGTGAGTCCTTTGAGGATTTACTTATCGATGCCTTTCCATGCAGGGTAGAAAGGAGAAGGTTCTTCACAGCCTCCAGATGCTCAGGTGGATGGAAATATCTCCAACCAATCTAGCTCCCTTTCGGGTTCCAAGAGGAGAGATCGAAGAGAGAAGTGATGACGTTGCTAAGAGCCCATTTAGACAGTTCTCTCATCCCCGGAAGCGAGGAGAATGAAGGATGCCCCAATAGACTATTCTCCCAAATATTAATCTTTTTTCCATTTCCTGGAATCCAGTAGTAGTTGGATTGAATCAAATTGAGAGAAGCTTTGCACAAAAGCTAGAGAGAGGTGCCCTTTATGGCCCAAGAGCAGGTCAAAATTTTGGATCTCAGTCTCTTGATGTATTTTTTTCTTATTAACTCTTTCCACCATTCTTTATTGTCGGTAGCCAGTTGCCAAATCAGTTTTGCTCCAAGTGCTTTATTCATTTGCTCTGCATATCTTATGCCCAAGCCTCCTTTGTGTTTTGAGCATTTAACAGTGGCCCATTTTACCAAATGAAATTTTTTAGTCTGAACCCTTCCTCCCTGCCAAAGAAATTTTCTGATTTCCATGCAGATACTATTTATTACGGTCTTAGGGGCCAAGATCATCGAACTGGAGTAAATAGGGTACAAAGAGAGGATTGAGTGAAGAGCGTTACTTTCCCTGCCAGGTTTAACTACTTGGAACCCAACGAATGGATTTTGTTTTTGATTTTTTGAATGACCGGAGCCCACATGAAGGAAGTAAAGGTTTTTTTAGCTATGGGGATACCCAAATAGATAAAATGGGTCCATTCATAATTGACATGAATGTGAAGAATTTGAGATATGTCTTGAAGAGTAGTCACATTGCTATTCCAACCATAGAGCTGACATTTATCCAAATTTGCAGAACTGCCCGAGGAGCGAAGAAAAAGGTCTAGGCGTCTTAGAAAATTTATGTCTATTTGGGGGGAGGCACTGCCCAATAGAATAGTGTCATCGGAAAAAAGAGCGTGATTAATAGGTTGAAATCCATTTTTAAAGGAGAGGCCTAGGAATAAACCCTCTTCTTGAAGTCTATTGAGCCTTCTACTCAAGAAATCAGCAACGAGGATATAGAGGAAAGGAGAGAGAGGGAAACCTTGTCTGATCCCTCGACTGGCCTTGAAAAATTATGTGGGTCTTCCATTGATTAGAGGGGATATCCAAGGAGAGTTGATGTGGGCTTGGACTTGATTAATGAAGATGGAGGGGAAACCAAAATTTTTGAACACCAACAAAATAAAAGCATGTCTTAAACGGTCAAAATCATTTGCAAGGTCAAGCTTAATAGCCATACATGCTTCACCCCTCTTGGTACTAGAATGAATCGATTCCTGCACCAGAAGGATGTTATCACTAATATGGTGACCTGAGATGAAGCCTCCTTGATTGGGGGAGATCAAGGAAGGGATAATATCCTTGAGTCTTAAGGATAAAACTTTGGAAACAAATTTGTAGGAAGCGTTACAAAGGGAGATGAGTCTGTATATTTTGATTGAGGAAGGGTTGGCCTCTTTTGGGATCAAGGCTAAGAAAGTGGAATTGGTGGAGCCTCCCATTTTCCCTTTAGACATCCAAGAGATGAGATGAAAAAGGTCCTTTTTTATTAAAGGCCAGAACATCCTATAAATTTGAATGGAGAAATTGTCAGGTCTGGGGGATTTATCAAGGTGAAGGGTCCAAATAGCCTTCTTAATTTCTTCTTCAGTTATGGGGGATTCTAGGAAATGACTATCCTCTGGGATGATCAAAGCAGGGATATCTCTGACCATTTCCTCCATATTTTCCTGCGAAACATCCTCATCAGTGTTATAAATATTTTCAAAGAAACCTCTTACCTCGTTTTTGATTGTCGCCTGTCCTGTTATGACTGTGTCGTCTTCCATTTTAATTTCCCTCATGGTGTTCCTCCTCTACCTCTCTCTGCACTGATTTTGAAAAAAATTGGTGTTTTGATCACCCCCCTTGAGCCAAAGGACTCTAGAGTGTAACCTCTAGCCTTCTTCCTCTTGCCTTAAAATGGTTTGCAGAATTTATTCAAGTTCTATTTCCCTGAGAAGGTGCTCTTTGGTTATCTCAGTTTTTTCCATATCCTCTTGGAGGGCTTCCATATTTTTGACAATTTCAATTTTTTTGAGTGATGGCTCCTAATAGTGTTGCGTGACCCAAATCTTGAGAGCATACTTCACCCTTTTGAGCTTTTTCTCCCAAATAAAAGCCGGAGATCCTGGAATGAAGCTAAGCTAGGATTTAAAGATGATATCCCAAACCCCTTCCGATTCCAACCAAAGATGATTGAACCTAAAGGGAAGGGGCCCCAAATTTTCCACTGACGAAGGAGAGACATAAAGGCTTATGGTACAAGACCACCGAACAAAGAAGCTTGGACTCAGGGAAGGGAAGATTCCTAAGAAGATGGGTGCTTACTAACACACGGTCCAGCCTAGCAGCTATATGACTTGGACCAATTCTTTTGTTGCTCCAGGTGAAGGTCCCATTCTTTGGTTCGATATTCGTTAATCCCCGAAGCATAGCCAAGTCCTCCAACCTTTCTCCAAAGGGATCCCTTTCTTTAAATCCTCCTCTACGCTCACCTACAGAAATAGTGACATTAAAGTCTTCGGCAATGAAGAAAAGGATCTGCTTTTTCCCTTCGCATTGTTCCTCTAGAGAGTTACATAAATTTTCTTTCTGAGCTTGGATTATGGGTCCATAGATATTCCCTATCCAGAAAAATTCTTTATTTTCTTTGTTTTCAAGTTTAAAAAACAACCATTTTTTATTTTCGAAAGCTGTTTGAATGGTGAACTTCTTATTATCCCACCAAGTTAAAAGGCCTCTAGATGCTCCACTCACACTGATAGAAAAACCTTCTCCTTTAGGCCACAAGTTTTTCATAGTTAAAAGACTGTCTTTCGCAGTCTTTTTTGTCTCTTGGATGAGGAGGATAGATATGGATTCCATTGATTTGAATCTTTTAATCACTTCTATTTTCTAGGAACCTCCTAATCCTCGACAATTCCAGGAGACCAACTTCATTATTTCTTGAGTTGATGGAGCGCCTTTTCCATTTCCTTTTTTTCTTCATCGGTGCTAAGAAGGTATTTGCTTACTTGTGAGATTTTTACTAGGAAGTCAAGATTGGATTGCTTCCTTGCTGCTTTTTCTCTTGTAGATTCCTGTTCCCTTAAGGTCTTGTTTGATCTTCTACCTTTTTTGGATTGATGTTCTTGCTCTTCAGTGGAGTTTTCTGAAGTTTCTTCAGAGCTTTCTTTAGCCCTAGATTGGGAGACTGATCCTTCAGAGTTGGTAGTTCCATCCTTTCTGGCAACTGTATGAGAGGGATCCTCCGCCCTAGATTCTTTTTGCTTTGGAGATGGAGCTTATATTGGGGTCTCTTGCTCTTGATGGAGGGCCTCTTCCTCATTTTCCTTTGGGGTTTCTATCTCCGGTTCTTTATTTGTGAGGGATTCAAACTTGTTTCCAGGTGCATTCTTTGTCGGGACATGGGGCTGCTGTACTGAGGTTGTTTTTGCACTCCTTTTCCCACTTGCCACGTTCCATCCTTCTTATTACGGAGCTTCAGAGTTAGGTTTGTCCGGTTTTTTTGGACAGGATTTAGCAAAATGCCCATACTCATGACACTATTTGCATTTGAAGGGGATTTTCTCATAATCAACTATTTGGAGGTGATTACATCCTTCAATGGATAGGTTGATAGCTTCAAGTAAGCCTTTCTCTAGATCGAACTCAACACAGATTCTGGCACATGAGAACATTGGGGCTTTCGGCTCTGATTTATCCAAATATTTTCCCAGGGTGTTGCCTCTTACTCAGAAGTCTTCGTCATTCTAGCAATGAAGGGGGAGGTGGGGAAGCTTGACCCATACTGGAACTACCTTAGGAATATCTTTTTCAGCATCGAAGGATAGATCCCATTTGTTAAGATACATTCCTCTTGGTCCCATAAAATATGGCCCATTTATGAAGATGAGGTCCCGATCTTCTTTTTTCTCGAAAATAAAAGCAAAGTATCCCTTTCCACAGAAGATTTGTTGTAATTCTCCTTGAATGAGATTTTTCCAATTCTTATTGAGCCATATTTCTACCGATCTGGGGGACGGCCAGAGGCCAGTGAACAAACCAATGAGTCCTTTCTCTGAGAGAGTGATGACTTTCCTCTTTGAATCTGCTGAAGAGAGTTTGACCTCAGGTATTTCTGAGCGCTTTACAAAATGAGATGAAGGAGGGGCACTTGACGAGGGGGGGGAATAGAGGCGACAATATTCTGGAAGTGAACATCGAAGCTTGAAAGCTCAGGATCCAGAGGATCCATGGAAGGAAGGCCAATGGAGGGGGGCCTGCGCAGAGAGCCCACTCGCAAAAAAGCCTAGGAGCCGCAAAACCCTAGCTCATTGTTCACGCAGTAATTAAACATGTAGAGAACTTATAGCACTAGTGCAGCGCTATTTTTCGAAAATAAAATTAGTAATTTTTTTTATAATTATCTAAGTGATCATTCATAAAAAAATGGTACGTCTTTTGTGGGTGCATCTTTTGAAGGTCTTAATGAAATAATCATGAAATGGGTTTTTTTATAGAATGTAGAGATCAATGTCTTCTAATGCACCCTAACCTTTTTTTTTAAACAATTAAGAATTGAAAAAGTTATGGAAAAAACACTAACAACATGTTTTTTGAGTTAAGACAATAGAAATTGAAAAAAAATAGGAAAATATAATATTTTTTAATAAAAATTAGATATTTAGAATATGCAGAAAAATGCTATTTATGTTTAAGATTTCATAAAAAATGATTGTTTGTAGCATACTGTAATGAGTGCGTAAACAATGACTTCTTCATAAACTGGAAGAAATACCCAATTAGCTATGTTTTATAATATACCATAGCACAACTTTGGTATTACCGAAGCAAACTCCAAACCATACACATAGGACTATTGGTGACATGCGAGCAAGTGAATTGGCATGTTTAAATTCAAATTACATTTCACACTCTTATAGAATTGGAAAACGTGTGCGCGTTATAGAACTACAAAACGCACACGCGTTATGTAGTTCTATAACGCATGCACATTATGTAGAGAAAAAATCTAGCATTATATCCAATACATCAAATGTATGGTTAATAGTTTAGAGGGGGTGTGGAAGGGTGAAGCGCCTAGGAGGATGTTGGAAGTTCAGGAGGGGATGGTTAATAGTTGAGAGGGGTGGGGAAGGTTCAAGGGCCTAGGAGGATGTTGGAAGTTCAAGCGGGGATGGTTAATAGTTGAGAGGGAGTGGAGAAGGGTAAAGAGCCTAGGAGGATGTTGTAAGTTTGAGTGAGTATGGTTAATAGTTGATAGGGGGTGGGCAAGGGTCAAGGTCCTAGGAGGATGTTGTAAATTCAAGTGGAGAAATATGAATTGAATGGGAGCGTTATGGGTTACATGGGTGAAGGGGAGTGGGAATTGCTTATGTCTTCTAGTTGTTAATTTTAGTGTTACACTATTTATGTTTGATTAATATGTCATAATTATCTAAATTTAGTCAAAATGGTCCCATAATAGAGGAGAAGTGTCATCTTTGGAAGTTGATTTCAGCAAATTTGGCGGAATGGGAGATGTCAATTGTGGTGGGGTGTGCAATTAAGGTTTGTAGGAGCTATCAAGTTGGTGAAGTCTCGTCCGCGGAGCTTCTTTTTATTGGTTTTGGTTTGAATTGTTAATTGCATGAAGATTGGAGTGAGTTAAAAGTATCAATTTTATAGTTAAGTTAAAGTTTTATTTTAGTGAGTTAAAAGTGGAAATTTTATTTTGAAGTTTGATAAATTTTAATTTTAATTATTCATTTATTTTTTTAAATTTTGATAATTCAATNATATATATATTAAAGGTACATATATTTTTAAAAGATATTTTTGAATTAATCCGGCTTATTAAATATGAGTATGATGAGAATGAATTTATATTTTAATAGTATTGTTAAATCAATAAATTATAACTTGTGTTATAAATATTTATGGGAAAATATCTATATATTAAATATCGAAATAGATTAAGAAAAAAGATATATTTTAATTTATAACATATTGAAATAATAATAATAAAAACTTAATAAAAAGCACTTATATTATGCCACATCTAATAGAATCTCATTAATCTTAATTGAATTCAACATTTCAACTATATAACTGGATTTGATGATATGCATGCAAAAAGTTTAATGGAACTTGTGTTTTATGGAATATGAAGATGGGGATTTTTGGTCTACAACAACTATGCGAGGGTTTGGATTATTGTTTGCAGGCCACTTGGAGTTCATCTTCCTTAAGGAAGACTTAGTACAAACCAAGTAAAAAAATGGGAAATCTTGTCATCTACCATTTCTTTCTTTCCAAATCTAGGTTTTTTGTCACATCTTGTTTTTACTATGGCTACACAGGATTTTAGTTCGAGACCTACCAAGCCACATAGTTGTCAACTTGGAGGATTACTGATGGGACAATAGCAGGACTTTCATACAATTAGAGATGGGCCATATGAGGTGAGTGAAAGGGTTACGGGTTATAGGGTTTTGAATGCTTCTTTTTCCCAACATGTGATGAATAGGGTATGGTAAAACCCTAATATATTAGTTGATTACTTGGTCCCTAGTAAGGTTTGGACCTCTAATTGAAAACATATTTTTTCTTTGGGTCAGTCGAAGAATGTTGGTTTTCTAAAGGATATTTCCTCAGAGAATGTAAGGACCCCTATGTCCTTTTCAGTTCTGAATCCTTTAGATTTGTTATTTCCAAAGAAAAATGGGGTTATTGGGGATGTGACAGATGAGATTAATGAAAGTAAATTGTAGTAGCGTAGGATTAGAGGAGAACCAACTTGAAGGTGCAAATTCTTGAAGAATCAAAAGGTTAAAAAAGGTTGATCATTATTCGTCCTTGGAAAAGATATAACCTTTAATATGGTCTCTAGTCTCTCTACTCGGGCTTTGTTACGAAAGTTTGAACTTATTAAAATTTCTAGAATATAGATTATTGCCTGGATTTCGAAGGAGCGGAAACCAATAATTGATTATTTTTCAAGGGTTACAATGCTTCTAAATGGATGGACATGTTTCCATTTTTTGTCTGAAGATAGATTACAGAGAACTGTTGCTAAATATTGGGTTATTGGGAAGGGATCTATGGTTTTCACCAAATGGCATGTTGCTTTCTATCCATTGAAAGAAAAAATGAAAAGAAGGCATCTATGGGTCCTCTTTCCTTGATTCCATTTAAACTGCTCAAATTTTGAAGCATTCAAGGTTGTTGCCAATACAATAGTGAGGTTTATTTTGGTGGAAGAGGAAACCTTTATGGCTTCCATCAAGAAAATGTTGAGGATTCTAGTAGATATGGAAGTTACTGAGGATTTTACAGAGGAAGTAGAGGCTATGTGGGATGGAGGAACGTTTTTTCAATAATTAGTTTATTGGCATGTTCTTTGCCGCTGTCTTCGCTATTGTGAAACTGGACACCTTAGAGATAACTTCCCAAATGATTATTGGTATGGAGTTAGGTCTCCCTCGGCCTCATCTTCTTCATTGGGTGCTTCCGAAGACTTGGATTTGGGACTTCATTTTCCTATTCCTTTGGATGGATATTCTTACAACATGGGGCAACATTTATATTCCTAAAATGTTTGGAGGATGGGGTTTAAAACATTAAAATCCCATGGAGAGGACTATTTGGTGATGGACTATGGAGTAAAGTGCTTAAATCAAAGTATGTGAAGTTCTCCTTAGTAACTGAATGGGTTTGGAATCCAATTAAAAATTCCACCAATGCCTATATAATATGGAGGGGATTTATCCAATCATACCCAATTTTGGGTAAATGGTTATCATGGAAAATTGGTAGGGGAACACATGTTTTTCTGCACTTCAATCCCTTTATATATGCTGATGGAAAATTCCAGTTTTCTGAAAGATTATTGAGGAAAATTTATAGCATGAACATACAGGTTCTTCCACAGGTTAAAAGAGATGCTTTGAATGCTGGTACTTCTTCTTATTGGTTATTATCTAGAGATTTGGGATTGGAAGATGATATGGATGATGAATGGAACAATTTTATTATGGTTCTTAATCAAGCGGGTATTATATTAAAACAATGAAGATTCCAAGTTGGTATGGGACTAGAAAGAAGCAAAAGATGTCCTTACTGTGAAAATGGCATATGCAACAATTTCAGAAGAGAAGGCGTGGACTACTTCAAAATGATGGACTAGAGTTGTTTGGAAGTGGAAAATTCCCAAAAAAATCATTTGTTTTTAATTGGCTTAGTATTGAGAATAAGATTCTCACTTGGGATAATCTTCTTAAGAGGGAATTATGTGGTCCAGGTATGTGCATATTATGCAAGGCTAAGATAGAGACCGTGAATCATATTTTCAACCTCTATTCTTTTATCAGAAAGGTTTGATCTAAGTTGAGATCAATTTTAAATCTACACGAAGATTGGGGAGCTACAGATTTTTGAGATGACATATATAATTGGCTCCACAAACAAGTTAGATTTATGAAACTTCCTCTATTTTCTATATGTAGATATGGAAAGCTCAAAACAAGTATATATTTGAGGATATAAATCCTTCAGTGTGGTCATCACTAAGATTATCAATTTATATTTTGAATATTATGAGGGGGAGATACATTTTTGGAGAAGAACACTCTTTGAGCCTTGGATGGTTGGTTCTATACCCGCAGGCTATTTTGATGGTGCAAAAAAAGATGGACAATGTGGTGCTAGTATGTTCTTAAGGATTAAATATGATCACATTATACAACTATGGATGGGCGTTGGACATGAGACTAATACAAAAAGATGAACTCGTCGCTTTGTGGGGGTTTTATGGTTTGCAAAAATAAAAGGAATAATAAATATCTAAATTGCAAGTGACTCAAAATTTATGATTGACTGGGAAAATGAGGTTTCCCATTTACAAGTCATTAACATTGATCAATGAAAAAACAAGATTAGGGAGATGATCAAAATATTTCCTTACATCTCATTCATTCATATTTATAGAGAATTAAGCAGTAAGGTTGATTGTCTCTCCAAATTGGCTATTGGTCCCATCGATGGTATTTTACATTTTGAGGAGTTCGTTGAAGGAATAATGATAGATTCTAGAGTGGTAAATGTTTTTTAAATGCATGAGGGAGTCTCCATATAGTTTGTATGTTATTGTAATACTTATTAGCTTCTATGTAAGGGGCTGGTGACTTAAGACATTGAGGGTCTTTAGAATTGGACATTTTTTTACGACAAAGTTAGTTTTGTAGCAGGATCTTTGAGATGAAGATTATTAGTGATATCTAGACATATCTGAATTTATATGTAACTTTGATATAGTTTTGTAGCAGGATCTCCAAGATGAAGATTATTAGTGATATCTAGACACATCTGAATTTCTATGTAACTTTGATTCCTTGTATTTGAATAACAAGTTACAATTTTTTAAACTATGTAAATGGATTGAAAAATTACATTAATTGACATTTTCTAACTAGATTGAGATTAAATCCTTATAATGAATAGTGTCAAATGATGATAATCAATTATCTTTTATATATATTTTGTACAAAATTCAAACTTAAAATCAATTCAATCTTAATTTTTTTTAGACTTTTAAGACTCTTATTAAGATAAATGTTTATACACAATTTTATTTTTAAATATTTTTATATGAATGATTTTAATATTTGAAATTGAATATTTTTCTATGTAATTAATCATATTACACATATTATTGTACCCTTGTTAACATTATATATAAACTATACAGTGATAATGTCAGATTTTTTTTTCAACGAAAAAAATAACGTGCTTCTTGTTGTTCCATAGAATCAAAGAAGAAATTTCTTTGTTGGATGTCATTTACATCACCAATAACATCAATTTCTATTGCAGAAAAATTCATCTCAATGGACCAAAAAGTTCAAAATTGAATGCTATCCACTGAGACCAAAAAAAATAGCTATCATTGTTATCAACCAAAAACTAGCAAAACATAGAAAATCAGATCTATAGTTTTGTTCTCAATACTGTATAAACAAAGACTGTTGATACCATAGTTACATATATCCAAAAAAACTATGAACTTCTTGTTAAAATGTAAAAACATTCCTTAGAAATAAGGGCATCTTCCATGTAATCCTTAAAATATAAAGTGCCTTCAGGTCCCTTGATAACCTTCTTAGATAGATCGTTAACAACGAAATTAAACTCTATATATATGTACAATAATTATTTTTGAGAATGAAGAAAGAAACAAGACAATCCTTTGACACCACTTCTCTAATGAGATGATTTGGAAATTTGATAAACCATTTTCCCAATTTACAATCACATGGAAATCTATAAATACCTGTAATGAAACAAGGCCAATATTAGTAGCAAAATATAGTAATCCCCATATGGCCAATAATTATGCTATAGAATTGGTCCCCTGACCACAACTCATCCATAGTTTATAATTATGTGTAACATTTATTCTTAAGAACATCCCTCCATGACATTCACCATGTTGTCCAACCCCATCGAAGTATCCAACAACAAACTGGAAAGTAAAAGAATGTTTAGAAATCTACCAATTATATTTCTTTTTCTTTCCTCCTTGATATACTTCTATGTACATACCCAGAATTTTGTTGCAACTGATAGACACACTATGATTTTTGTTCTAAAAAATAGTCGAGTTTCTTGATCTCCAAATTCCCTAGTAGATGAATATAGGCAATACCTTATGACTATGGACCTTCTCCACCCTTTTCCCAAAATTTTCTTCAATTGTAGAGGACCCCCAATCCTAAGATATCTGGAGGCATAAATAATTTCCTTCCATATCGTTTTATGGTAAGAAAACTGCACAAACATATGGTAGACTGATTCACAATATGAATGACAAAGTATGCAACAATTTGGTCCAAACTACCCCCTTCTAATGAAATTATCCCAAACCAATATACAATTTTCTAAACAAAACAAAAAAAAAACATTTAAGTTTCAGAGCAATGTTCCACTTCCATAAAGTGATGTACCACCACTTCTTAACACTAGCATGATTCATATGAAAAATTGCATCATAGGTAGTTTTAGCACTCACATGACTAGTAGAGTTTTTCCAAGACCACACCAAAGCGTCATATGCTTCTTTAATCCTATACCAACTTTGTTTAGGCACCTAATGTAAGATGTGCATTTTGCTACCCATTGAACCTGAAGTCCAAGGTCCTCAACAAGCATCCAAATGAAACCATTATTCCTCATCTAGGTTGGAATTCTAACATGTTCCAAAGTGACAAAGCCAAACTCATCCATATATTCACTAAGAGAAGTGGAAAGTATATATGCATCCTCCCCTCTAATGTATGGATCCACCCCCAACATCACATGATTCCCATTTCCAACCCTCTAGGTTAGCCATATACTTAACCATGGGAATGACTTAACAAACCCATTCCAAAAATTTGAGACTCCCATTACAGATTTAGAGGGGTTTCTTATCCAGTGGACCATGATTTTCCTTTAAGATACTTAGCTTTTAGCACATCACTCCATACCTCGCCAAAATCATTTCAAATTTAAAGAAAAACTGAATCAATGCATATTTTTAATGTCTTATCCCCCAAGGAGTTTGGAAGAGATTTGTTTTCCCATTTAACCAATTGCATCTTATCACTTGTACTAGTACTAAACCAAAGGAAATGGATCTTTTTTTACCTCAACATATTCAATACAATAACATGTACTTTTTCTTGTGAAAACCCGTATACATGTATCCCACTAACACTGAACGAACAAAAATGAGTCTTCCACCCAAGTTTGCATGAACATTTAAAAAAAAATATTCTTTTTTTTGTAAGTAGAAGAAGATTATATTAAAATACAAAAAATAGTACAAACGAAGTTTTTGTGACACATGTCCAAGAATTGCCAAAGCGGAGACTAGAGATTATTACATCTGTCAGGAACCTGCCCTTGACATGGGAAACCAACTTTGCACGGTCAAAACTTAGCATAGTTGTTTGGTAATCTAACAAGCTAACAGAGAATGAAAAAACATGAAAGAAAAAGGAAAGTCCTTAGGCCTTACAACTTTCACCATGGTTCCTTAACAACTGGGCACAACTTGAAGTAGTCTTCTTCATCCCACGAGAGAGCAGGTTCAGGGTCCTGGTACGACTATGTAGCGGTGGGGAGGTGTCGACTGCCAGTCTGCACACACACTTCATCTTTCTGCCCCCTTTCCTCCACATGGGTTGAAGCTTCTGCCGCACGCCCGATGTGTTTGATGTCCTGGATTTGATGCGTGTCCTTGGTAGGGTCCTGCTAGTTCAAACTTGGTGCGACCGAGGAAGTTTTCGGAGAAATGGAGCTATAAGAATCACTGTAGGTCGATGGGAGGGAGAGCGTTCATGTTCCCAGAGAAGATGGGAGAGAACATTATTCATTCACCAATAATGGGAGAGTCTCTACCGCAGAGGTTGAGTGGAGCGGTGGTGAGCCACAACTTCGGATTCCCAGTCATCCACCACCCTACGCATGGTGAGGGGAATATGGGATCCATATCCCGTGGAGATGGAATGATGCAACAAGTATCCCAACTTCTTGCTCCCCTGGACCTACTGCCTTTGCGAGGAGTGGTTCGAGTCTGAGTGACATTGTCGGTGGGTGGATTCTCTGGCTTGTGTTCCTTTTTCCTTGAAATTATCTAGAGTTGGAAGTCCAACTGACGATGGAGTGACCGAAAAATCTGCAAGATATAGTCTGTTGCTCGAGCAAATTTTGTGCGAAGCCATCGAGCAGGGTGACCACGAGGCCAATAACAATGGCGACGGCCACTAAATTTCCTTAATGCATGGATAGAGCCATCAAAACCAAAGTTTGTGTGAGGTGACTAGAAGTATAGAGAAGGTGATGTGCAGTCTGGAACAACTTCTCGATTGGGGGGGGGGTATGCATAGTTATATGGGAGGCGATGAAAACTGGGGAAGATGGCCATTAATGCCAAGTATTTCCTCCCTCCATGTCACAATTCCTCAAGACACCCTCATCTGGGGTGGTCATATCCTTGGCCATGATGTTTAGACAATCCGACCAAAGATCAACGGACATAGCGGAGTTGTTATCTATGTCATAGAGATGAGATTGTGAGAGAACTTCCTCATTAGCTATTATGTCTGCCAGACTATTGGGTTTGCGCCTTACATGATGGAAGGTGATAGAGGCTGCGTTATTGAGTTCTTTGGTGAGAAGTTGAAGGAGGAGATACAGTCTCCAACTTAGAGCCAATTTGGATGTAGGAGTACCATTTTGAATTATGGTGGCAAGAGAGATGATAAGCTTTGAATATCCTTCTAGTATTAAGGGGAACATATTCCAGCATTTGGTCATGTGTATCCCAAAGATAAGAGCTATAATCTCAGCTACGTTTTTGTTGTTGATTCCCATGGATCAATCAAAAATTTTCTTCATCTGGCCCCTAGGATCTCTGAAAACAATCCTGGGTAGGAGGAGGCTTTAGTATCTTGTGAGTCTATCTTGAAAGAAGTTAATAAAACTATCNGGGGGGGGGGGGGGATTAAAGACCCTAATATGGTTAATGTTTCCATGGGAGCTAAAATATTATAAATAATTATCTCACAAAGAAAATATATTTCATAGGGGCAAGTTTTCAATGTGTTGACAAACAATCCTGGGTAGGAGGAGGCTTCAGTATCTGGCGATTGCTGGAAACTTTATCCAAAATGGGCATTTATTAGATCTCGGGTAATGGGAGGCACATTGACCTCTAGGAAGATAGCATTGTGGGAAGGCCTCCCCTCGATAACAATGTGGGATTATAAGATCTTTGAATTTGGATGAATGCTAAAGGTTTTCGATCCCTCTATGATATCTGTATGGAGTGGGAATTGTTTTTGGGTTAATTGGAAGGGATTGGACATACGAAAGAGTTAGAATACCCCTGTGAAATGATTCCATCACTTCTTTAAGGTGTTGATCCCCTAAATAAGACAAACAAGGATCAACGTGGTTGGGGGAAATTGAGAATATATGTTGAAATTTACCTAGAAAGTATTTGTCCATTCATGCCTTGGGGTGGACAAGGACACTTTAAATGTGGTCCTAGCTTATTTTAAGTGTGAATGAATTTATTTATTAAAGTGACTTTTAAAGTGAGTTAGAGTCATAATTATTTTAAAAGTGTTTTTATGATAATTAAAAGGTGGGTGTGCATTAAATTCTCATTTAATATTTTAAAAGTGATTTTTGATGAGAAAACGAGATGAGCCATAGATCTCATTTAGTTGTCTTTTAATCTACGGCATTGATTTTTTGATGGAAATTACTCAAACAAAAAGGCTTAAGGAAATGCAAACCTAATTCATTGTTCAAGTTCTAGAGAAAGAGTTTTTGGAGAGAAGAGGAGCAAGGGAGAAGAAAGAAAAACCAAAGAGAGAAACCCTTGCACATTTTCCAAGGAGGAGAAGAGGCACATTTTTCTAGGAAAAACCATACAAAAACATTAATGAAGTTGTACTAGAAAAAAATCGAGGTTGGGCACATTTTTCGAGAAGGAGATGTTGGAAAGTTAACTCTAAAATCCCTCTTTATAGTTTTGGTGTGGTGTGATAAAGAGGACATAAGAATTTGTCCCTTTCGTATTTATGTGTAAAGTTGAGCTATATATAAATAAATGATGTTTTGTACTTTATTGTATGGGTCTCATTTAAAAAGTTAGTTAATAATTAAAGTGAGTTAATTATTAAATGAGGGTGCATTAAATGATGGCTCTAGATTTTGTAAATGCATCTCAACCATAGATTACGTGGTTAGATGCGTAGTCACATTTTTTAAAGTATAAAACTAGGGTGAAAAAAAACAAATTAAAGACGCCTTCAATGAAGAGAGAGAGGAGATTGAGACTTAAGGAGAGAGAAAATACCCTAGAGTGGGCACTATTCCCAATGCAAGGAGCAACATTCGTACAACAACATCAATTGCAATCTATCATATATGTATAGCAGCACGTGTGGGACAAATCCCGAGGCAAATTCTACAATATTCTGACAGGTCGTACAACATTAATTGTAGGCTATGACATGATTCCCGAGGAAATATTGCCGACAAGTACAGTACGTAAAGTCACATGGCAGAAAGTACAGTTCTGTACAACATGTGTGAGGCCGTACATCAAACCATACACCAGGTTATTTGCATGAAAATCGAGGTATTTTGTTGTTTGAAGTTATTTTGGGTATTTTTCCTATGATGATTGGAAGAAATAATTTCATGTGTTGTTGGAAATATTTCCGAAATTATCCTTCAATGATAATTTTCTCTTTCTAGGGTTTTGCTTGTCTTTGACCAAAATTTATGTGTATTCATGTGTGAATGATTGCTTCAGTATTGGGAAGTTCTTGATTATGGTGGCTTACATTTCAAATTCAAGAAGCAAATTTTTAATCATAGACCCTAGTTAATCAAGTGTTTGACTTAATGTGTAAATGAAAAATTCCATATTAATGTCATTGAATTTATTCATCGTATTAGAGTGAAGTTTGAAGTAGTATTCAAAGTTGGTGAATCACATAAGAGTCGTGTTGTCTTTCCAATTTAAATGTTTGTTGTAAGTTTTTCAAATGATGAGCATTATGTATGAATATAGGTTGGATGGCATATCCGAGTATCTACCTTGGAAACGTTAGAATCACTGTTTCGCTCAAAGAATGGAAGATATGGAACTTTTCCAACACCAAAATGATGAAGCCTACTGATAAGGATGATTTAGAAGAACATGAAGCCCTAGAATCCAGAGCCCAAAGAGTGGTCCTAGATGGGTAAATGATCATATTATTCCACATTTGGAAGAGAAAAAGATTGCTAATGACATGTGGGATACCTAGAAGTAGTTGTGTGAAGCGAAGAACAAGAACTACAATATGACGTTGAAGGACAAGTTGCACAATGTGAAGATTACCAAAGATGAAAGTGTAACCTATTACCTAACTTGAGTGGCTCAAGTCAAATATGAGATATCAGCAGTAGGAGAAACTGTCTCTGATTCAAACTTGGTGAGGATAGCCCTGAAGGGTTTCACCAAGAAATGGGAAGTTTTGTCAAGTGTATTGTTGGTAGAGAGAAGCTTTCAGACTGGTCCGGGCTTTTGGATGATTTTTCCCAAGAGGAGATTTGTGAGGGAGATATGGGTAGTCAAGTCAGTGAAGAGGTGGAGCATAATGTAGACCTTGCAACAAAGTCAAACACAAAGAAGATATACATCAGTTATATCAGGCGCTACCATTGTGGGAAGATGGGACACTATTCCTTGAAATGTCTTGAGAAAAAGAATGTGAAAGAGAAGGTTGAAAGAGATATGGAAACATCTGCATTAGTAGAATATTATGCCATGAAATTTGAGAAAGAATTTTCTCTTGTCTCAATTGATTCCAGTGTAGGAAGTTCAGCCTTTGAGAATGTTTGGGTTTTTTATAGTGGTGAAACCAGACATATGACTGGATTCTATCATTTATTTCAGATGATCACAACGTTGGGGCCAAGACATTTCATCCAAACAAATATTGATAGTCCTCAGATAGCCATATGAGGAGTTGGAACAATCAAGTTCCAACTAGACCTCGATGAGATCCTAGAAATACATGGGGTGTTATTTGTACCTGGGATGAGAGTCAACAAACTCTCAATATCATCTTGTAAGGATGAAGGCTATGGAATGATGGTTAGGTCTGGACATGTCTTTCTATAGCGGAGAGATGAGCCAGTTGGGACCACTATTTTATTGGGAGATCTCTAGGACAGTCTCTATGTCTTGAGAGCGCATATAGTACGACCGAGAGCAGGAGCAGGAGGGTGGCTATAAGAGTTAGAGAATGACGATGGTATTGCATCTGATAGATATGAGTGACTCTCTCTAGAGCATTGGAAGGAGGTTCAACCAATCTAATGATGGTACATACAAGCAGTTGGATGAGGCTCAAGTCGATTGTTGGGCCTTGGGACAGTAAGGAAAAGTTCATGCAGAATTCTGTATACGTATGGAGAAGAGATGAAGGAGAAGAAGAAGAATCTACGACTAAGGAAGAAGCATAAAGGCAAGACGAGAAATGATGCCATGATAGAGGAGGTGAAAGAGAGTAAGAAGAAGAGGAGGAGGCCCCAGAAGAGGAATTTGCGCAAGATAAGGAAGTCACGACAGAAGGATGGAGTGAAACACAGGAAGGTACAACAAAATATCAGTAGCAGAAGGCATGCAAGTAGCATAACAGTTGGAAAATGACAGTAAGACATAATGTGAGAAAGTGACATGACTTAACGATCATGCGTACGAGCTCAACTGGAGGTAGCAGAAACCACATGCATGAAGGAATATTTATAAGTTAGGATGTTAGTGCCTCTCGATTATGTGTTACTAGAATAGGAAAGACAACCTGTTGGCTGGATATATAAATTTAGTTGAGAAAGCGATAGAAAACGAGTCTGTATTGAGTCAATATTGAGTTTGTATCAAGTATGTATGGAATCTCTATCGAGTCTGTAATGGGGCTATAAAAGAAGGAACCCAAGCTATATGTAGGTTAGACATTCCCCCTATGGGAAGACTTTATAGTTAGCTCTGAATTGTTAGACTCTCGTTGGTTGAAACAAATGAGCTCCTGGTTGGAGGCTTTGTATTGTTGAGTGCATCAGAGTAAAGGATCTGCAACTGAGTGCACAGAAGATTAGGAAAGGTTGATTCGATCTAGGTTGTGTGTGAATCACTAGTAGAGTAAAGTAGGAAGAAAGAAGAGAGAAGATCAGAGAGCAAAAGTGGGAGGAAGAGTCTGTGAAGGTAGAGAAGAAGATCTTAAGCAGAGTCTACAACTTAGTATGCAGACGAAAGGTGCATCTATTTCCTCATGCTAGATGAAGAGCACCTTGTGGTTTTTTCCCAGATGAGTTTCCACATTATATTCTGTGTATATGTGTGAATGCTACATGTGTCAAGGATATATGTGTAAATGTTGTATCAAATTAATGACTGTAGGTTTTCTCACAAATGCATAGATGTATGATGGTCGCATTGTACTAATCAAATATGATTATGCTACATGTTTTTTGTTTATTTAATGAGTTGCATAAGATAAGCTAGGGCTCAACCTAGTTGTTGAATCACAATGAACACAAATAATACACCACCGAACTTCGTTGAGAGCCTTGGTGCATAGCCAAGATACTAGACATCCTCCCACCCAACTATAGAACTGTGATTTTGGCAGTTACCCATCCTAAAGAGAGATATCTCGGGTGAGACGACTTCTGGGTCATAGAGGCTGCCGACTGAGCTCTGCTCTATTGGGATGATATCGTGGTCTTTGCTATGATGATCAGAAGGGATTGAACCTGGGTTGGGATCCCTGGAGAAGGGACAAAAATCCAACAAATGGTTCCATTGCCAAGACTCGAATCATTGTGGTAAGGGATATGTTGTGGCAACTAACGAAACTGGAGATCCAAGATTGGGTGGAATCCAAAGAGTTAGAATTCACACAAAAAGAAACCGAAGGATCTCAGTGGAACCCAACATAGTGGTTGGGCCGATACATCTACACAAACATTCACGATATTTTATTTTCTAAGTTTCTCATTGTGTTGCATGAATGGTTATCTAAGTTAGCGGCCCAACGAAGAAATTTTGAAGGCGAGGAACTGAGGGACTAGACTCAGTTAATTGATTGACTGGAAGAAGTAAGCAACCCTGTGTCGAGGGCTGTAGATATTTTGATAGACAATATCCTAGAGGGATATATTACTGGGTTTTTTGTTGACACAATAACCTCATACAGTGAGGCAGAGTGAATTTTTTTCAAGGTCCACGTAGTAGATACCTATTATCTTTAAATGCGTAGATAAAAATGCTTGTATGTGAAAAAGGTATTCTGCGAATGTAACAAACTGTATAGAAATAGAGTTACTATGTCTTAGCAGAACCCTAAAGTGATATGTTTGTAGGAGATAGTAGAACTAAACTAGAGTTGGACATTTTAAGAAGCAAAAGAAGATTCAAATCCGACAAGCGAAGAAAAACTCTGTTAGGAAGAGGGAGTTGCAACACGAATAGAGAAGAAGAAGGCTACGATCTTGCATCATACTTGGACGAAGGGCCTTGTGACGAACAAGAGGAATATTAGCCGATCTATGAAGGAGACGAATAGTCAGAAGAGTTAATTGAAGCCCCAGAATGAGAACGTGATTACAACTCTCCTACAGTTGAAAACATGAAGTTGGGAAACACTTTTGCTTGTTTTTTTTACAAAACAAAATGTAAAATTTTATGTTTTTCAACTTCAACCCCTTCAAACTGATATCTCCCTTAGGAATTTCACCTTGAAGTAAAAACACAAGTTTTAGAGAATTGAATTAGCTATGTACTCATATTTTTTTTAAATTTTTTATCGACATACATTGGGTAAAATTGACGTGCACCAACGACATATACTTTAAAATTTTAAGTATGAATAATGAGTGACCTGTGTGCACCACATTTTTCTTAGAGATAGTTAGTCATTTTAGAGAAACAAAATTTATACTCATAATCTACACAGATTGAACTTGTGCATGGACTATGTTTTGCGGTTTTTCGGACGTGAGAACTATTTTTTAATATTTTATCGAAATAACGTAAGTTCAGAAAATGGTGCATTATTGACACATGTTGGTGAGATTAAAAATTATTTTTAGTGTGACGCTTATTGGAAAAAATAAAAGTACCATTTTGAAGAAGACATGCCAATTATGATCTCTACGAAGATTTCAAATTTTTTGGTGTTGTCTTCGTTCTGGTATTGAATTTTCATTTCGGGTGATTTTCAGAGTAATAAAATTCTTAAGGGATAAGGTTTAGAAAAAAATTATTAATAAATAGAAATTCAAAATGAAATGTAACAATTATTATATAATTGGAAACTAGATTCAGAGATGAATCCATTGCAACCAAGTTCAACAAATAATGTTTAAAATTTGCAGGGGTTTGGGCTTGTTGAAGTTGCAAGTTCCAGAAAGATAAGAGATATTTTCGCAAGTTTTGTTGACCATGAACTCTCGGCCGAAAAATATTTTCCAAACTCTAGGCTGAGAGTTTAGTTCAAACTCTCATACGATAGTTTTCAAATTCTGATCCGAGAGTTTTATTTAAAATACAATGCGGTGATTGGTTTAAACTCTCGACCTAGAGTTTTATTTAACTCTCGGCCGAGAGTTTGAACTTTCATAAACTCTCGGCCTAGAGTTTGAGGTTGAATTTTTTTCGTGTGTCCATTCGTGTGCCCTCTTTTGTTTCACTTCGTTGTCATAAAATTATTTCCCAGGTTCGCGTTTTCACCCCTACAACACCGCATACTTCACCAGAGGTAAGATTGAGAGACTTATCTCCAAGTAATTCTATAAATACAAGTAGTACTAACGCTGTAATAGCAGACAAGAAAGTCCGACCAACTAAAATTGTGTTCTGACTGTACCAACAGCAAATACAAGAGTTGGAGCTGACATTAAATTACCAATATTTAATGGAAATGGGTTGGAAGACCCAAAACAACATTGGTTCATTTGTGAAGTCGTGTGGATTGTACGACAAATCCATGATGAGAATATCAAGAAAGTACAGATGATCACAACTCTGCGAGGTCGTGCGCTTGACTGGTATATGAAATTTTCCATCGTACCAATAGGATTTGTCCCGAAAACACTCAAAGAGATTCGAGTGTGTATGATAGATAAGTTCAGAAAGTCAAAGTCTGAATCACAATGCATCAATGAAATCAAAGAGATTAAACAGCTACCAATAGAATTTGTTTGGGACTTTGACAGGAGATTTAAGATACTGATGGATAAAGTGATCTTCCAAATGTCAGATGTACAACACAAGGAATGGTTTATTTCCGCCTTGTTACCACATATCCAAACCCCATTGATGCAACAGAAGCTTGTGTCGATGATAGAGGCATTTGAAAGAGCAATGAAATTAGAATCCTCGCCGGTTGGAGATACTGGCTTGGGAATGATGCAAATTCACTCGCAGCTGGCCAACCTTATGGTATAGCTCTAGGGCATTAAAAGAGGGAAGGAATTTCAGGAAGAACTATGGTGTACAAGATGCAGAACAGACGAAAACCATAAAGACAATTTTATGACGCTCATAAACTATGTCACAGCAGGAGCCCTGAATCCGTTAAACACCCAAGGAATTCCTTGGTGTAGGATATGCCATACTAGGGGCCACAACTTTGAAGAATGTCTGTACTTACAGAAGATTGTAAGCACACCAGCTAGTTTGTATTGTAAATTTTGTAGATCAGTTGTTCATGATGAAAAGGACTGCAGAGCATTTCATCTACTACAAGAAAAGATGATGTATACCTACTTAATGAAAAATGATGAGAAGATGCAAGATGAGCGAGCGCAACCTTAGTATCATCCTGCTTAATATCAACAATCGCAATACCCTCGTCCACAATACCAGCAGAATTAGTATCCTCAGCAACAACAATACCCCCCGCAAAGGGAAAGTGGGAAATTTAGAGGTCGAGGACAACAGCAAGGAAGAGGATTTGGTAGGGGAAGAGGCGAAGTCATATGTTATTATTGCAGGCAGCCAGGAAATTTTTCTTGGGATTGTCAAAGTCCTGCAAAAACTTGTACATACTCTAAACCATTTGATCACACTGTTGAACAGTGTCCACAACTAATTGCAAAATGGTGGGCTAGATCTATCATAAATCCCAACCCGGTGCAGAATCAAAATCCAAATCCCAATCAGAACATTCATATGATCTTTGTCAAAACAAGATAACCTCACATTGTTGTAGTCACGAGAGGAGGTGTTGCGATAGGTGCAGACCCAAATACACAACAAGGACAACCACAGGTGAGACTCGTGGCACAAAAGAAAGCTCCTCTACATGTACAAAAAGAGAAAGAAGTCTTCTTAGAGGTGCAACCAAAATTCATTGATGCTAATCAACCTTCGACATCTGGACAAGTCAATACCATGCCCGAACGATTTGAACAACTCATCAGGAAGACACCAATGAAAAAGGTTAGTAAGCTTAAAGATTTTTTTTTTTAAATATTTAGCACTAATCAATGATAAAGATGTTGTCGCAGAACTGATAGAACTAATAGAAGAAACCCTAGATGACATGTGACCTGAAAAAAGAGTTAATCATATCGAAAAGACATTGAAGACAGGTCAAGAATTGCGAATGACTACGCAGATATGAGACTATGATATGGATTATATCATATTATATTTGGGCTCGGATGTCAACATATTGACAAGACAAACATGAGAGACCATGAATAAGTCACGACTAGAATGGTCTCCCATTCAACTAAGGATTGCGAACCAGTCGAAGGTTCTACCAATTAGTAGACTAACTCAAATTCCTGTAGAAGTCAAAGGCTTAAGAAGATATGTCGACCTCGAAGTTAATGACATTGTCGATAACACAAATCCATATCCTGCACTGCTGGGAATTGATTGGGAAATAGAAAACCAAACCATTATAAACTTCAAGATAATGAAATGATCTTATCTTTTGAAGATTCAGAAATAAGGGTGGTTGAGCAAATTGATCTGCTCGAAGGGCATAGATATGTTAAGCCCATACATAGTGAAGGTCAAGGAAATTACATAGATCAGTTGTATAACATCATGTCTTCAAAAGAAGATTATATTAATCCAATAGCTGATGAGAAATTGAGTTGATGGATTGTAATTTTGTGCACATCCGACTTGGGTGATTCCCCGAAAAATTGCCAGAACATGCCACATGAAGCCTCCATGAGAATATGTGCAAGAATCACAAGAGTTTTCCAAAGGGTAGGAGCTAAAGCAAGCGTGTTGCCTACATATGAAGGATTACCTAGCCTTGCATCTTTTTTGGAGGAATTTGAAGAAAAAGACACAGTCACAACGATTTTCCACTCTGGACTATGTGCTGAAAGCTACGCCCGCTAGACGGTCGGGTACACACAAACAATCTATCTCCGAATGGCCACAGTGTAGAATATTACCGGAGATCATATTTGGGGAAGAGATCAGTTACCTTGATCAGAAGTATACAGGACTGACAGACCCTATGGAACATATTAAGCATTGTCGCAAGGATTGGCAAAAATATCCGCAGCAAGAATGGGTTCATTGATTCATCCACACTTTGGAAATGGTACCAAGAAATTGGTACACATCAATGGAGCCATGACAAGGAATTGTTGAATGGAAAATCTTACCTGTAAGCTTCACCTAGACATTTGAATTCACAAGTGAACACTCGACAGTCGATGTTGCGCTACAAATAATAAAGGAAAAGATATTTGAAGAAATCACGGTCGCAACCACGAATTTCCATCAATGCACCATGATAGTACATAACTCGATGGAGTGCTACAATATTACGAGAGAACTGGATGATGATGACCCACTTGAATTAAATATACCTGAGTCAGAAGGTATGCACACAGTGGAACGAGTTGGTATGTGTGAAGATACACCTTACCTTGCTCGATATGACCTCATTAGTAAAAAAAAGAGGGAGTGCTATACCAAATTGGCATAACCTTGAGGGAAGGGAAAAGAAAGTCGCAAGGAGTGTGACCAAAAGTGTAAGTGGATGAAAAGCAAGTCGCAAGGAGTGGGAAAAGAGAAGTGCAATTATCACATGAAATAACATTGATAGGAAATGATGTGACGTTGGCACAATAATTAAGTAACTTGCTGACAAGATAGTTGTTAGTCATTATTCTAGAAATCTCGACAGAATCGGGTGGAATACCTTGGGATCGTGTCTACCATAAATGACAATAATATTCTTACTGATGTCAGCTAATTGATGACGTGCCAAAAATCTTCCTTAAATGATCCAAATTGCTGACCCATGACGTCAAAAGGACAGATTACTTTCTAAGTAAATACATGCTCGTGTGAAGGACAATTGTCGAAAAGTTGGTGTTTCATAGTATACGTTGTACCCACATTCAGAGTCATTATGCCTAGAACAAATAAGAGCGATTATTTTCTGCAACTTAAAGAGCCAAAGCCAGTTTATGGTCACTACGATATCGAGTGTTAGTCCCACTGTGGAACCTGAAGTCGAACCTACATCACCTACCCTTATCATGGAAGATACCATGGGATATATTCCCCTAAGGAGCATACACAAACGGCTGCATATCAAAAGGTGTGCGATGTAGCGGCCTCTGTAAAAAAAGTCATTCCGAAACACCTCAATTCTGACCTGGTGGAGCAAATGTGGAAGACAGAGGAATAAGTGTGCATATAAGCAGAATAAGTGGTGAAAATCGTGGAATATTTTCAGAACAAAATCAACACAAGTAAAAACATGGAGGCGTGGCTTCGAGTGGCTAAGGATGAACCACAGGTGAGTGTTGGGGGCCTGTTAGGCCTAGGGACAGTAAGGCTAAATTCTGCCTAAGTATGGAGAAGAGTTAAAGGAGAGGAAGAAGGAGCTACGGCTAAGGAAGCGACATAAAGGAAAGAAGAGAAAGGACGTTGCGACAGAGGAAGTGAAAGAGAGGAAGAAGAGGAGGAGGAGGCACCAGAAGAGGAAGTTATGTCAGATAAGAAAGTCGCGACAGGAGGATGGAGTGTGGCACAAGAAGGTACGATAGAATATCAACAGGAGAAGGCATGCAAATACCATAACAACTGGAAAACGACAGCAAGACATAATGTTGAGAAAGTGACAGGCCTTAATGGTCGTGGATATGAGCTCGACTAGAGCCAGCAGAAACCACAAGTGTGAAGGAAGCTCTGAATATCAGGTCGTTAGTGCCTCCCGATTAGGTGTTACTAGAATAGGAAAGATAACCTGTTGGTTGGATATAGAAATTCCATTGAGAAAGCGACAAAAAACATGTCTGTATTGAGCATTAGGGGAATTTTGAGGTAAAAAATGGGCCTCCAAACAAAAAAAATACTATTAAAATCAAATTTTTAAGAACCAATCACAATCTAAAGAATGATATCATCTATAATAGTTGAGTTGGCATTACTTGAGTTAAGGTTGCTTATTTGTCATATTCTAAAAGGTTGGTCAAAATCTATGGTTAACCATGGTAGTCTATAAGTACTTTTACACCTAGAGTAAAGTACTAATGTCTTTTAACAATTTTTCAATAAAATATATTATTACTTTTACACCTAGAGTAAAGTACTAATGCCTTTTCACACTTTTTCAATAAAATATATTATTGTCCCTTCATATATTTTGAAAAAGACAATATATGTCTTTTCACTTAATATCCATGTCTTTACACAATTTTCAATATATGTTATATTTATCCAATTTTTCTTAATATTAAAAATAATCTTTTATTTACACTTTTTTACTTATGAATATATGATATATTCATTTATTTTTCTTAATCTAAAAAATATCATATAATTATATATTTTTAAGTGAACTTTATTTTATTTTGTTATTTTTAAAAAGTATTATTAAATTTTATAATACTTTTAAAATATTTTATTATTAGATTTGTACAAAAAAATTTACAATAAAAAACATTACAAAATAATATATTCATAAAACCCAATTTAAAAACTAAATTATAAACAAAACATCATATTAAAATGTAATATGTTATCAAATTATAGTACAATTAATTAAAAGTTACAATATATTACATTATACAAAATATTAAAATCAAAGTTTAAAATATTAAATATTAACTTATATAATTACATTAAAAAAATAATATTTTACAAAATTATATTACAATTAATTAATTAAAAGTTAAAAAAAACTTAAATTCTAAATTATTAAAATCAAAATTTAAAGATTTAAGTATTAAATATTAACTTATATAATTACATTAAAAAACAATATTTTACAAAATTATATTACAATTAACTAATTAAAAGCTAAAAAAAACTCAGATGCTAAATTATTAAAATCAAATTTTAAAGATTAGATTTAAGTATAAAATATATGTACTAACCTATATTAAAATACAAAATTATTAAAATCAAAATTTAAATTTAGAATGTATAATGAATATATTAACAAGAGGCAGGGATGTTGGTTGATTGCCAACTGCAAATTATGTTAAGGCATACAAGATGTTAAGCAAGTCAGTGATTCGATTTTCAATGAAATGTGCGCAAAAATTGAGCCCATAGTTGATCGTGCCTAGGGGTTATGCTGGAGCTGTCGGAATCGATTGTGTATCATGTGAGTACGAAGCTGACATCGTTGTTGATTCCTCTAGTTCATATATATATATATATATATATATATATATATATATATATATATATAATGAATATGTTAAAATATTTCTATATATTTTAAAATGTAGAAATTTAAAAAAAATAAAAAATAGTTGATTAATTTATTAATATAGAAAAGAAAAAAACATAATTTGGTTTAATGATTTTTTATACAAATCATAAACATCTTATTTTATGATAATTTAACTAAATTAATTACATTATAAAAACACATAAATTGATTTAATAAGAAAATAAACAATTTAAATTAAAAAATACATATATATTTATTATTTTAAATTTTAATTTTCGGATAATGGATTAAGCATATTCAATATAAATTTTATTAAGAATCTAAAAAAAAGATAAGTTTTAATAAAAAATTTAAAAGAGAATTTTAATTTTCAAACACTAAAATCATTATATCATAAAAATACATAAATTATAGAAAGAAACAAAATAACATAAGTTATAATAAAAATTAAGAAAAAATATATACCTTTTTATTTTAAATTTCAATTTTCAATGTGTCGTTGGAGAAAATTTGAAAATTTTGATGTTTTTTAAATTTTGTATTATTTGATTGTCTTTTCATTGTGTCTATATTTTATTATTAAAACATATTTGATTGTCTTTTCATTGTATTTATAGTTTTTTTTATTAAAAGTGATCTCCAAGTTCAAGGACATGAATGCATCCAAGTACTACACATTTTTTGGAAATTAAAATTACCTTTTAGTCACTTCAATATAACATTTTTGTATTATTTTTGTTTCTTGTATGTAACTCAACCATGGTTATCTAATTTTACGTTTAATGTAGTGGAAATGTGAGTTGTCAAGTATACCTTCCCTATAAAATGCCTAGTTCATAATATTTTAATATATCCATTTATGAGGCTCATTTTTTACCTCAAAATTCTCCTAATGTTTGTATTGAGTTGGTATTGAGTCTGTATCAAGTATGTATGGAATCTGTATCGAGTCTGTAATGGGGCTATAAAAGAAGAAACCCAAGCTATATGTGGGTTAGACATTCCCCCTATGGTCAGTCTTTAGAGTCAGCTCTGAATTGTCAAACTCTTGTTGGCTGAAAAGCGTGAGATCCTAGTTGGAGGCTTTGTATTGCTGAGTGCATCAGAGTAAAGGATCTGCAGTTGAGTGCGCAGAAGAGTAGGAAAGGTTGAGTCGATCCAGGCTGTGTGTGAATCACTAGTAGACTAAAGTAAGAAGAAAACAGAGAGAAGATCAAAGAGCATGAGAGGGAGGAAGAGTCTATGAAGGTAGAGAATAAAATCTTAAGTAGAGTCTGTAGCTTAGTGCGCAGACGAAAGGTGCATCTATTTCCTCATGCCAGATGAAGAGCACCTTATGGTTTTTTCCTAGATGGGTTTCCACGTTATATTTTATGTATATGTGTGAATGTTGAATGTGTCCAAGATATATGTATAAATGTTGTATCGAATGAAAGACTGTAGGTTTGCTTACAAATGCATAGATGTATGATGGTCGCATTGTATTAATTGAATATGATTATGTTGCATGTGTGTTGTTTATTTAATGAGTTGCATAAGAAAAGTTGGGGCGTAGCCTAGTTGTTGAAGCACAATGAACACAAATAATTCATCCTTGGACTTCGTTGAGAGCCTTGGTGCAGAGCCAAGGTACTAAACATCCTCCCACCCAACTACGAAAATGTGGCTCTTGTAGTTACCCATCCTAAAAAGAGATATCTCGGGTGAGACAACATCTACGTCGCAGGTGCTGCCGATTGAGCTCTGCTATGTCAGGCCAATATTTTGGGCTTTGTTGCGCTGAGTAGAAGGGACTGAACCTGGGTCGGGATCCCCAGAGAAGGGACAAAAGGCCAACATTGAGTCTCAGGCTTTAGAGTTCCAGTTTGAAGTAGAGATTTTTTTTTTCGAGATTGATTCCAGAGCAGGAGGGAGCTATTGCAGGGATTCGAGATGGAGATAGTGTTGGTGACCTTCCTCGTTAAGAGAGAGTGTTGGAAATTTAACTCTAAAGCTCCTCTTTATAGTTTTGTTGTGGTGTGATAAAGAGGAGATAAGAATTTGTCCCTTGTGTATTTATGTATAAAGTTGAGTTATATATAAATAAATGATGTTTTGTACTTTATTGTCTGGGTCTCATTTAAAAAGTTATTTAATAATTAAAGTGAGTTAATTATTAAATGAGGGGACATTAAATGATGGCCCTAGATTTTGTAAATGCATCTCAACCATAGATTAGGTGGTTAGATGGGTAGTTATATTTTTTAAACTATAAAACTAGGGTGAAAAAAGAAAGTTAAAGACACCACCAATGAAGAGAGAGGAGATTGAGACTGAATGAGAGAGAAAATACCCTAGAGTGGGCATGATTCCCAATGCAAGGAGCAACATCCGTACAACAACATTAATTGTAGCATCTCAGATTCGTACAGCAGCACATGTGGGCACAAATCTCGAGGCAGACCATACAACAGTATGGTAGGCCGTACAACATTAATTGCAGGTTTTGGCACGATTCCCAAGGAAGCGCTAATTGTAGAAAAGGATAGTCCATACAATCACGTGGCAGAAAATACAGTTCCATACAGCATGTGAGGTCGAACAACAGACCATACAACAGGTTATTTGAATGAAAATCGAGGTATTTTGCTGTTGAAGTTATTTTGGGTATTTTGCCTGTGAGGGTTGAAAGAAATGATTTCATGTGTTGTTGGAAAAATTTCTGAGATTCTCCTTTAATGATAATTTTCTCTTTCTAGGGTTTTCCCCGAGAGTTGGGGTTTTGCCCGGTCTTTGACCAAAATTTATGTGTGTTCATGTGTGAATGATTGTTTCAATATTTAGAAGTTCTTGATTATGGTAGTTTACATTTCAAATTCAAGAAGTAAATTCTTAATCATTAACCCTAGTTAATCAAGTGTTTGACTTAATGTGTAAATGAAAAATTCCATATTTATGTCATTGAATTTCTTCAGGAGAAACATGGCATGAAAATCGAGGATCTGGTATAGAATTTATTGCAGTCGTACAACAGTCTGTACAGGCTCAAAAATCGATGTAGAAGTTTGGCACAGATTTCAAAACGATGAAACAAACTGTACGACAACATTTAGTGTTGTATGTATAGTCACACGTGTGATCCGTACCGTATAGAAACAATTACAGACCATACAACAATATAGAATTTATTGTAGTCGTACAACAGTCTGTACAAGCTCAAAAATCGATGTAGAAGTTTGGCACAGATTTCAAAACGATGAAACAAACCGTATGACAACATTTAGTGTTGTATGTATAGTCACACGTGTGATCCGTACTGTATAGAAACAATTACAAACCATACAACAATAGTTTAGAGTGACTCTGACACATTTTTCGAAGAAGAAAAAGATATAAGTACTACTGTAATTTATTTTTAAATTTTCCTGGAAAATAAAATCTCTTTGAAGAACAAGTTTTCCCTTCGAGGTTTTTCCTGGACCATTTTGGTAAAAATTTCGAGACTCAAACTTTCATGTGTTAACTAAAATACTTTTCTAAGTAAGAAAAGTAGGGTTGTCATAAAAATTTCCAAGTTGAAAAAGTTGAAAAATATTTCACGTGTTTCAAGTTTACAGTCAAAATTATAATTTTTTATATGAACATGCATGATGGGGTTTGGTATTAAACCATATGCAGTGAATGAAATTAAAACCGGGTTGGGGTAACACTTTTTTTCAATTACAATGTCAAGGAAGGTTACAATACCTTTTTCCAAGCATAAGTCGCCCTCTGTGCTCAACATTGTGGAGAAATATACAAAACTCAGATTGCATTCCAAAAATAAATGCATTATGTTGGATCCTTCCACACAAGAGATTCTCACTATAGAGAATTTGCGAAATAGACATATTGTAGGGATTTCTTGGTGTGCTCTATGCTTAAGGGAGGAAGAAATGACCAAGCATCTCTTTTTCAAATGCACTTATGCATGCCAAGTTTGGGATCTCTTCTCCCTTNATATTGTAGGGATTTCTTGGTGTGCTCTATGCTTAAGGGAGGAAGAAATGACCAAGCATCTCTTTTTCAAATGCACTTATGCATGCCAAGTTTGGGATCTCTTCTACCTTGAATTGGGACAAGCCATTATGATTCCCTCTATCTAGAACGATCTCTTTCTTCATTGGAAATCCTTCTTTCCAAGTTCACTTCATAACAAAGTCATTTTCAGTTGAATTTGGGAAGCCTCCCAAAAATTTCTATGTTGGAAAACATGGAACACTCAAAACAAAGATATTTTTTATCGGATTTGTCTTCTTCCTTCCCAAACTGTTAGCTAGGCCAAATCTCTAATGGTAGAGGTTTTTTCCTATAAAGGGGTTGCATGTATTCAAAGGAACCACTCTCTTCTAGGAGGGAAGATTGGGTCAATGGAATTCTCTCTAAGAACTATCTGTCTTCAATCCAAAATGGTTTCTTTATCCCCCCTAACTGATTGGCATCTTTGAATACCTCCAGAAGATGTTTAGTAGTGGTTAAATAGTCAGGTTGGTTTCAAGTTGTTTTTAGATGGTGTTTCTAAAGGGAATCAAGGGTGGCAGGTGCGGAGGAGGGGGGGGTGTCCTCTTTGACCCTAGTGGAAAATAAGTGGTTAGGTTCTCTTAGGGTTTAGGATGTACTACTAACAATTTGCCAAGATAAATGTATTATACTCTAGAACAAAGATAATCTCATCCTTTGGTAATCTCCCAAGTGGTGATCTTTGGGATTCTATTATGGTGATGAAGTAGTTTCAAAATTGCTCTTCTTAGTCTTAAGTGATTGAAAATCATATTCTCAACAGGATTGAGCAAAATCTCGGTCGCATTGAACAACTCTATTTTTTGGCATACCAATTGTTTGGTTGATCAACTCACCAACGAAGGAACTCAATTAGACAAAGGTGTTATGGTGATAAATAATGATCCTACGGTATGGAAGTGGATTCTATAACTTAATATGATGAGTTTATATATATATATATATCTTAACCATCATCGGTGAGAGGCATAATTTATTTTATGGAAATTCAAATAATTTGGAAAAAAATAGTTTATGCATGAATATGGGGTAGGAAATGAAGCTGAAATCCCGTGGATGAACTCAAGCTATATTCCATTTAATCTGCACACTCCTTACATCCCGTCCTTGCATATTCTTAACTCATCGCACCATGTTTGTTCTAGATCGCTTGAGGATAATTGTGGAGTATGAAATGGAATCATGGGGAGAGGGTGGGATAAATCCGTGATGGATAGTACCTAGTTATTTCCATGGCTTGTTCAAGGCAACTCTGCTTGGGCTAAATGTGACAATTGTTTCTCTTTTGCATTATCATGTTTGATACAAGGTGGCAGAGGTCTACTCATTGGAGGAACGTAAGGATTCTGGCTTATGGTATGAAACTCGATGAAAGGTGGTGAAGCTTGGGTTGTTTGGGGAAGACGTGAAATCTTACTCGTGGTTTGGAATTCATCTCACGTTGGTTGGGTCCAAGTTGTCAGTAAATCTAATTGCAAGTCTTTGGTGGTAGATGGGGGTGGATTAGAGGTCATCGAAGGAATGTTAGGATTCTCACTTGTCGTCTGAAACTCACTGCAAGGTGGTAATTCCAAGGTTATTTCCCATGGAAAATTCCAAGGTTATTGGGGGACGATAGAGAACATTTCTCGTGGTTCAAAATTCGTATCATGGTGGAGTCTAGGTTATTGGGAAATCTAATTGCAGGTCTGTGGTGGTAGATGGGGGTGATTAGAGGTTGACGTGTCTTTAAATCTAGCAGGGAAGACATTAAGCCTTTGAGGATTTCTCTTGATAGAGAGGCCAAAATGAAGGGTACTCAAGGTAGTGCGACGAAAATCAAGCGTGTAATTGGGTAAATTGCTTGTATACAAAAGATGATGTGTAGAGTTGGGGGATAGGTAGATAGAACTGGATAGATGCTGGAGAGGATCAATTTTCAAGTGTAGCTGGAAGAATAGTTTAGTGGTAGGTTGGAAAATAGGGTGGAGGTGTAGGAAGAGAAGCTGACACAATTGGCTTTGGACAGAGATCAACACCAGAAATTAATTCAGGAGCTTGCATTTAGTCATCATTCTAGTGTGTGGGATTTCTCCAACTCTAATGCTATGGAAATGGGAATACTGTAGTAGATTTCTCTAGTCAAGTTTGAAGACTATAACCCTCCACAACTAGATGATAAGGATGATAACCGACCTATTTAAGGTCTTTATGGGACTATTATTGCTTCTGATAGTTTATGTTTTGTTGTTAGGTCAGTTTGTTAGAAGTTAATTTATTATTATTATTATTTTGCATGGACACATCTTGGAGGGAGGACATGTGAAGGTTGTAAATTACTATATTGTTTGTTGACACAACTCATTGAAGTGATTTCTGGGAATTTTTATTTATTTATTGTGCCTCATTCATACATCATGGAGGGCGCACAAAAGGATGAAATTGTTCATTATTTCATGGAGCTTTGACAAGGAAAACAAGGCTTATTTTAATGATGTGCCCTCTGTTGGAGACTCGTCTAGCAATATGTTATTATTTTGCTAGTGGGTGAATTCTCCTAGAGGTGATGAAGACCTTTTGACTTGGAAAATGACCCAACTAACCCCAACTCCATTTTTTTATTCTTGTTGGACTTATCATGGAGTTAGCTAAACAAATATTGTATTTTATTGTGTCAAATCTAGCTCACTCAATATAAAGGAGCTCTCTTCATTTCATTTGGAGAGAAGAGTTCGGAGGTAGGTGCTAGAGAAGTGATGAAGCAATGGAGCATAGGAGTTGAAGTTTGATGAAGCTCCTTTGTACTATGGAGATTGGTGGTTAATAAAGCATTGATGAATTTGATAGTTTTTGTTGTATGGTCATATTTGTTGTTTATTTGTTAAGGATTTTTCTTGTTATAGTACTAATGTTAAGGCTCAACAATGACCAAAAAATTCACTTAAGAATAGACAATGTGAGGAGGTTCTCCCTCTTGAGTATTTGTTATATTTTTGTTTCGTTTTTCATTCTTCTAACAAATTAGTTGCAGATTCGGAAACAAATTATAGCCATATAATATCTTCACATTTGTTGTGATAAGTCGCGCTGCCAACCCTCCAAGATTTAATTCTATAACTCATTTTCAGAAAAATACTTAGGGTGAAGGTGTATCAAATCTTAGTTCATTTTTACTTTAAATTCTTCCTAAAATATGAATGTAACAAACCAATTATTTCATCTAAATAGGTTAGAAGTGTCACATTAATCCTTTTGTAGCCTAAAACAAATAGATTATAATAACACATTATCCTTTCTACTTATTCAACATTTTAAGACTCCATTAGCCCGTGATTGATAAGCATTGGTTTTTTCCATCTTTTCTCTCTTGGTTGTTGTCCTTTATTTCCCACCAATTTGTAAAGGCTTACTCATCATATTCACCCATAGCCTATATACTCCATACCCTTAATAATCTTACTTAGGAATACCCCACTTGAGTTGGAGGAAAGCCAACTAGAAGAGAGAGGAAGAGCTATTGAGGTGACAAAAGGTAGCCTCCTTGAGGTTGTACAAGACTAGCTCCTTAATTCTTGTGACTTTACATCATTTAGGGGGTACTAGATTTTGTTGTAACATTATGAATGGCCAATACAAATACAACCAATGGAGAGAAGAGTTGTTGGGGTGAGAGGGAATCCTACAAAAACCAAGTGCTAACATCCGAAGAGAAGAAGCCAACCATAGGAAAATATCTAGAGTTTGTGCCAAAGAATCATGTGTGGGAGAGCATACTCCAAGAAACCAGGTCTAAGCAGGAGAATGATTGGGTGGGAGGGAAATCTCCAAAGGTCACTGATTTTTGGAGTGAGAACAGGCCAGGATAGACTACTCTTATACCAAATGATACAAAACAGATTTGATCTAGCAATGAAAAAAACAAACAATAGAAAAAGAAGAAAATAGAGTTCACAACCAAATGCTTGCTTTATTCACTCAGCCAAAGTCCTTCTTATAATAGGTCCACTTTAAAATAAATTCCAAACAAAATTTAATAAACTAAGATGCACACTGCTCAAAGGCTAGAAGAAATAGTAAATTATGCAATCCACGTAGCTCAAGGGCTGAATGTATGCAACTAACTAGTAATTAATTATGAACGAAGTTTATTCAACTAACTAGTAATTACTTATGATGGAAGTTTAGGAATGTATTCCTCAAAGGAAAGGCACTGCGAATGATGCATTCCCATTGGTGGGAGTGTCCTCATGTTCTGTATCAATTTACCTTATTTTTCATTTTCCTGTGGCATTCCCACCTATAGGTATCAAAGGCTAGAAGAAATAGTAAATAATGCAATGCATGTAGCTCAAGGGCTAAATGTATGCAACTAACTAGTAATTACTTATGATGGAAGTCATTTAAACTAACTAGTAATTACTTATGATGGAAGTCTAGGAATGTATTCCTCAAAGGAAAGGCACTGCCAATGATGCATCATTCCCCTTGGCGGGAGTGTCCTCATGTTCTGTATCAATTTACCTTATTTTGCATTTTCTTATGGAATTCCCACCTATAGGTATCAATGATTCAATATATGTGGCTCAATGAGAACATTTTGATTTTTTTTTCATAAAATAATACATTTTGATTTCATAACATCAATCCCACAATGAGAATACTATAGTTTATGGTTCTAATTTCTAAACCACTATTAGATGTGCAATCAATATTCTAATTTTGTGTGTTTGATTAACAACGACGTTGTACCTAGTTGTATCAATATTTTGTCAATATTCTTGAAAATTTAGATCTTTATCTCATATTTCATTTTTGTATTTGTAATTTGTAATATATGTGTGTCATGTTGCGATTTAGGGGTCGATATGTTCAGAGCCAAATACTAATATTCGCATGTTCCTAGTGTCATGTGACTTAGCATTCAGCACAACATTATAATCACTCAATTCCTCGATTCAGACAACGACATTTTCATCATTTAATGTTCGTTGCATTGAAAAATTGAATGTAGTTAACAAGCCCAAGTGCTTATGTGCGTTCCAACTCATGAAAATTTGAGCTTACCAAATGGACAATTCTGACAATCCTAGGATGAGCATATTGAGCCTATGAACATTTTTTTTAAGGAATCCCTATGGTCATATACATAGAGGTCTAGGACATACCATGATAAAAGCAAAATGGTACAGCTCTTCAGCCACACTCAGAACTAAGTGAATGCCAAAGTAAAACAATCACAGTGATTCTATGCATCTCACCAATTGCCGGTTGTGTAAGATTTTGACATTGTGTAAGATGCTTCATGTGACACAGCCAATGCATGTGTCAAAGAGATTAGTTTTATAAATGAGTGTAAGATGCTTCATGTCTTCAGCCACAGTCAGAAAATGCCAAAGAAAAATAGTCAGTAATTCCATGTATCTCACCATTTGCCGGTCGTGTAAGATGCTTCATGTGACACAACCAATGCATGTGCAAAATATAGTAGGTTTATAAATGATAACCTTAGCATAGTTGTATGTCAATAGACTACACCAGTATATATCCGTCTTGACTATGGCTCTATCAAGCGCCAAGAGGGATCAAGTTCTCTTGAGGTGCAAACTGTTTTTAATTTACAAAAATGTCTAATAAGTATTCCTACTTGGAAGGGACATGACCAACTTGCTTAAGTAATTTCAAAATAGGGTAAATATTAATAGAAGAATGAGCTTAGTGTTGGCTATGATGGGCATACCCGGGTTTACTATAATCAACCAACAACACCCCTAGCTCACTGGCCCTTTCGGCAACAGACCGCGAAGCGGCCTGAAGTCTCACCCGAAGTGATTCTAATGGGTTGGCCAAGGACTCAAGCGTCTTGGACCAGGTTCTGTGGTGTCTTTTCTTACAACTCACAGCTCTTCTCGCTGCGAGGTCTCTTTCTTTGCGTGTCGCATGACTCCTCTGCTCGCGTCGCGCGATCTCCTCGTCTCGCAGCTCTTCTAGTCGCGAGATATCCCTTCTACTATCATGCGGTCCCTTTCCACATCACGCACTTTCACCGACTCGCGATGACTCTAGCCTTATCGCATCGCCACTCACCAGGTGACATGTAACTTCCTCCCAATGCAAAGCCCTTAACCTACGGTATCGTGCACCGCAGCTCCTCTGCCGGTGCGGTATCGCCTTCTTGCGATAACCTACTCCCGTGGCTCAACGCACTTAGCATTGTTCGTGTCGACTCGCAAGGCTTAACATACCAGGATGTTCAATACTGCGACTAGTGACCGTTTCAAGCAAAGCATAACTAAACCCGCATAGAACATGCCAAAGACTTCAACTTATGTTTATCCTTCTATATTGCTGTAAACTGATTAACACATTCATTCATTAAACTGTAAACAAAGTCCATGAAATAACTGATAAATGCACAAGTAAACATAACATATAAGTCAATCACATAACACTCAATTTTAACGTGGTTCACCTCCAGGATGGAAGTTACGTCCACAAAACTGTGTTTTTATTATAGCTCAGGGGAAGGTAAAACACAGTTCTGCTGCATCGCATATGCAACTCAAGATCTTCTCTCTTAGATCTCTTTTCTCCTCTATATTGCTCTCCTACAATATACTCTTGCCTCTCTGTCGATCCCTGCGGGTCGTTACATGCATGCTCTATAAGCCAGCTACTGGTTACAGTAAGATTGCTACCGCTAATAAAAGAACCAGAGCTTGGATTTTACAACAGTCTATGTTATTTCTATTATCTATATCACCCAACAATTGTCTAACTGTCTAACCAACCAAAAACACCAACCAACCAAACCTTTTTCAATACAAAATATATCCCTTTATAGGCAGCCCAAAGGTCTTGCCATTACAACACTATGGGCCTGTCCCAACAGTAACCCAAAACCCTAACTAGTGACAGTCGGCCATATCTGTACTTGAGGCAGCCGCTTTCCGTCACACCACAGCTCTCTGCAGTCTTCCATGCTTCCCGACACTGATCATGGGTACTGTGCACCGCTTCGCTTTTCTGTCATTCATCTTCAATGCTTCAGCCTCGTTGCTCCTTTTCCTTTATGAGGGTCGCTGAGCCCTCCTGTCTTCGCCGCTGCCTTCAATGCAGTGGGTGAGCTCTCTCTTCTTGGCCGCTCAGGTACCGTCATCTTCCTTGACTTTTCTATCTTAAAAGTCATGGTTTCCGGCTCTGCTCTGTAGCTGGAAACGTGCTATGGCGTCGTAGCTCTATCTTATCTTCTCTTCCGCCAAAACTTATCTATCCGCTAAACTAGAAGCTTCTTCTGTAGCTGCAGGACCCTGCTCCAACAGTCCCCTAACACTTACTTGTGGCTTGCCCTTGAGCCACTACCAGCGGGCTTCTCCTGCTGTAGCTTTGCCTTGGCTTCCTGCGAAGCCTTATTAAACTTGTCTCGAAGTCCTGCGACTTCGTTCTGCATTGCTTCGACACGCTCCTGTGCTGAGTCAAGCATAGCTTGACTAATACTGGAGTCCTCTTGTTAACTTAGTTCGTATGTCTCTCGTACCGTTCCTTATTGTTATGCTCACAGTCTCGTTGCTTGCAAGACCTGCTATCCTTATGCCTACCATAAGGATTCAAATCTCTGGTATCACGAGAACTCCGCTCTATCTGGGTTAGAGCTCGCGCGATATGGAAGATATAAATCTGTATCTTCCAGGCTTCTCAAAACATGCCGCTCGGCCTGGAGCCTTTTATATGGAAGGGATGCAAACCATGAATTCCGTTCTGAGATCAAGGCTTTGTCTGGATGCTGGAATTCTACCATTTGCTGGGTTTGCTGTCCGCTTCCACTTTTCTTCTCTTCGAAGTGCTCCAGGTACTCATGCTGCCTCTGATCGTCAGATTTTTCATTTCGTTGCCTCCGCAATCTCTTGTTCTTCGCTTAGTTGATCAGATAGGTCGGCGACCTTCTCCCGTTGTCTTCTTTTTCTCATTTTTACTTTCTTCCCGGCAGGAGGTTTCTTCTCATCATTCTTCTGCTCTGCTTTCTTATCTTCAGTGATCGGCTCGGCGTTCTTCTAAAGGTTTGGCCTCGAACAGAACCCACTCCGTGTAAAGCGGTGGACGTGCAATGGATGCAACTTTTGAAAATTACAGCACTCTGTAACAAACTTAGCTCTTCACAAGGAATTCTTAACAACTTACTCTATAGCTCTCAATTTTTCTGCAAACGTAACCGTCCCAATTGAATACTTTCTGCTTTTATGCCCAATACAATAATCCCGGATGCAACAGTCATCTATACTGAACCCGTCGGTCGTAATAAATGCCTGGACAAGACCGCACCCGTCATCTGATCCTTAATAAATGCGGAAATCCGATCGAATTTCCCTCGAAACGTGTGTGTACAGGCGCCAATCTCGTCGAAGATTTAGAAAATCTGAAAAAATTGATTATACTGCTGCCAAATCTACGATAAGATATACCGGTCATTTCCTCATTAACTGCTTGTCAGAAGGTGACTTGACTAGCCCTCTGCTTCCTTGCAAAGTGGGTACATGGCACGGGAAAACATCGCACTGCCGTGATGCGACTCCGCATCACCTGCGTAAAACATTACTTAAGTTCCCCCCCCTTTTTTTTCCCCGCAAGCCACTGATGACTTGTGCAAAACTGAACCGACCTTATGCGATTCCTCATACTTAGAATACCTACCGGTGTAGACTGATTCCCGGTGCGATGCCTCCTTTCAACTACACTGGACATCTGCACCACCATAAACTGGCTAATCTAGGGATGAGAGGCGGGGTGGCTATCACTATAGAGCTTAAGCCTACTGCCATTAATCCAAGTGGGAAGAAGCTCCCCATTCAGCTTGCTGAGCTAAACGGCACCTCCCTCTGTAACTTGCTGTATCTGATATGGCCCCAGCCAGTGCGTCTTGAACTTCCCTGGAAGCTTAATAAACTTGCTGTCATAGAGGAGCACTAGGTCTCCGATCTGAAAAGTCTTACTCTTAATGTGTCTGTCATGCCAAGCTTTTTCTCGTGCCTTCTTCACTTTCTGATGAAATCCCGCGATGAATCTGTCTTCTTCTAAGGAAAGCAGCTATGCTAGCCTTTCTTCCACTGTGTCTGTATCGATCATCTTGGTAATCTGAGCAATTCTTAAACTAGGAAGGATATACTCCATGGGCATAACAGCCTCTTGTCCATACACCAAGCTGAAAGGTGTGTGTCCTGTAAGTTTCTTGCATGTGGTCCTGTACGCCCATAATACAGTGTTAACTCTAAGGTCCCAATCATTCCTTTGGATGTTGCAGATCTTGGTAAACGCATTTTCTAAAATCTTGTTAAAAGCCTCCACCGTACCATTAGCCTGAGGGTGGTAGGGAGTGCTCTTATGGTGCTAAATCTGGAATTCTTCTGTCAAGGCTTTAATAGTGCTGTTCAAGAAATGGGTACCTTGGTCACTCATCAAAATTACTGGGCATCCAAATCTACTGATGATGTTCTCAAAAAGGAACTGTGCAGCTGTAGCAGCATCACAATTATTTATTGCTTTGGCCTCTGCCCATCTGGTGAGGTACTCTGTTCCAGTGATGATATATCTCGCACCAGTTCGTTTTCCTGGTGGGTTGATAGGACCCACAAAGTCTATAGCCCACTTGTCAGATGCGCGCAGCGTAACCTGCAGTCGCAGCGGAATTTCATTGCGTCGCGAGGGTTTTCCTACCCTCTGGCAGATATCCCAGCATCTGCAAAAGTCCTTAGTGTCTTTGTGCAATGTAGGCCACCATAATCCTGCAGCCAGGATTTTCTGCGCAGTCGGCTTTCCTGCGAAATGACCTCCTGCAGTTCCTGAATGTGCCTCCCTAATGATAGTCTCTTTTTCATGCGGCATCACACATCTGCGCAGGACTTCATCTGGACCTAACTTGTATAACTGTCCCGCGATCAGGGTGAAGTCTGCTACTTTAACAACCAATTGCTTCTTTTGCTGCTTAGTAAACTCATCAGGTGCTAGTCCGGTAGTAAGGAAGTGGATAATATCAGCATAGTAGTCGTCTGTGATCTGAATAGAAAACAACTGCGCGTTTGGCAAATTGTCCTCTAGGTTACTTGGCTCCTCTCCTGAGTCTATCCGCGATAGATGATCAGGTCCAGCATTCAATCTTCCTGGTTTCACAATGATTTCGAAATCATACTCCTGAAAGAGGAGTAACCATCTGCAGATTCTCCCCCCTAACACTGGCTTATTGACCAGATACTTTAACGAGGAATGGTCAGTGAACATCTTAAATGAGGCACCCAACAGGTAGTTCTTGCACTTCTGTAGCGCGTACACCATATCTAACCCTTCTCTTTTTGTGGTGGTGTAGTTCTTTTCTGCTGTCGAGAGCTTTCTGCTGGAGTATGCGATAGGATGGTCAATATCTCCTTCTCTTGGTTGTGTTAAAACAACCCCTAGTGCGATGCCAGATGCATCCACATGTACATGAAATGGCTTAGTCCAGTCTGGAAATACTAAGATAGGTGCTGTAACCATCTTCTCCTTGAGTGTGTCTAGACTCTGCTGACATTCCTCATTCCATAGGAATTTTACATCCTTCTTTAGCAATTTCTCCATTGGCGCTGTAATCTTTGCGTAGCCCTTGATGAATTTTCTGTAGTACCCGGTATGACCAAGTACTGTCCTCAGTTGCTTGACTGAGTTGGGTGCTGGAAGATTTACAATGATGGCAATCTTTGCGGGATCTACCATCAAGCCTTGTATGCAAACAATGTGACCCAACAAAATACCAAATGGTGCACAAAATATACATTTCTTCAAGTTTAGAGAAATCTGGTACTGCCTACATTTCTCTAACATTAGTCTTAGATCTCCTACATGCTTGTCAATGAGTCCAAATACAGTCCAATTATCAAAATATACTTTTAGGAATTTATGAATGTATTCTTTAAATACAGCAACTACTACTCTAGAAAATATAGCTGGTGCATTCTTAAGACCAAAGGGCATTACCGTATACTAGAACGAGCCCCATTCTGTTGCAAAGGTGGTCTTAGATCGATCTTCTGGATGGATTCTGATCTGATGATAGCTTGAAAAGCCATCGGTGAAGGAGTAGACCTCCTGTCCTCCCACGGTGTCTAACACTTCATCAGTGAACGGTGTCGGAAATGGATCGTGAAGCGATGCATCGTTGAGCTTGCGTAGATCGACATAGATCCTGATGTCTCCTTTGGTTTTCTTTTCCTGTACGACCATGGGACTAACCCATTCACTCTCTTCTACCGGCTCAATGATGCCTGTCGCCAGCATCTTATCGATCTCATCCTTTACTTTTTCTTTATATCGTGGATTCAATCTGTAGGGACGTTGCTTTACTGGTCTAGCATCCTCCTTCAATGGTATCCTTATGACTCCAAGGTCTCCAACTATTCCCTTCATCTCTGTGAACTTGGTGGGAAATAGGTCCTGATAGTCATGCAACAAGTCGGCGATCTGTCCGACTGTTTCATCACTCCAATAATCTCCAATAGAGGCAAACTTAGGTTCTGTGTCTGTGCCAATATTGATCTTCTTAATCTTGATGGGCTCTGTGATTTCTGGGATTTCTAGTTGTGGTCCCTCAACATCACGAGTCCCTTCCGACTCTGGAATGTTGGTACTGCGAGGATCCTCATCCTCGTCCTCTGGTTCTGCTTTAAATTTATAGCACTCTAGCACCTCTGTTAACTGAACGGCCCAGTCAGGATGAGTCTATACTGATGGGGTACAATCCTCAAATATCTTGATCTTTATTATATCTAAGGCCTGATCAACATTCAGATACTCAGATTCAAAAGTGAAGGTGAGTAGGAAGCTATCTATCATAAGGGGCCATGTAGTCGTTCCATTGCGCAATTCTGTCTCTGTATACCAGTTCCTTGGAACTGTGTCCAAAGTGTGAATGAATCGGTGAACCCATTCATCCTCGGGAATGTCCGACCAATCCTGTTCACATGCCTGAATGTGTGACCTGGGGTTACTTTCTCCTGTGTATTTCTGCTGAACGTAATCAGTGTCGATGGAGAATCTGATGGCCATCAATCTTTTAATATCATCCCATGATGCGATATTCTCTTTGTGTGCATACCACCATCTTGCAGGTGTGGCTCGTACTGAAAGATCCATAGCTGCAATCCTCTGTTCATGAGGAATCTGTCGTTGAAATTGCTCAAGAAAGTCCTGGATATCAGTTAGACCATGAAACGCTGGAATCTCATTGATCTCTGCGCCAATCCATCGCAGTGACTTAGTCAAGTATGCACATTTGTGCGCTGAGACTTCGTGAAGTCTGTTCTGCCAGTTTTCTAGACCAACCTTTGAATCCGATGCGCATGAGCTGTTGCATCGCCAACTAATGTTCCCTTATGCTGTTGGGTTAACATAGTCGCCCTGGTTTGTAGTCATCTGATAGAGGCTTTCTATGTTATGTGCCTCCTCTTCTGCTCGGATAGGTTCAATATATCTAGGACCCTGAAAAGGATCCAACGGTGCGATGACCTGGATCTGCGCGTCCTCAAAGGTCATTTGTGTTCTCTTTAGGTCGATAACAGCCATGTTACCGATCTCCCAATCAATGCCTAGTAGTGCTGGGTAGGGTTTACTATCACCAATGATTTCTATAACTTCAAAGTCTACAAAGCTGTGAACTCCATCAATATCAACTGGTACTTGTGGTAACTGACCCAGGGGTGTTACCCATTGCTGATTAGCTAATCTCAGATGGATAGGCGATCTGGTTAACGTAGGGCTACCCATCTATTCCCATGTTTGCTTAATCAGAACGTTTACATCTGATCCTAGATCTAGGATGACCTCATCGATTTCAAACTCTCCAAGCTGAGCTGTGAGTCGCATCTCCCTCCCTGTTCTTGTATGTCCTGAAATATTATGAAAATCACACTGTGTACTGCTCATGGAAGAGGATGGCTGACACTGATCGACTATGCGCTGAAGTTATGTAATAGCTTGCTCATTTCTTACTAGTTTTAGACAACTCCGCAGGAAGGAGTATACGCTTTCTGCCATCTCCTCCTCATCGCATCTTCCAGATGTGGTAGCCTTCGATGTCTGTACAAGGCTATCGCCACAAGGTGCTTCTGCGGTACGCCCCTAGACGACGGTACCTACGATCCTGATTGCGTAGGGTCATCAAAGAAAGCCTTAGCTTCCTGAAATGTTTGTTTGTTCTTCTGCAGGTCGAGTGGTGTTGCTTTGTTAGGAGCTTTGCGTACCCACTCCTGCTCTGTGTTCTTCCCTGTTTCCTGCGATGTCCCACTGGTAGAAACACCGCTACGAGTCACAATATTGACTCTTGGTTCTGGCTCGTCCCACTCAGCAGCAATAAGCTGGATGTTCTGGTGTGCTGCTGGCTTAGGTTCTCTGATCTTAGCTATCAAGGTAGGGCACTCCTCAATAGTGTGTTCATAAGATTTACAATAATTACATGTGGTAGTGGGGCTCTGACAGTCCCTAGCATAGTGTCCTACAACTCCACAGTTGTAACACGTCACTGGTCCACGACCACAGCCAAAGCCTTCTGCTCGGCCGAATCCTCCTCCATGGCCTCGTCCTCTAAATCCTCCGCCCTGACCACCATAAGTCGGATCCTACTGTGGTCCTACTGCTGAACCCTGTGTTTCCGATTGGACTCTGTACAAGTCTTGCTTTGCTCCGACCATGAGATCATAGGCTTGGCAATCTTGTTCTTGATGGCCTACAGACTTGCAGAAGAGACAGTATAAGTTCTTAGGTGTCTGGACGTACTTCTAAAGTAGAGGGCAATGGTGGGGTAGGTGTCCTCGCGTTTTGCATATCTCGCACCATGGCCCGTGGGTCTGTGGTAAGGGGTTAGGAGCTCCTGTTGCTATATATTCTACAAAGACTGAACAATTGTCTTTACTATGGCCCCGTGCTTTACATTTTACGCACCATATCTCTTGCGCAACTTCTTTCCCTTTCTTCAGCTCATGCAACTGTAATGTAATATTAGCCAACTGGTTTTGTAAAGTTGTCATGCCTGTACTAGTCTCAGCTAGAGGTGAAGCCTCGAGTTTCATTGCCATCTCCAACGTGTCATCCTACGTCTAGAGTTTCTGTTGCATTAATGACAGTCTGATGTGAGGGAGCAGCGCTGCGATAAACCATTCCTTATGCTGCTCCGGCGCAAACTCAAAACTGACTTGGTCTATAAGGGCTTTGAATTTTTTATCAAAGTCCCACATCGACTCTGTAGGTAGTTGCTTGATGTCTTTGAGTTCTGTTATGCACTGTGACTCAGACTTAGGTTTCTTAAACTCTTTAATCATGGTGGTCTTGACTTGGGCAAGTGTTCTGGGTACTGTGGTATACTTGATATACCATGTTAAGGTGCGATCTCTGAGTGTGGTGACCAGCTGTACAAGTTTAAGGTTATCATCATTGATGGTTTTAATGGTCCACATGGCTTCACATAAAAACCAGTGCTGCTCTGGGTCTTCTGCCCCTATTCCCTTAAATATAGGTAACTTCATATCATCCCCCATTCTATTTCTACGTGGTGGATGTTGATTTACTGTGTTACTACCACTCGGCGGTGTAGGTGAAGGTGATGTAACAGTGGTAGGTACTGTCTGTGAGCTAAGAGATGGAGTTCCTACGGGATTGTTCTGAGTCCTGGTCTGTTTCTGTGGGGTATAAGGGTGCTAAGGGATACCCCCTTCTGAACCTTCTATAGTACTAGGAATCTGCTGCCTAGTATGATCTGGACTGTCTTCAAATATTGGAGATCTGAAATCTACTTTATACTTCTTTTCACTACGTGTTCATCCAATGTCATCAAAATCACTTTCAAACTCTTGTGACATTACTATCTCTACCTATTCATCTAAAACTAGATCCATTGTTCCTTTTTCATATAATAGCATCTTAATGGACAAGTTTAAAGATCTGAGGTACTTACCACGATATCCTTTGAAGAAGTAGCGCTCAGCCTCGCTGAAGCTCTTTCTCTGGTCAATTGCAAACTCTGTGACAGAGTCGTCTAGCACACTCGCAAGCCAGAATTCTACTGTCTGAGCGGATTATCAAGGTCCTTCACAGTCTGAATCATCTCCGGTGTCCAGACAATGTTTCTTTTCTTCTTGAATATGCTTGTATCCGTCAACTTGGATAACCAGTCATATAGCTTGTTTCCAAAGGTAGCAAAAAATATCGCATGTATGTCTGAACTGATATGTTTTTGCAACCAGGCCTCTGTACTCATCTTAGGACTCCTGTTCTCTCATTCGACAAACTCTTTCTGGTTAGACCAAACCCACTCGTTGAGTTCGTCTCTCGTAGGACGCCACCAGAACATCAGCGCTCTGTTTGTTCAAAGCCGGCAACGGAACCATTTGTTGGCTATGATGGGCAGACCCGGGTTTACTATAATCAACGAACAACACCCCTAGCTCACTGGCCCTTTCGGAAACAGATCGCGAAGCGACCTGAAGTCTCACCCGAAGTGATTCTAATGGGTTGGCCAAGGACTCAAGCATCTTGGACTAGGTTTCGTGGCGTCTTTTCTTACGACTCGCAGCTCTTCTCGCTGCGAGGTCTCTTTCTCTGCGCGTCGCGCGACTCCTCTGCTCGCGTCGTGCGATCTCCTCGTCTCACAGCTCTTCTAGCCGCGAGATATCCCTTCTACTGTCGTTCGGTCCCTTTCCACATCGCACACTTTCACTGACTCGCGATGACTCCAACCTTATCGCATCGCCGCTCACCAGGCGACACGTAACTTCCTCCCAACGCTAAGCCCTTAACCTACGTTATCGCGCACCGCAGCTCCTCTGCCGGTGCGGTATCGCCTTCTTGCGATAACCTACTCCCGCGGCTCAGCGCACATAGCGTTGTTCGTGTCGACTCGCAAGGCTCAACATACCAGGCTGTTCAATACTGCGACTAGTGACCGTTTCAAGCAAAGCATAACTAAAACCGCATACAACATGCCAAAGACTTCAACTTATGTTTATCCTTCTATATTGCTGTAAACTGATTAACACATTCATTCATTAAACTGTAAACAAAGTCCATGAAATAACTGATAAATGCACAAGTAAACATAACATATAAGTCAATCACATAACACTCGATTTTAACGTGGTTCACCTCCAGGATGGAAGTTACGTCCACAGAACTGTGTTTTTATTATAGCTCAGGGGAAGGTAAAACACAGTTCTGCTGCACCGCATATGCAGCTCAAGATCTTCTCTCTTAGATCTCTTTTCTCCTCTATATTGCTCTCCTACAATATACTCTTCCCTCTCTGTCGATCCCTGTGGGTCGTTACATGCATGCTCTATAAGCCAGCTACTGGTTACAGTAATATTTCTACCGCTAATAACAGAACCAGAGCTTGGCTTTTACAACAGTTTATGTTATTTCTATTATCTATATCACCCAACAATTGTCTAACTGTCTAACCAACCAAAACCACCAACCAACCAAACATTTTTCAATACAAAATATATCCCTTTATAGGCAGCCCGAAGGTCTTTCCATTACAACACTATGGGCCTGTCCCAACAGTAACCCAAAACCCTAACTAGTGACAGTTGGCCATATCTGTACTTGAGGCAGCCGCTTTCCGTCACACCACAGCTCTCTGCAGTCTTCCATGCTTCTCGGCACTGATCATGGGTACTGTGCATCGCTTCGCTTTTCTGTCATTCATCTTCAATGCTTCAGCCTCGTTGCTCCTTTTCCTTTATGAGGGTCGCTGAGCCCTCCTGTCTTCGCCGCTGCCTTCAATGCAGTGGGTGAGCTCTCTCTTCTCGGCCGCTCAGGTACCGTCATCTTCCTTGACTTTTCTATCTTAAAAGTCATGATTTTCGGCTCTGCTCTGTACCTGGAAACGTGCTACGGCGTCGTAGCTCTATCTTATCTTCTCTTCTGCCAAAACTTATATATCCGCTAAACTAGCAGCTTCTTCTGTAGCTGCGGGACCCTGCTCCAACACTTAGTAACATTAATAATCATATAATCAAATAGTTTTTGAAAAATTGCTTTACTTTTCTTTTTTTAAAACTAATAATGAATCTTAAGAGTAGTTAATGATTAAAATAATCCATATAAAATTTTAAAATCTAGATTTCCACAATAAATTGGAATTTGAAAATCATTTTACCATCAAATGAAGATTTTAAACATTTATCCAAATGTTTTTGAGAAATGACTTGTGTTTTTCTATAACTAAAAATGAACATTTACATGTTAGGGTTAACCTTGACATGGGAATGAGCAAGGATGTAAGTGCTTTAAGGCACATGGTTTTAGTGGCCCGTGCTAGTTGTATTTTGGTTTTTTCCTACGGGGTTTTCGAAGGTAAATCTAGTGTTGTTATTGTAATTGGTATTATTTTGTAATTTATTTTTTATCACATATTTTATTCCTAACATTATGTATGCTTAAGTTTCAAGTCAACTAAATTTTAATTTGAATTTTGATATATAATTACATAAATGTGTTTTAGAATTTAGCTAATTTAAAAATAAATTTTATATGTTCTTGGTTTAAAAAATTTTCTTTTTACTACTCAAGTCAATTGAATTTTAGTACTAATATTGTACTACTCAATTTGTAAGATTGCGAGTATTTCCCTAATATGTTGTATATTTATGAGTATAATATTTTTTATTTTTTATTTTTTTAATTATAAAGTGACATATTATAAGTTTTTATTTTTATTTTTTACTTTTCATTATTATTTTTATGGAGCTGACATGTGCCAGGTGAGCGTTACAGACGGGACACATCTCTCCCGTCTCTCCCATTTGAGCTGTAGAAAGTGTCTCTCCACACAAAGATGCTAACTTACAATAAGGCAATAATACTTGGCAGCATTTAAAGGCATTTAAAGACAACATTTAAAGACGCACTGCCAATTACATATACAATTGAGGGAAGGAAGTAAAATACGACTGGGAATCAATGCATAAAATCATTAAATGCCACCTATAAAAGATCAGTCATGACCCTCAATAAACATGAACTTGAGACTAACTAGTAGTTTGAAAGCTAGGATGCAAAGGGCAATATGGATAGCCCCTAGAGAACAATCAAACCATGGGGCACTGATACAAGCTTTTGTAGGTCTTCTTGGGCCATGCCAAGAGTATTTGATACATGATCCCGAACAAGATATTATACAGATCCTTTCTTTAACTGCCAAGTAAGATTCTAAAATCACTAGGCATCATAAATTGGCATGTCATGGGAGCGTGCTTATGCGGTAATATATTGTTTTTCACTTTACTGTTAATTTATACATGAATATTGAGAGAGATATGGCGAACACTTGTGAGAGCTGTATACGAAAACTCTGAATAACCATAAAATGCATGCACTTCTTCTTCATGTGCAGAAGTCTCCATGACACTTGCAGCTAAAGTGAGTGAGTAGAACTAAAACATGACCAGTGAAGAAGGCACAAAATCTAAGAAGCATGAGCAGTCAGTAAGGCAGTTGAGCAGATGAAATTTCATGCCAGTTAAATATAATGCCTAGCCTAGGGTATAAATGATAAATCTAGGTCCTGTAGTTACTTTGAGGAGTTTTGAAACTTATGCAGACAGATGAGCTATGAAGGTACAAGGAACAATATATTTTCATTCCAAACGATTCCAATGTTACCAAGTTTGAGAACAAAATCCAAAAGGTGATTATTTGAAATAGAAATTGTCCCAAAAACAGAAAGAGGAAACATAGCAAAGAGTTTCAACAATAGAAACATAGAAGGTGAAATAACCCAAATAATATCTTGGACCACCATAGTTGAACACAACAGGTCAAAGACCATACCCAGGCTTTACCATGAAGTTCCACATTGTGAGCATTACACTATCTGTAGCCTGAGGAAAGTAAACTTGTTAGACTTGTTAATTGACCTGGAATAGGAATAGGGGGAGACGATTGTAATCTCTAAAACAAAAAGGTGCTAGTTGATGTTGTTTCTCAAGGCTAAACTAGTTAGGGCTAGCAAACATCTCAGTTCAAGTTTGGAATCTAATCTCTGCTTCTATAACTCCATCATCTAGGATTATTCCACAACAACTAATGACTAATGCGTGAAATGCTTTGAACAGTTCTCATGGTTAAATAAAATGATATTAATAATAGCAACATCCATTACAATATTAAATCCTATCTTTTCTTCTGCAACTCATTCAGGAGCTATGGTTACTTTGTAATCAAAAGCAAAAACCAAACATAAATGGATATAATCTCTTCAGACCTGTGGTGGAGTACATATTATCGAGAAAATCTATATAAAAGAAAGAGGGATGAAAACAAGTATACACTAATTTAAAGTTTAGATTTCAAATAAGCAATACTTGAATATTATTTTGATATGCTATAAGGAAAGGAAAACATATTATGATCCTCATTACATTGATGATCAAGATCATAAAGTACAATACAACTAAGAAATGTCTGATTAATTAACACAATAACCATGATATCCCACTAATGCCCAAAGCATCTCTTGCTAAGTTTCTACATTGAACACCCAATCAGTCAACTACTCCAGCTGTTACAAATCTTTCAAAACTAAGTTACGGCTTCTCAAAACCACCTTGCCTTCAGGGCAAGTATGACATATACAAATAACAGTAAGACAGGTACCTCAATTAAAGGTCCAATAGTTGCAGCTAGGGATTGTTCTGAGTCAATGCCAAAGCTTCCTACTGCAACAGCTATTGCAAGTTCAAAATTGTTGCTAGATGCTGTAAATGACTGAGTAACAGACTGCGAGTATGGGATTTTCAGAAACCTGCAAGCAACGATGGATGAAAAGAAAACTATTCCAAAGTACAGTACGAGAGGTACTGCAACATGAACAACTTCACCAATGTTACTAACTAAGTGATGAGCTTGAATGGAAAACATCACAAAAATTGTATATAGAAGCCTAATAAGCGCCCATGGCCCAATGAAAGTAGTAAATTTAACCTGGTACCAGTGATTTCCAAAGGTGCACCGTAAAGAGAATCTAGTGATAATTCCTGCAGCAAGAGGCACTCCCAGGAAAAGTAGTACGCTTTTTAAAACATCCCATGTGTTAACATGTATCTCCTGACCCCTAGAAACCACTTTCAGATAGAAAAGAGATACTGGAGTAAAAAGGATAATCTGCAGAATAGAATTCAGAGCTACAAGCACAGCACAAAGTTGATCATCTCCTTTTTCTAGGTCATTCCAGATGAGAACCATGGCAATGCATCTTGCAACTCCTACTAAAATAACACCAGCACGGTACTCTGGGAGGTCAGGCAGTGTTGCCCAAGCTAAACCTGTCATAAGGGCTGGTCCAATTACCCAGTTCATGACCATACTCAAGAGTATGTTTCTACCCAATTCCATGCTTTTCATCATTTTTCCAACAAGTTCATAGCAGACCTTGCATAATTCTGGATACATCATAACCCATAAACCAATACATATTGGTAGTGACATCGAAGTGATTTCTGCCACTTGAAAGGCCTTTTTAATTTGCTTCACATAGTATCCAATGACCACTGCTAGCACCATGTCAATCAATATCCATACATACAAGTATCAATCCAGAATTGAAAGTCGCCGGAAAATACTTTCTCTGCAAACAATTATCAAATAAAAATAATAAGCACCTACACGAGAACGTAACTCTCACTGCATACATACCAAAGAATGGAAGTAGCTAAACATTACAAAAATTATTACATTTCTAATCTCTGAAAAGAAATAAAAGCTGCTTCGAAATTTAAGTAGATGGTTCCATTGTCTGTTAGTGACTCAAAACCTATTTTCAGATAAAGAATAATTGTTGCAGTAAGGAAAATCCCTCCAGAATTGTGCATTATTAGTATTAATCCAATAATACTAGCAGTTTAGTATAAGGATTTTCACAGTCCAACACACGATATATCACTTTTTGGGATTATATGTATAGTGTAAGTAATTAAGTTATGACCCATATCCTATAAGTATAGTTGCAACTGACTAATTTCTCATGATTTTGAATAGTCCATTTAGCACTCATTGCATCGGGTGATGCTATTGCTCACAGGGGTGAAGAAGTGGGCTTGGTTGTGGAGAAAACTACAAAGTTAATTACTCTTGAGCGAGAGGAATTTTGGAATGGGAGGAATTTTGGAATGGGTGACCTCCCGAGAACTCCTAGTTATTGGTTGCAAGCCCCAGAAGTGACTTTTCCACTATTTCCTAGTCACATTCACTCATGTATCATGTGTTTTGACATTGGGTCACCAAGGGGGGCACACTTCCCCATTCCCAGTATAAGTTTGAGCAATGTAATGAGTTGAGAGGTGGAAAAGACCACAAGGGGGTTCCCTAGTGGCTGCACCATTGTGACCCAAAGTATCACTTATCATTTTTATCATGTAGATAGGCTCAATGAGGCAATTCGCACCCCTCGGCCAATGGTAATTTCCAGCCATTTAAATATTGAAAAACTGAGATTGATGCTCAGCCATTGATCTTTCTTTTGGATGTTTTAATCCCGACCCTTAATCCTTATGGGCTAGGAATTTGCTCACCTCTTCTCTATAAAAGAGAGGGAGGTCTCACGTGTATAGGACTTTTGGCATTTTCAACAATGGAATAGAAACCCGATTTGCAGATCTCTCATTTCTCTCTTGTTCCTTGTTCATTGTGGATGAATATTGCTCATTGCCACCTTCTTTGTGATTTAGAACAGATGGTACACTTGTTTTGGGCTTTTATTTGCAGGTTGCATGCAGGATTGGAGGCCAAAATTCACTCAGTGCCCCTTGCTAACTTGGGATAAGAGGATTTCAAACCTGGATTTGTTATACGTCTTGTTTTCATATTTAGAGCACCTCTTTCTCTATCTTGCATGCTATTTTCCTTTATCTTACAAGCTGGTATCTAGTTGGTGTTTTCTTTTATCTTGGGTTTTCGCTCACTAACTTAGCTTTCTTTTTCTTGCAGGTTAAAGGGCCAAAGATTTCAAGTGCATCCTTCTTTGTGGAGAAAGAATCCCGGACCAGACATCAAATCCCGCTGCTAAGGAGGGCAGGGCGACTTGAATTTCATTGCTAGTCACGAAATTTCTATTGCTTGTTCTTTGTTTTGTGTTGCATGCTTGGGGTTTTGTTTGTTCCTTTATGGCTGTAGCTTTCTGTGCTATTTCTAACTTTGTTTTCCTATGAAAATATAAAGTAGATGACTCCATTTTACCTTAGGAACAGGCACTGGTAGTCTAGTTTTAATTTCAGCCATTTGGGTGCTCTTAAAACATCATGCATGTGTGTTTTGGCTTGCTTCCCTGTTATTTTCAGAACTGATTTGTTTATAGCAGCAAGATCCCTGCTGCTAAGAAACTCTTAACTCCTTTCCAGCTCTAAATGTTTTTCCCATAACTCATATTTAGGCTTGTAAAGTGTCAAATCTATCAAACACAAAGCAACTTTGGGGCTGGCCTTTTATTCTCTTAGCACCTAGTCTTTTAAGGCACTGTTTTCCTTATCATCTAGACTTGTGCTGTTCTGATTTTCTGCATGACTAAACCATTGGGAAACCACCTAAATCTGAGTCTAGTGATTGTTTGTGTGCCTTGAAGTGCAAGTTTAGCCTATTATTTGCTCAACGAAGAATGGCATCAGGCCTGAGACCTTGAATGTGTCTCAATTGATTCCATACAGGTAGCAAAAGGCATCGTGACTGGTTGGCAAATCTTACCATGTAGGCATCTCTATGTTTAAAGGCTATTTAGTCTCATAATGTCTTGAGTTTTGCCTTGCTTTCATTCAAGTAATCTGTTCATCCTTGTTCACTCGTTCATTGTTTGCTTGAATCTCTTATGGAGGTTTTATTTCAATGCTTAAATCAGATCTCTTTTCCCTAGAGCAAATACCCCCAAGCTACCTCATTTCCAACTTGCTAAAACTCAAGGTGCGCTGTTTCCCTTACAAATCGGTCCTACAACTACTGTGAGAAAGTTGGCTTCATTGGCAAGTATCCAAGAAAGTTGGATTGGGTACACCTCTCGTGGTTAGTCTGGATCTGCTTTCAGTGGATTCGAAAAACTTAAGGGGAGGGGACCCTGCCTGGCGTGACACTTTGGGGCAAAGTACCGAGGTTCCACCAGTCTGTCGGTCATTATTCTTTGCCGACATAAAGGCCGCTATATCGTGGGACAAAGTGACTATCAAGCCATTTTGGGATTGCGGGTTATTTCATTATTCAAGAAGTCAATGGTTAATTGTTAATGTAAATGCTTTTATTTCATTTATGGTGTCATGCATCTTATTTATGCTCATGGTTATATGAATATCTATTTACATCTTTGAAATATTGAGTTGAAGTGTGCCTTTCATTTTAATTAAATATCCTTGGACACATTTTCATAAAAATAGAGCTAGGTGAGTATTTTGGGGTTAGCTAGTTTCATTTAGTTAGTCTTAGAAAATGCTTGACTGGGGTCTCTCCCTCGGTTAGTTTAGGCTCGTTTACTATTGGACCTAGGAAACCTAAAAGAGGAACTCCTTTCAGTAGTGATGCATTGGGAAGGATGTCCAAAGTGTATGAATATCTATTTACATCTTTGAAATATTGAGTTGAAGTATGCCTTTCATTTTAATTAAATATCCTTGGACACATTATCATAAAAATAGAGCTAGGTGAGTATTTTGGGGTTAGCTAGTTTCATTTAGTTAGTCTTAGAAAATGCTTGACTAGGGTCTCTCCCTTGGTTAGTTTAGGCTCGTTTACTATTGGACCTAGGAAACCTAAAAGAGGAACTCCTTTCAGTAGTGATGCATTGGGAAGGAGGTCCAAAGTTGTGTTGGATTATCAATCAATTTCTTGCCTATCTATTGATCTCTAAGTTATACATAAACAAGGCCAACGACCATCAAGGTGCTCTAGCTTCAATATCAAATATCAAACGATCTGTTGGAGTTGATGAGGAGTGATCTACTAGGAGAGAGGTAATTGTGGAAAGCTTCCCACTAGTGTGAAGCAAGAATCAAGTAGAAAAATCGTATGGTGCCATGTTCCTAACGCTGGATGAGGCAATGATTAACAGGGATTAACTCAATAGCATGACATGAAGAGACAAGACAATAATAAGACTCAAGACTTATCCTACTATCTCTTTGACACTACCAACACCTAGCAAACTCAAAATTTGACTGAGACAATGTGATGCAAGGAATGACGACCCCATATAGGGTTGACCTAGACCATTCCCTCAATTACTAAGCAGTTGTTGTATGACATCGGATTTAGCAATTTGGACTCAATGCAACAATATTGGCTAAACATGTGAGGAAACAACAAAATAAAAGGATCTAAGAGTACTTGCTTATATGCAAGGCAATTTATTATGCTCACCGATGAAAGAAAACAAGCCTAAGACTAAAATAAAGTGAAAAAGCATGACAAACAAAAAACTGAAAGCAAATAGAAGGCTATAAAAGACACATCAGCGAATTAAAAGCAAAAAAATGATAGGTTCTACCCTACAGGAAACCCTTTAAAACTTTTTTTCTCATTTTTCTACTTTGCTTTCCTTTTTTTTATATCTAAGCCTTGAGTGCTTCTTGATTGGTGGTGAATTGTTCCAACAACTTGTAAACTAGCAAACTCAAGTTGACTAGAAAGACCACATCTATTCCATAGGCAAGTTGAAAGGGCTCTAACTAGTCGTTTGTTTCTTGGTGATATGGTCAACCCACAGTGCATACTTAAGGCAACGATCCCAAGACCTCTTGTTCTCCCCAACCATTTTCTTGATAATGCAAATGAAGTTCTTATTGTTGGACTTTGTTAGGTCATTCCCTTGGGGATAGTAATTGGCTAAATGAACCAATCTAATTCCCTATTAGAACCAATAGGTCACCAACTCTACCAACCAAAAGACACTAGCATTATCCGTGGTGATCTTATCAAACACCTCAAACTATGTAATAATGTTCTCTTCTATGAAATTCATAATTGTCGCACTTGAAGTGACCTTCAATTGTACAACCTCCACCCATCTAGTAAAACAACCAGTAGTTGTAAGTATAAAACTGAATCGATTGTTGGAATTCTAGTGGAACGGGCCAATAAAATCAAGACTCTACTATTTTGGAAAGAGACCTAAACTATGATAGGATCAAGGGGTAATGATGGCAATCTTTACTTCTCCTCAAAGTTCGAGCAAGGGTCGCATGCCTAGACATAAGCATGCATATCAGCAAAGATGTTGGACCAATAGTACACTGCTTGCATGATAAAAAATGTCCACCGTGTTACCACAAAACCTAGCACCCCTAAAGTGAAAGGTCCTCACTAGGGTATAGCTATGTGCAATTATTAAAGTAATGCCAGTCACCTATGCAAATACTCCCCTTCACATTAGTGACTTGAGATGTCACAAGAGGGGAATTCCTATAGGAAACTAAGTTTCAAGAGATAATGAATACTTAGATTGTTGGTGAATGATGGTTCAAGAGTCGAAGGAAATTGTTGAGCTAGAAAATCCCAAAAGAAATCAAAGATTCCAAACTTAATTATGAGTGATATATGCCAATAAACCATGAGTGATATATTAGGTGATATATCACTCATATATCACTTAATTATGAGTGATATATGCCAATAAACCATGAGTATCCTAATTTAATGTCCTCTTCAAATTAAGCACCAAAACACTCGCTAACCTACTTAATTTCCATAGGTTCGAGCGGGTACTGCATAAAAAGGGAATTGACTGAGGACCTATGATAGCTGAAGCATAATAGAACATTCATTAAGTATTAAGTCATAGTGGGGTACAGAAAGCCTTATTAATTCAGGCTTAAAGTCAACAAGAAATTAGAATTGCATGCATGCAAAAAGAAAAGCGCAAACCTTAAAAGTGACATGCAAACCCTAAAAGTACATGATAAGCTATATAAGAAGGGTCATCAAGACAAAATGATTATCCATGATTATTATTGTTGAGTTTTGTTTCTAGAGTGGCAGCAGCAACAACAAGTGCAGCAGCAGAAGTTGGGGTTGGACACGAAGGTCTTTAGCTAACAAGGGGTTTTGACAGCAAAATTTATCTGCCCTAATCAATTCAGGGTAGATCATCCCAATCAATCACTAGCTCTTCACCGTATTCACTCACCTTCAGTGATTCAACACACAAAAGGAGTTTTATAGCAGGTTTATGTTTTCAATTGGGGAACAACTAGAAATCTTTAGAGTAATTCACTGGGACCCAGAATCTCAGCTTTCTTCCCGCATGTCATCACTATCCTTCTCAGTAGCTTCACCACATTCTATTGGGTGATTATCAGTTTCCTATTTACATACCTGGAGCAGTTAACAACAACAACGTGGATGAGTGGGATGTGGGCACCTAAGAGCCAGATCAATTCGCTAGGTGCCTAAGAGGAGGAAAAACCATTGCATGTGCCTTACAATATCTCTGGGAGGGTTAGATCACCATTCCGATAAAGTTCCAGCAGAAATGGACATCTCCTCCTCCAAAAACGTCAACATCATTTAGAAGGGGGCACACTTGTAGCTGGGCGTCAAACAAAGGAGAGTAGCACTATATTTCCAGCACATATTGCATGCATCATATCTCTGGAGTACTATCACCTTATTTATCAGTGGTATGTGTATATCTTCTTCTTGAAAGTCTTTACCCTGTAATCTCTCCAAATTAGCTATATTTTAGGGCCATTTGGCACGACACCTTTGCATGCACGTTTTAGTCAATGTTTTGCACAATCTTGAGTATATGAGCAAACAACTTAGTAGTAGAGTACAATAGAATATCAGTTGGGATATTATAGTGGTATCAGAGCATGTTCCTTTCCAGTTGTGGGCTCGAACATGAAAAGTAAATGAATACGGAAGATACTTTTGTAGCTTATAGAAGGAGAAAGAGTAGATACACTGAGGAGTAGGAATTTGAGGATATTCAATTAGAGGAAACCAATTCAGACATGGACCCAACATGTATACACTCTGGCAGAGGAAAGGAAACGAGAGAAGAGGAAGACAGGCTATAATTTCGTAACTTGGTAAGTGCACTGAATAATCTAGCTAAAGGGAAAAAAGAAGTATTGCATGCCATCAACAGGTTGGCTCTTAAGCCAGAACCTGGTCATAGTAGTATACCTCTTTCACCAGTAGATAGAGGATCTACTAGTAGTAGCGGGAAACATGTATACACCAATATGCAAAACTCTCCACACATATACAATAAACCATCCAGGCCTACTATGCCTCACTTCCTGGAGAATGCAGTGGAAGGACCAGTCATGCCAGCAGAACCTAGTGAACCCTTTGGGGCTTATTTACAGGAGTACAAGGATTTGGGAGATGAGTTCCACTCAGCTATGTCATTTTCAGACTTCTACAATATGAAAAGCAGGAACCAACCAAGGAATTTTAACAAAGGGATTACCTTGTTATCCACTAATTTTGCACTTAGTAGATTTTCGGTGAGTCGCCGGAGTATTGAACAAGTACACTTGTTCATGATCAGAGTTCAAAAGTCCGCTAGCCTTTTTCTGGGAGTCTGTTTGAAATTATTTTGTAACACGTGTTCACACCCCCTTGGGGAAATTGTAAAAAATGCTCCAGCATTTAATTTTTTATAAAAGGCTCGGCTTCCCGGACTTGAGCATCAAGCCGACTGACCCAGAGTGTTTTTTCCCTTGGTTATTATTGGTTGTTGAACAAAAGACTAATAATTTTTGAGTTTTTCACTCACACCTTCAATGTTGGGGTAGTTGTCTTGGTGTTATGGCCTTAGGAGGTTATTAGAACCTTCGTGTCAGTGTTTTTCAACATGCTAGGCATTGAAATTGAGTCGTATGGACATGTGCTAGGTCCCCCTAGAGTTTCGTCAGATTCTGAGAATATATATATATATATATTTTCCGCAAAATTAGGGCATTTTTTAATGGTTTAATTAAAAAAATTCAAAGTGTAATAAAAGTCAGATACAGAGCCCGTTTCTGACATGGAGACACTCGTTTTCACACCCGAAGCGTCCACTTTACCCCAAGGGCTACTTTCCATATCAATCGGGCTACTGGAACACCCTGTGGAGCATTTTTCAGCTAAAGATGCATCAAAAAGGCATTTTAATGTTAAATTAAGACATTTTGACACAAAAAGACAAATTTGAAAAAGTCAAAATTCAAATAGTTTAATGTAGAAATGACATGCAAAAGGGTCCCATGAAGTTAGTGACTTCTCCATCCACTTAAAGAATATCAAACTTTGGCTTTATTGATATAGTAAGTGGTTATGAAGTGAGGGTGACGTCAACTCACTTGAGCTTCACGCTAACTCCAAAATGAAGGCCATGCATGCGTAAGTGGTGGACCCCCCTTTTCAACATGATATTTGTTTAAATAGTAAACATGAAGCATTGTTTTAAGCTTGGTATTAAGAATGGTTTTAAAGTATGGAGGCTCACGTGAGGGGAAGGAGGGGTCCACCCCTTCCATTATTTAAAGCGTGAGTTTGTTAATAAAACTTTGGTTTATCATTTGATAGCATATCAAACTTGTGACATCACCAAACCTTCACGTCAACATTGGAAACTCATGCGTGAGGTGAAGGGACACTGAGTTTGTTCTTGGTGGGTGGTTGATTGGATGAGTTGGTGAATGGATTGGGTGTGTTGGCAGGTTAATGGTGAGTTAAGCGAGAGAGGTGTCAATCACCTCTTCACTTCAAACTTAGTTAACTTCGACTTAGATTTTCAGTTCATTAATCCCCCCCCATGGGGCTGGGTTTTGTTATAAATAAGAGGCCTCTTCTCCCTTTTCAAGGGGATGCTTTTGCAGAGGACCTTTGCCCGTATGATTGTAATTTCCTATATTTCTTATGAATAAAATTGAGTCTTTGGAGGACAATTTGATGGTGCAAGAACTTTCATGGTGACTATTTGGTAGTGTTACACTGGGACTCGCCCCCCAGGGTCGGGGACGCGCCCCCCTCGCTCCCTGCGCCCCGAAGGCTCGGGGGCTTCTGGGGAAACATTTCCCAGCATCCCCAAAATTAGGAAACTCTCGGAAACGCACAAGGGGGTGCGTCCCCTGTTCTGCAGCGCACTCTGGTGAAGGAGGGCGCCCCCCCGCCCCCCTGCCCCCTCCTGAGACTGGGGGGCTTTCAGACTGTTCTACAAGAATAAACACCTTATAATCGAAGGTCTGGGGTTACCAACATACTCATAAAACTTGCAGGCAATCAACTTTAGAGTACAGAAAGGAAACAAAAGGATAGAATAGACTCACCCGATTCACGACGGTTGATCCTAGCTTTGTCCTCTTCCGCTCTGCTTCTCCTCCAAAGCCTTCAGGGATGTTTCTTCTTCACCTATAAAGAGCAAATTCTCCAAGTGCAAGCTTATACATGTATATAGAACAGGTTAGATAAACAATATATAGAGTGATTAATCATAAATATTCATCAAACCATGATACATGAAAGACATTCAAAACACATTTGGAAGAATGATTCTCTTTATTAACAATAGTGAATGAGTAAAGATTACAACCCAACGCCTAAGATAAGGACTCCTCTGCAACCAAAGGATTCTGAGTTCCACTGCTCCAAAGACTTCTGAATAGACACCACCAGCATAACTTTGCTCTCCTAGTATGATTGCTTAATACCCTCCCCAAGGCCTTTATTTATACTTAGTGAAATAAGGCAGTTTCGAGGGTTGAGATTTATTATTTTTAATGTCAAAGGAAGGCGTACGCGGGTATTAATACTGGCAACCCACGTATGACACGCGAGTTTCTCTAAGGGAAGCCTGTGTACAGATATGTACACGGGTTGCAATTACAAATACTCGAGTACAGTATGCGACATTCTGTAGGAAAAGTCGCGTATGTACGCGGGTTGCATATAGGCAAAGACACGTACAGCAATTGACATATTCAAAGGTAAAAATGGCAAGTTGGATGGATAATGAATGTAGTTCATAACATGCCCATCTATAGTGTTTTAGGCAACCTTCAATCCATAAATGTCCTTTTGTGTGCCAACATAGGAAATGTCGGCACTTGGACGGAGAAGTGCCATTTGGGTAGATAACAGATGCCCCCTAATGTGTGAGGTCAGAGGGAAGCGATGGCCGAAATATATTATAATCTTTATTTTTGGAGAACTCAAAAATCCAATGGAGCTGAGGTAGTACCTGAAACAAATACATAATAATGTCATATACAAAGTTATATCTGAGGATGCTATGTTCGATATACTGGAATACTAGCTCCTTTACAATATTTGAGTACATCATATGATACGGGTACAAGACCACGTAGATTACAAAGGTGGATCAAAGCCACCATATACAATAATGATGAGTCTTCAAAAGATCTGGAAGCTGTGTACATAAATGGAACATAATCTTGTGCAACTTAGTCCATAAGTGAGGAACTAAAGTCTTCATAAACAATCCCAAAGAACCAGTACAATCCAAGCCATGTGAATAAATGTAGGCTGAATTTGAACATGGAAAGGATTCAACAGTTTGTGAATCAATAGGTGATAATAGACAACTGAAGCAAAGGAATTCACCAATGATGAAAGTGAATCCTGAGGTACGATCATCAAAACTCTAGGTCTTCGTCATCAGGAAGTACTGAAACAGAACCATGCTGTGATAAGGAAGGCAATAGATCCTCCAACGGATCACAAGAGTGACCAGGAACTGGGCAATAGAAGGGAGATACAATAGATAACAGATATAACAATGATGGGATCAGGATAAAGATCAAACACTGGGGGAAGTCCTTGAACAGTGAGCACGACACAGAGATGACCCAAGGCAGCCTTTAACTCATAGAAAGAACAAACTAGACTTATTTGTCATGTAGGAGACATGATCAGATTCCCCAGGTATAACGGACATGAGGAGTAGTAGTAAACTCGAAGTAATAGCTGAACTGAAAGTGAACACTAAGACATGGGTATCGAAAAAAACAGAGAGTGCTATGTTTAAGGATGGCATGCTGCCACTATTGAAAACAAGAGAAAACTTCTTCCTTACCTTCCCTGTTAAATGTTAACGAGTTCAGGAAAGTCAACTCGGATCCCTCTTTATTTTTTAACAAGCTTGAAGAGAAGAGAAAATAATGCTTGATAGTGTCACTGATTCGTGGATTTAATGAGCCTGAACTAGTACATGCTCAGTTGGTGTTTTCACATTTAGAGAGTCTGAAAACTCCAAAGAAGACTCCAGGGGGGTCCTTTTTCATCCGATTTAGTCTCCTGAGGCCGAAAAAGTATAAAACATACCACAAAAGAACTCTCTTAACTTTCGTAGAAGAAAAGGTGAACCTTTTTCGTACTTAGTCAGGGAGGTCCGAAAAAGGTTAAATTACCACCTACCCAACGCTCCTTCCAAAACAGCATGAAATAGCTTGAGTTTTACGAGTATGAAGGAAAGCAAGATCACTCGAAAAGATCCATTTGATTACGAGAAATGGGGCTTACAACAGTAAACTCGTTGCTTTGTTCTTAAGTGTTTAATGAGCATGACAAAGACACAAAGTACACTCGAAATCTTTTTCATGTTTAAGTCCAGAGCATGAAAAAGAGAAAACTGAGCTCATACCAGGCGTTCCTTTTCCGTAGATTTAGTCTCTCGGGTTCGGAAAAGTGATAAACCTATGCCTAAGAATACTCTTCTCAATTCAAAATAGAAAAGAGAGGAATCATTTCTCGTATTATTCCACGTGGTCCGAGAAAGAGATAACCTCCCACCAATGCGGATGCCCATTCACATATTCTTAACGAGCTTGAACGGACAAGTTAACTCGGTAGTCAAGTCTGTTTTGAATGAGTCAGATCTAGGCCTAAAGAAACTCTATAAGGGTGGGGAGTCCTATAAAGGGATAGCTTGTAAAAAGAGATTCAAAAGAAGCTCTATTTGGTGTAAAAAAATAGCTAAAAGGATACCCCTGTACCTGAAACAGTTGCGGCATGAGTATCAAAGGACAACATAGGTTTTAAAAGAGGATACTCATGAAAAATGGTCCTATCCACGGAAGAACAATGGTAAAAATAGGGAACTAATGGTTTAGAATACCATAGTCCGTGGAAAAATGTTGATTGTTGAGGTTAATGTGGATTGAATATAGATGCAAAAAATGCATTGGAAATGTAGAAACCACCCTATGAGAGCAAAAAACACTTTATAATGATGAAAAACCTGTTTCAAGGCAAAAAAGATATGGTATTAGTTGAATAGATTTCAAACTATAGGAAAAAACCCACTTTGAGAAATAAAATTTCTATAAATAGTTCAAAATCAAAACAAAACTCACCATTTTGAATTTTAGCCATAAGAAGCAAGTTTTAACCTCCACCTTCATTCGATCGTTGTGGACAATCTAGTCGACAAAATCAAATTCTGCAAGTTGCAGGTAAGCCTACACCCCGAGCTCTTCAATTTGATCCTAGCAATTATTAATTTTGAGTCCCAATTTCATTGTTAAAAGCATCCTAAAGCATGTCACGGTGCGTATGCAGGTTCACAGTGTAAACACTCGCGTACACGCGTTCTGTATGTGGGTTTCCTTTAGAGACAGTTGTGTATAGTATGCGACATGTCTAACTGGACAGTCGCGTGTATTGCGTGAAGGATAAAAAAGCTAATTATAGGCAAAAAATTTTGAAATTTTATATGAAATTGATGAATCATATTACTTGTTTTGCTAGGTGTGAAGATGGTGTTGGAATGGAGGGAACGGGAACATGAAACTATGGACCAAAAAGCGCTCCAAAGTACGCCCACTTTACATGCTTTACGAACGAGTGGGTTATTAAAGTTCTTTTGCACATCACCCATGCGGGCCAATGTCCGTCTATTGGAGTTCATGATAAACTATTGGGATCATGATTTAGGGATGTTTGACCTACAGGGTGAGACTCTGGAAATTACTTCCGAGGACATATATTTCATTACCGACCTGTCACGACGAGGAGCACTGGTCAACTTAGAGGGCACTTGTAGGGGCGGTGATCCTTTAAGTGTCTAGAACTACATTGATGTGTTTCGCACACCAGGTACCCAGAAGAGAGGGAGTTGTGTCCCTATTGCACATATCTGTGATTTCACACTACAGGTACTGATGAGCACCATCGTGAGGATTGCAGGATCCTCTTCATTACATTTAGCTACATGGAACCAAATGAGGTTGATGGTGGATTGTATGCATGGTGCCCTCTATGATTGGTGTTCAAGAGTTGTCCCCATTATGAAAAACCAACTCTCCGATTGCAAGAGAGGAAGGCGAAAGAACTTTGGGTATTCTAGCATATTGGTTGCCTTCTTCTTCTTCGAGAGTACCAGGGTTGAGCCTCGCCATACCTCTACCAGTCCGATCTCCACGTCAGCCAAGGCTGAGCAGATGGGGAGACATCTTCCTCCGTCAAGGAGGAGGAGACATAGTACAGAGTGTATACGATGATGACTTCTATATCTGGTGGGAGCGACAGCTACCGGCACTAGAGCAATTTCCATATATCGGCATGGATTTTCGAGGTGATCCAGACCTTGTCCTCCCTCCAGGAGGAGCATGGGGAGAGCTAGGTAATTTTTTATTTTTATTTTTAACATTTTTATGAATTTTAAAATGATAGATATATACATATGTGCACAAGTCTTAATCTTATAAACGTGTCAAAATGCAGATATTGGACTGGTCTGCCTTGAGGGGCACTCACGTATGTTTGTTCGTCCTGTCGTAGGCGAAGACCCGGGGCTTATTAGGGTTCTAGAGGGGAAGCTGGCCAGGCTTACCCAAATAGTTCCCACTTTGCGAATAGAGCATATCCTGGTCGTCATGCAAGAGTTTGTGGTTGGAGTTCCACCTGTCTAGTTACGCCTTTTAAGGCAAGTAGCCAGAGCAGTTCTTGTATACATAGATGTTGTGGAGGCTACCGAAGCCAAAAAGGCTGAGGAAGCCAGAGTACAGAGAAACCATAAGGACCGAGGTGGTCCAGCTTAGATCTAGGACATTTTGATGGACTGCGATCCACATTTTTGTATATTATACAGTTATGACTGGATTTGAGGATCAGACTCGACCTATCTATGGACAGATACTTATATATATATATTGTTGTCGGTTTATTTACAAATGTTTTTTATGTGCATGCTGTATATTTTATGAAATGTGTGTTAGATGCCAATCTAAAATGTAATTAGCATATGCATCAATCAATGAATTCTGATTTCTTGGAATGTGATTGAATATAATAACTTCAAAATTTCTTTCCAATAACCTAATTTGCATGAACTGACGTAATAGAATAGGATTTCACACCTGATAAGCTCGATTGAGCTGGGAAACCACCAGTTGAGAGTCCAGACGGATTTCGCGCTGGGTGATACCATGTGACAAAGCATCCCATAGAAGCTCAATTACAACCCTATACTCAGCAACATTATTAGAAGCAGGACCTAAGCAAGCGCCTCCCACGGCAACTAGCTGTTATGAGGAAGAGTAAATGACCTACGCTGCTGAAGCTAGATTACAAGTGTGGCAACTGGCGCCATCGACGAATCCTATGTACCTCTCAGAAGACATCTGCAACAACCAGCAAATGATATAAAAAACAAAACCGACAACCTAATGTACATAAAAATACATACAAGAAAAAGTGCTAGGCCTAAGCATAGTACTTCTTCAGGAAGAGCCCATTTCTAGGCTCAGGCAGCTTGTTCCCATCAAAATCAGTTAACTCATATGCGCCCTTCTTCAAGACTTTTGACACGACATAAGGTCCTAACCACATGGCTTTGAATTTTCCTGCCACCAGGGGTTCTTTGTCTTGGTCCCAAAGCAAGACAAGTTTCCCCTTAGAGAAAACCTGAGGTTTGACCGTTTTATCATATTGAGTTTTGACCCTATTCTTATGAGCTTGATTAGCAGTCAGCGCATCTGTATGTTGTTCATCAAGGTGTTCTAAATGTACTAGACGTTCCTCAAGCTCTATCGTGTCAGTTAACACATGATTAACTATTTTTAAAGACGGGATTTCACACTCAATTGGGGTAACTGCTTCCACTCCATGAACGAGTTGGAAAGGGGAGAAACCTGTAGCAGTTTTGACATTAGTTCGATAGGCCCAAAGACCAGGATATAGCATGATGTGTCAGTTAGAACGGGCTGCATCAATTGTATGTTTAAGGATATTCTTTAAAGTCTTGTTTACAGCCTCAACCTGACTGTTTGCTTGTGGACAGTATGAAGATGAATGTTCTTGTCTAAATCCGAGCATAGTGGTCAGTTCCATCATCATGCTATTTTGAAAATAACTGCCATGGTTAGTGACAATCACCTTGGGTATACCAAACCGCGCTATAATCTGATTGAATACGAATAAAGCTGTTGTTTCTCCGTCAGCTTTAAAAATAGGCATTGCCTCCGCCCATTTCGTAAAATGGTCAACAGCGACAATGATATATTTATGCCCCCTAGCCGAGGCTGGGTTGCATGTCACGTAATCAATCCCCCATTTCATGAAGGGGCCTATCGAGACAACGGGAAACAATGGAGTGGGATGTGACCGCATTTTTCTGGTGTAGAGCTGACAAGGATGACAGCGCTTCATTGCTTCCACACAATCTTTGAAGATCGTGGGCCATAAATAACCGACACGTAGTATCTTCTAGGCCGTTGCTAACCCAGATAAATGACCCCCACATGCTCCACTATGGGAATCATTCAGGACAATCTTCGCTTCCTCATGGGTAAGGCATCGACGCAAAATGGAATATACCCCTCTTCGATATAATGTATCTCCTATGATGAGGTAGTTCTTAGCATGAAGGCGTAATTTACGTCGTTCCTCCCGTGAAGAAGCTGCAGGATACTTCAAATTCTGGAGATATATAAGAATATCCCTGTACCAAGGATTAGAGGTGGATATCAAGAAGATGTGCTCATTTGGGAATGAGTCATATTCAACAGCTACATCTTCTTCAGTAGAAAATTCTGCTATAAGCTCAGCAAAAACTAAGGACTTCTTAGACTTAGCGGACTGAAAATCCAAGTCAAACTCTTGGAGAATGACTATCTATTTATTGAATTTTCCCCCAACAATCCGTCGGGACAAAACATATTGAAACGGATTCACATCCGCCACTACTGTTGTGGTCCTCAGTAAAATGTAGCGATGTAACCTCTGAACAGCATAAACAACTGCTAAGGCTAATTTCTCAATGTGGGAGTACCTAAGTTCAGGTTCGGCCAAAGCATGACTAAGATAATAAACGACATGATCTACGAGCTTATCATCCTCCTGGACTAGCACTACCCCAATGGTCGACTCGGATGCGGCCAGATATAATATAAAATCCCTAGAATAATCTGGCGGACGCATTAATGGTGCCGACAACAAATCTTTTTTCAATGCTTCGAAAGCAAGTTGTGCAGTTTCATCCCATACAAATGGGGTGTCCTATTTGAGCATGCGCATGAAACCTTTAGTAATCTTGGCATAGTTAACAATAAAACGTCAAAGAAAATTAGGCTTCCCTAGCAGGCTTTGAAGTTTCCTGATAGAACGAGGAGGCGACAGATTTACAATGGCCTCTACTTTTAATGGATCCACTTGGATGCCTCTATTAGAGACAATGAACCCGAGCAATCTTCCTGACTCGACGCAGAACACACTTGTGGGGATTCAAGCAGATTTTATAATATCTACATCTTTCAAATATCAACCGTAAATGATCTGGATGTTGAATCCTCTTACGAGAATGTGTAGGAAGATCATCAAGGTAAGGTTCCACAATGGCTTTAATATCATGGAAGGAAAATTTCATAGCCTGTTGAAAGGTTGCCCCAGCATTTTTCAATCCGAAGGGAATTTTATTGTACGTGAAGGTACCCCAAGGACAAATAAAAGCAGTTTTAAGTTGGTCTTCCAGTTTTATTTGAATTTGATTGTACCCGGAGAAACCATCCATAAACAAGAACACTTTACTTCCTGCACAAGCATCTATAATCTGATCTATAAATGGCATGGGATAGTTGTCCTTAGGACAGGCTTTATTTAAATATCTGAAGTTAGTACAGATGTGGATAGTCCCTTGCTTCTTATCAACAGGAACAGGGTTGGATACCCGGGTGATT
>LPNX010912121.1:2499-18059 GCA_001517045.1 Pseudotsuga menziesii | reverse complement strand
TCAGTTATGTGCTAGGAATGGCAGGGTTTACACCTCTACAAGGCACAGGAAATTTTTCATTTGTTTGAATGAGGGCTAAGTCTGTTTTTTTAAGCCCTCGACTGAGGTATAAACCTCGACCGAGGTATTTAAATACCTCAGTCGAGGTATTAACAAGACCTTGACCGACGGTTTGTAAAGCCCTAAATACCTTGGTCGAGGTATTTAAATACCTCGACTGAGGTATTTAGATACCTCAGTCGAGGGCTTTATAAAACCTCGGTCGAGGTATTAAGACTTCGGTCGAGGGCTTAACAAGCCCTCGACCGAGGTGCGTTTTTCTGTTTTTACCGAAATGCGCTTGCCAAAAAGTGTTGCCCTGGTCCATGGATTCACGCACCCATTTTGTCAAAGCTATGGGATAGATAAAACCAACCTTCAATAGCTTTTCAACTTCGGCCTTCATAGCCGCCGCTTTGCGCAGGTTAACAGGTCTTAACTTTTGTCGAACCGGTTTGGCATCAGGATATGTTCGGATTTCATGTTCAACAATCGATGGATCTATGCCTGGCATCTCCTCATATGACCAGGCAAAGACATCGCGGAATTCCTTAAACAAGGAAGTATAGATAGCAATCTCTTCAGGAGAGCAGCTTGCACCTATGTATATGTTTTCCACGACATCAGGATTTATAGAGATGTTAATAGGTATAGTGGTGGAAATATTTGCCATATTCCCCTCGACAAAACATTCCTTCCGTGGGTAACGGATTAATGGGTGTATCAACATCTTCTGACAGTCTCATACGAAACTCTTGATTTTCTATTCTGTTTAGTTCTGGAAGAAAATAGGATCGATGGTGAATATCCTCACAAATCTTACCATGTCCACTCATGGCTTCCAAGATGGCTTCATCAGAAGGTAAAACCATGTCTAAACAATCTGTAAAGTGCAAAGAGTTTTCCGCCCATGCGGTCAAATAGAATTCTTCCAGGTCCTTCGAGACTGTGAGAGGATCCGGAGTGCGGTCAACAGTGGTTTGAGTGATAGCATGGTAAGCTACTTCCACTACCGATAAGGGCACCTCTGGTTTGTGAGGGGAAGGGAGAACCCAAGGATCAGTCCTATCAACAACCGTAGCTATGGACCTCCCCACACTAGTAGAACCAATATAGTTAACTGGGGCTGGAAGATCAAATGTGCCCATTAGTGATGTGTACATTCCATCCCCCAAGCTCTGTGCAGCAGGTTTGACCTAATCAACCAATGGCACAGTGGACTCATTAGACTCTAAACGGCCTTTTCGAGTAAAATCAAGTTGGTCAATAGTAACCAACTTTTCCTCATGTGGAAAAACCACTACACGAAAAACAGCCGATGCAATAGCGGACATCGCATAAGTCCAGTTTCTTCCCAGAAGTAGATTATAGTCCAAAGGTGCATCAATCACTTCCACCTCAATAGACACTGCTTTCTCTGCTAGCTTAATTTCAAAAGCCGGTAGGATACCATGTGGACAAAAGGACCTTCCATCGAAAGCAATAAGTAGAGTGTTTGACGGGACCGGCTCTAGGGATCCGAGAGCTTTCCAACAGGTCAAGGACATAACGCATGTAGAAGCACCCTCATCAACAACTGCCCTTCCAATGGTCTTTCCACCATGGATGACATCTATTGATAAGGCTACATGATAAGGTAGGCGAATTTTAACATCAGACAAATAAAATTTCGCCATGAGACTCGATGAGTCCATGCTGCCTAAAGTTGCTAAAAGGGCATCCCGTTGAGCGGGTCAACTTTGTAACACCTCTAAAGCTGACATTGCACACATGGATTGGGCTAGATCTTCAACCATGGAGTAGTTTGAAGCAGCTCTAGCGTTAGGGTTATGCAAGGTCTTCCTGAAGACACCTTTCGATATCTTCGGCATAGTTTCAGCAGGCTTCTCTATCGTGAGAGGGTTAGAAGTTTCACCTACAGCCTTACCCTTCTCAGAAGTCTCTTTCTCATAATTTTTATTCCTCGTCTGTAACAAAGTCGAAGATCGAACCATGTTGATATAGTTTGGGTCAGGGGCATTTTGAGTACCCCCTGTTACATTAGAAGCTGAAGCAGAGTTCAGCCCTTAGGGAAAAGGATCCTTTAGGACAGTTGTTGAGCTTTAAGCAGCTTCTGGGCTTGTTCCATAAGGGGAAAAAGGTGAGTAAGGTGGTCCTCATGGCACAACTTACATAGGAACTTAACCTCCTTCTTTTCTTTCTTGCCCCCATCAGCACTATTTGCGGGTTTCTTCTTGTTTTGGTTTCCCTCTCCTTTCTTTTCTCTTTTTTTTTTTCCCACCGGGCTGCTGATTGCCCTTCTGAGAGGTTTGTGCAAAAAAAATTGCTCTTTGAGGGGAGGGGGCAGCCTTTGCTGCCTCCGCCGTAGAATTCTTGATGAACAACTGATGAAGTTGCTTAGCCAAAGACTCTATGATGGGAGAGTTTACAGACCCAACCACACCATCGGCATGGGGTCTAGGCTTAGGCTTCTCCGCATCGTGGGTAGACCTCGGTGCCTTAGGGATAATCTCATACAAGATTCCAGATTGTGAATAAATCAAATCCAATTGCTGGGCCCTAAGAATGGATTCTTCTTCATTCGTCACTCCTGAGGTGGATACGTCCTTAGATATGTAGGGCAACAGGGATTTAAGGAACCACTCTAGTAGGAACTCAGGAGGGATGGTGGCTTTTATAAGGATCTTTCACCTCCTCCACTCTTGGATGTGATCCGAGATGTGGGTAGCCTTGTTCTGCCTAAAGGTAGATAACAAGTCTGTTTCGAAATCATATCGGACCGGAAGCTGAAAGTGGCTAAGAAATGCACTAGCCAAGTCCCAGAAACTACTGAAGGTAGTAGAATGTAACTCAATATACCATTTTGCCACAGTACTTGTTAATGTTCTCTGGAACAACCTCAACCTGACTGAATTTTCATTCAATGAATTCGAAGAACACCATAAATGGAATGTGGTGGCATGAGCCCCAGGATCTTCACCAACTTTACCCTCGAATTTAGGGATGTCCGATGGCAATTTGGTAGGAACAGGTGGCCACGAGGGGTCATGTCTCACTGGGTCATTCATCAAATTAGACAAATTTGGCAAGTTTAACGTTGCCAGAAACAGAAGCTTGGGTCAAACCAGGGCACTAAAAGTGCCGGCCTGGGGATTAGAGGGACCTGCCCTCAAATGCCCATAGGTAAAGGCGGGGTTGCCCCCTGCCACCGGTTGTGAAGTGGGCAGATTACTCTGAAATGGGTTCCATCCGTAGGCACAGGGTTGTGAGTGTGAGGTGTAGTATAATAAGTTCGGGCCGTCCCAATCGAAACTGGGGTCTGAAAGACAGGAGCCGATATCCCTCCGCTAAATAATGAAAAGGGAAAGCTCGTAAACGGGGCTGAAATCAGGGTTTGAAAACTTTTCCCATAAGAGGTATTGTTTCCAAACTGCACTCCTACATAAGAAGGTGATGGGCCTACGAATGGAGTGGATGGGGCAATGTACCCCCTATTCCAAGGAAATCCTTGGACGAAAGCCGAGGATCCTAGCGGACCACTCTAGGTAGTGTACGGGAAGGAAGAAGGAACAGTAGGTATATGGGGAATCCCAGTAACCATATCACCAGAAGTACCTGCTAAGTTTGAGTGAACTGGTGGTTGGACCACCCGGCTCACTGGAGTCAAAGGCATAGAAGGTATGCTAGATCTAGGGGCACTTACCAAGGGAGGTAGTACCCCTTCAGCTGGAACGGCTGAGGTGAACACAAAAGAAATTTCTCCTACAGAAGACATAATCCTACCCACAGGGACACCTAAAACAGGTGAATCAAAATGTCTAACCTGAACGATCACAGGATCGTTTAAATCAGTCAAGGGTGTGTTAAAATTCCTTTCAAACTCGTCAGTCTGCAAGTCTTCTATCTCAATTGTATCAAGATTAAGACGGTTAGCTATAAGTGATGGTTCACCTAGAACTTCAGTTACTCCTACCAGTTCAAATGAACCGTCTGTGTCCAATCTCTGCCTTTGGGGTGGAGGTGGAGGTTCCAATGTAACGAGAGGAGGAAGGTTTTGCAACCTTCTTGACCTTCTTATAGGTTGGTCCTCCACAATTGAAAATTTAACCAATCAAACCCTAAGGCCAACTAAACACAAGCAAAACCACAGAGCACACACTATAAAAATTCTTAAAGCCTCAAATAATCAAACAAGGGTGAAAGATATGCTTTCCCGAAGAAAGCTGAAGAACGATTACTTGGCATCCTTGAAGTGGTTCTTAGGCACAAGCGGAGAAATCACCCACCGCCCTCCCACACTTACAACAAGGGTTACCTTCCAAGCCCATCCAAGGTGAACCGGAAATAGCCTTCTGGTTTACCTAGTTATGAACCCTAAATATCAAGAGACTAAAGGCTACCTTAGCTATACCAACAGTTTGGGGGGACAGTTGCAAGCCTGACTTGTATGCATGGGTAGGGTAGCTGAGCCCGAAACTCTGTCTAGGACAGAATCCCTAGATGCATAAAAGTCCTGTTTTACGTTTTGACAAGGAATCAGAGGGTTATCTCCTCATTCCAATGCCTCCACGCGGCCTCGTGCTTGACTCCCTTTTGAGAGGAGCTTCCCAGATACAATTGATAAAGTCAAGGATTTACCTAAAGAAAGGTCCACTATGTCTGAATTTTAAAACTTATGGGAAGTTTACACTTCCTATCCCACAAGTCTAGCCTAAGCTAGTAGGTGAAAGGCCCCTAAAAATAGAAATTACTAGTAAATTTTAATTATCGCGTTCATTTTAAAGGGCTATTTCTTACTCAGAAGGAAATGGAGTGTTGAACTATGGTGTTTTTGACTCGATAAGAAATAAAAAAGTAAAGGTGTATTTTTTTTCAAAGAAAATTGCCACTATTAAAGAAAACTTCTTTTTCTTTTGTAAATATAGATTGATAAACAAGTGTAAACGATAAAGATAAACTAAGACTATGTTTTTGTAGTTTTTGAGATTATATTTTAAAACTAAAATGAAAACTATTTATGCAAAAGCAAATGCAAAAGCTTGAAAATGTTTTTCTTTTCACTTTTTAAAATGCTCAACTACTACTATGCACCTAAAATGCACTAAACTTGAGTATACTTGGATCAAATCAACTGTATAAAATAAGCAAAATGAAGTAAACAGGTCAATAAAACCAAGAATCAACCAACAAGGGAAGACCGGGAACCCTAGCTTGGGTGTGTACAATGACAAAAAATCACTGCAAAATCATGAAGGTAAGTGGCAAACCAACCACTATCAAAAGATAGAATGGAAAGACATTGCCCAAAACCCTGATCACTGATTCAGACAAAACACTTCAACCTATAACCCAAAATAGGTCAACCTACTTCAAAATGCAAATATAAGACAATCCAAACAAAAGAAACCCAAGGGTTTTACAAGAAAGCGCAAAGTGTGGTTAGCAAGGTCTTCAGACTGACTGCACAATGTTTATAAAGAAAGCCAACTAACAAACATGAATTACAAAAGGACAGGGACAAGCAAACCCTAGGACCAAAAATCCCTATTTCCAGGCTTGTACACGACTGTGTATAAGGGCAACTCGCGTACTGTACGCGACTGTCCAAGAGAGAAACCCGCGTATGTAGGCCTCTGTATGCAACTATGTATGAGAGAAACCCGCGTATAGGTACAAATTTTTTCTCAAAAAAGAGAAAAATCCACAAGGCCTTCAAACACTATGGTAAGCATGAACCAGGATAAAATACGACACACAAATTTCAAGGCAAAGACTGGTTAAGGGTGACAGAAATAACCTATAGTAGTCTGGGCTCCCCAGTGGAGTCGCTAGTTTTGTTGTACAAGAATAAACACCTTATAACCGAAGGTTTGGGGTTACCAACATACTCATAAAACTTGCAGGCAATCAACTTTAGAGTACAGAAAGGAAGCAAAAGGATAGAATAGACTCACCCGATTCACGGCGGTTGATCCTAGCTTTGTCCTCTTCCGCTCTGCTTCTCCTCCAAAGCCTTCATGGATGTTTCTTCTTCACCTGTAAAGAGCAAATCCTCCAAGTGCAAGCTTATACATGTATATAGAACAGGTTAGATAAACAATATATAGAGTGCTTAATCATAAATATTCATCAAACCATGATACATGAAAGACATTCAAAACACATTTGGAAGAAGGATTCTCTTTATTAACAATAGTGAATGAGTAAATATTACAACCCAATGCTTGAGACAAGGACTCCTCTACAACCAAAGGATTCAGAGTTCCACTGCTCCAAACACTTCTGAATAGACACCACTAGCATAACTTTGCTCTCCTAGTATGATTGCTTAATACCCTCCCCAAGGCCTTTATTTATACTTAGTGAAATAAGACAGTTTCGAGGGTTGAGGAGGTTGAGATAGTTAAGATGGTTATAGTTAAGGGCTTAACAAATCTCAAATAATCACGATTTATTATTTTTAATGTCAAAGGAAGGCATATGCTTGTATTAATACTGGCAACCCGCGTATGACACGCGAGTTTCTCTAAGGGAATCCCGCGTATAGATCTGTACGTGGGTTGCAATTATAAATACTCGCATACAGTACGCGACATGCTGTAGGAAAAGTTGCGTATGTACGCGGGTTGCATATAGGCAAAGGCACGTGCAACAATGGACATATTCAAAGGTAAAAATGGCAAGTTGGATGGATAATGAATGTAGTTCATAACATGCCCATCTATAGTGTTTTAGGAAACCTTCAATCCATAAATGTCCTTTTGTGTGTCAACATAGGAAATGTCGGCACTCGGATGGAGAAGTGCCATTTGGGTAGATAACACACACGCCCCCTCCTGAAACTGGGGGGCTNGTGCCATTTGGGTAGATAACACACACGCCCCCTCCTGAAACTGGGGGGCTCCCAGACCCCCCCCCCCGCCCCCCCCTTTTAGTAGTTTACATGGGATGAATCATTGAAATTTTATTGCTGGGATTTAATAATTTATAATATTAATTTTTATTAAGACTTGGATGCCCCCCCGCCCCCTCACCCACCCCGAATTTCGCTAAAATTTGGGGGTGGTCTCCACACGTCCGCAATGTGCGTTTCCCCGCTCCCGCGCCCTTGCATCCCGGAAACTTGGGGGAACATTGCTATTTGGCTTATAATCGAGGTGATATCTGTGTAGCTATTTTATTATTTATGCATGTTTTGTTATCTGGCTTAGAAGGTTTTATTCTAATCCATAGAGTAGGCATTTGAAGTCTCAACTTGCTAGCTTATGTTGTAGTTATACACGATCTAAGAATTGCATGTTGTATTCAGGTATACTTATGCTTTTCGGTTCTTGTTTGATTTATGCATACCAGTTCTAATCACTTGCTTGAAGGGTATTGTAGTATTGTAGATCACCAAATGTGAAGTAGATATTGGAGCTCAGTTGCATCTTATCTCTCTTCACTCTATTTTTCTAATGTTTCTTGTCCCACAGGTTCCCTCCATGCTCAAATTTATTCAAGCTTGGGCTTGAAGTCTTCCTTATCCATCCTCAAACTTCAAAAAATATTGCTTTCTGGTTACACTACTACATTTCAATCCAAAATCCGACGGAAAAATCCGACGGCGCGTGGATTTCTCTTTTTAAACTTACCAAAAATCACAAAGATACATTTTTTTTTGTAAATGTGGCCACACGCGTTGGTTAAGCGACGGATATTCTCATAACCGTCACTTAACCGACGACGAGTTGGTCAAGAAGGTCATCCAAACAACCAAAGAAAATCCAAAAGGTCATCCAAACAACCAAAGAAAAGCCAAAAGTCACATAGGGTGCAGAACCGTCGCTTAACCGACGGCGCATTAGTTAGGAAAAAAATGCCAAAAGTCACATAGGGCGCGGAACCTACAAATGCCATACACGCCAAGGATTCACTTTTTAGCATAATACCATGAGAAGGCTGTCTGTTTGGCCTACCTAATGGAAACACAGATCGCACAACTCAACTCAGTGCAGAGCCAGGGGTCGTATAGATCCATAGCTTTCCCCACACATATTGATATTGTATGCACAGTTTGCTCAAATTAAGCACAGTATTGGATTTCGAGCGAATTGTAATTTCCAGGATAGAATGTCTTACGCATACCTTTTCAAGTACATTGTCATAGGAGACACTGGTAGGCATCTTGATCTGTATACATTGATTCTATTCTATGTGTATCCATGGAAAATTGAATTGCACTTTCACTAGAATGAATGAAATGATAAATGTTTTGGTGTTTGGAAGGAGTGGGGAAGTCATGCCTATTACTGCAATTCACGGAACTGAGGTTCCATCCAGTGCATGACTTGACAATCGGGGTGGAATTTGGGGCGCGCATGATCACCATTGGCAACAAGCCCATTAAACTTCAGATTTGGGATATGAAATGAGACCCTGGTTTAGAGGGGTTCGGGGCAGTTACTATCCATTTTCTTGTTGGTTTCTATTTTTTGGTCCTTTTCTTCCTTACATCTTGTATGTATGGGATCCCTACAGAATTCATGTTGAAATTGTAAATAGCAGTGTCTCATTAAACCAGGGGATGATATGCACCAAACCCATCTTGGTATTTTGGCAATTTGTGTTAATTTGAGATATGCATCCTCGAGTTTCACAACCTTGAGCTGCATTTGAAATGAGACCCTGTTTTAGATGGGTTCGGAGGCTGGGCCAGTTACCATCTATTTTCTGATGGAAGTGAGGGTAGATCTGTCATTGCAACTGGGGCTTTCTGATCGGCAGCTGCAGATGTGGTTCTGCCATAGGAGACTCAAGGATAAGAAGGAGAAGGAGAAGGAGAAGGAAAAAGATAAGGAGAAGGAAAAAGAGAAGGAGAAACAACCCAAGAAAGAGAAAGCTAAACTTGCACCTCCACTTGCACTAGCACATTCTGCCTCTCTCATGCCAACATCCACAAAAACTAATTTCTATGACGATTATGATGCCAGGAAACGATCGACTTTGAAACTTAATTCCGAGGGAGGAGGAGGATGGAAAAAGAAGTCACAAGTGCAAAACCTGCATCTGCATCCCACAGCACTCCTCCAGGCTATTGCTGCCGTGGAAGCTCAGCTTGGGGAGCCATTACGTGATGACGGCCCTATCCTTGGCGTTGAATTTGATCAACTTCCCCCTGGTGCTTTTGGGTCACCTATAGGTATTTATTTCCCGTCTTCTATGTTTTTTAACATCTGAATGAGGTCTAATTCCTGTATGTCACTTGATGTTTTGCTACTGACAGAAATCTGATTCTCTTTAACTTTGGGCTACTGTCTGTTAATGACCGGTTAATGTTTATGAAACATTCCTGGTAAATGATAGTTTAATACCAAATTCGTAGGAGAGCGAGCATCCATTGTATGTATACCATAATCGGGGATCTTCCTTGGTCTAGGACCTAAGTCATTGACATTCAATGATATTGGTTGTGTTGATGTTTTAAGCTATTGGTAGGTTTAGCATGGGTTATTGGTGAAATATATTCAACTGAAGCTTTTTTATCTTGGGGTACAATGCTTGGCTCAGATTAGTTTTGAAAATAAAAACTAGCCCCACATCTGTGCTTTTCTTATAGTAGAAGTTACCTGGGAAGTTATTGATCTTCAACAATTTTGACAAAGTATTGAAGCTATGCCCTTGGAGAATAGAAAGAAAGATCATTATTACAAAGGAGGATTTTCACTTTTGCTAGAACCTAATTTTTTGAAATTGCTTATGGTTTTGCATCTATGGGGTTGCATGTTTGGGTGGATAGATAAATAGAGTAATTCTCGCTCTTCTTAGGCAATCCCACTATATGTGGGAGTATTGTATGCCTTCTCCATCTTTGACTATTTATCAAATCCCTCTGTCATGTGGCAATAATATTTGAGCATTGAACTTGTGGCCTTTCAATTTAGCTCTCATTGTTTTCTCTTGCTAACATATAAGAAACAAAAAATAAATTTACTGTAGAATTCTACCAGATCCCATTTTCATGCTAGTTGGGATTGTCTATCATTCTATGTTTTTTATTTGTTGTCTTTTATTTAATTCTTTAATTACAAAAGTTGCACTTTATATTAAAAAAGAAAATACAAAATACATTCTTCAAGATCTGAAGCACAGTCCATCATCATAAAGACTCTTAAAACTCTAAATACTGTTGACACTGACTGGCCATTGCCTGCTAGCATCTCACAATATAAGACTCTTTTTCCATTGACACCCTCTAGCTGTCTCATATATCTCTGACTTAATACAGTCTTCCTTTCAAGATACGATACCTAATAAAGTCATTGTATAATATAGCCAAAAAAAGAAATATAACCAAAGTTTCACCCTAGACTCAGAAACAACCCCATCTACATGCTTTTCTAGCCAGAGAAACCCTAGAGTTAGATCCAAACTTGTTTAGAAAGAGTATCATCTGCCATGTTCAACTCCCTGTAAGTATGATTATAAATTTATATGTGATCATCTCAAACTGTGGAATTTTCTTACGATTGAGTTACCAGTGGTCGCAGATTCACATTGTGTATTGCTTGAAGTTTCAACAATTTAATCACAAGAAGATAGTCTCCAAATACCTGAAGTGTGTACACCGTTGGACATAGCCACCTCTAAAAAGGATCTTACTGCCATTAGTTCTGCTAGATTGTTGGAACCACTGCCCAGATTAGCTTTAAAATTTGAAATAATAACAATCCTCCAAGTATAATAAACCCTCCAGCCCAGATATGTTTTTTGCCCTTTGACAGGTGCTGTAAAAAAAAACCCAAGGGCAGGTCTTATTAATGATTAATTTGTCCACTTGATGAGGGATCCTCATCTGAGTGATTTCCTTAAAGTAATGGAACAAAGCAGTTACCTGAGGTATGACTTGGAAGGTAGGCACCTGTTTGTCTTTGAATAATGATGCATTACAAGCTATCCAAATGCCCCAGAGAACTAGAAAAGGAATAGTCCTTTAGCTTCTTCATATTTAATCTATGAAACAACTGAAATAGACAATTTTCTATAGTAGCACCAATCCAGATATTAGGAACATCAATCCACCGGGGAATATCTGCCCAAACTTGTCTAGTAAATGAGCAGTCGATAGCTAGGTGTGTGTTTATTTCCTCAATGTTCTTACATAAAAAACACATTCTAGGACCCTGTCTTCTCTGAAATATTTCCCAGGTCAAAACTCTATCATTCAAGGCTAACCACATACGAAGAATTGTTTTCTCGGGAGCCCTTACCTTCCAGATTTTGACCACCACCATTTAATCTCTCGTTGTTTTTCAAACCTAAGAGCACTGTAGCCCAACCTAACTGTATAAGAACCTCCAGTTTTGTTCACTGACCAGGCTAGTTCATCACTAGTGTGAACTTTTCTCAACTCCTCTATATAGTTATCGCACAGGATAGCTGATTCCCCTCCTAATCTCAGCACTGTAGCTTGTCTTCCACCCCTGGTGCCAAAGATCTGCTGTGTCTCCATCCATCACTTGATTTAAAGTGAAAATCCTCAACTCTTGGAGATTTTGTATCAAATCGTCAGGTTAAAAAATGCTCTTCCTATGTTCCACAATAGCATTTGCACTCACTCTAATTAGTTTACCATTATTAACTCTTCAAGCGAGGAACTTACCAGTGATGGTAAAAGCTAGGGCCAATGCTTTCCACTGATTAGGAACATTCTTGATAGATTTCTTGCCATTTCCAATCCAATCTAGTATAGTTCGTAGGCCCTGGAGCATTGTACTTTTGAACAATATTTCTCTTCGACAAACCATATTTAGTTCTAAAGTTCCACAAACTCTTTGCAGCCAATGCTGTTCCAAATAAATGAATATGTTTTAAGCCCCAGCCTCCCTCACCTTTAGGCCCATCAAGTGTCTACCACTTTGCAAGATGATACCCCTCTTGTTCAGTAGGAATTATTATTATTTTTCTCTCATTTACAACACCCCCTTGGGAGTGTGAACTAAAGTATGCCATTTCACAGGAATTGCCTCAATTATAGACATGGCCAAAATCAACCTCCTTCCTCTGGAGAGCCACCTATTACACCAGAACCAAATTCTTCTTTCCATCCTCCCTAAAAGTCACTGCCAATCCTGTTTGTAGTAGCCATTTGGTTTCAAAGTGAATCCAGATTCTCTTGTGTATCTTGTTCACTGTGCATGAAGCATTATTTATTTATTAGGTGAGTAGGTAATTTCCATTGAAAAGAAAATAATGTTCAAGATTGTATGCAAAGCAAAGAACTTTGCTGATCTTATACCAATTCTGATTTCCAGGAAATGATCCTTAGACTAGTATTACTAAGAAGCAGAACATTATATACTAGACAACTGGAATTCCTGCTGAAAGTTTGACCTAAAAGCCCCAAATAATACAACATCCATGATCTGGCTTGGAAACTTTTCAATCTTCCTTGAAGTGTAGATTTGTTATGATTTCCTGATGGAAGAGTTATGTAGCCTAAAGAGCTGCCCTTCTTTTCCTTTTTTTTTCCCTTTTATTTCAATCCATCTTTTATCAGCAAACCCCAAAGCAGACTTCTTTGAAGCTGGCGGGTTTTTTGATGATTTTGAATGCCTTCTCACCATTCAACTTAGAAAAGGGTTTGATTCTCATCCATTTTCCATCTGATCCAATATATCCCTTCGGTGATTGCCAGGTGGAAATACCAATGGCTACAAGGCAGACGTATCCGTGACAACATTATTTATGGCACTTCCCTCAATAATGCCAGAATCAATGCCACTCCTAGTGGGAGGTGGAACTTAAACATTTTCAGGATCAAGGGGCCTTGGATCAGCTTGATCCAAGATTGGTTCCATCCAATGTTGATTGACCTTATAGTCCTTCCACCAAGTGTTTTTTTGATTTCTGATCTTCTTTCCCTAGAAGTAGTTTGGGGTTCAGTTTTTGGGCAATAAGCAACTAGATGACCATGCTCAAAACCAATAATGCAATGGTAAAAGAGATTTATTCATAGTTTAACAATCAGGTTTGGTTGTAGGAAGAAGGCATTTACTTAATTAAGTGTAAATGCATATTTGGGTAGACGCAGAAGTTGGAAAATTTGACATTTTTGAAGCCACAGTAACAAACTTACTTAGAGCATTTCCAATGGCCTTAAGAGAGTTGGCATTCCATTATCCAAGAGCCATTGAGATTGAAGATATTGATTTAATGAGTCAAAAGATATTGATTTAAGGTCGTTGCAGAGTACATCCTCTCATCATGCTTGGTAACTTAACCCACAATTGGAATGCATTGTGTTGCTCCAGAGCTGCTTGGATCAGTTGAATTTGTGTGAAGGAGATGCACAAAACATGCAGTTGAAGTTGAAACTCCTTTCTGTAGTAGTTAAATATATGATGCATCGACCAAATTTCAGTACAGTGTTTTGTGAAGCTGTGAAGAATACTCATACAGGTGAAAGCATCCTTGGGGATTTGTCAAAGACCTTGCATTTGTCATTACCTGAGCAGATTGGATTGGGACTGGCCTTGGCAGACTCAGATGATACAAATAAAAGCCAAGAAGGTGGGTATAGTTGTGTCTGTTCATTATGAACATCTCACTATTCATTCTTGGAAACAGGGGTTTGTGAAATACATATTTGGCTTGTTTGTTTCTTTATTCACAGTTTAAAATTTTTCCATTTATGAGGATGGAACGACTTACCACAGGTATTTCTGTCTTTAGGTCAAAACTTCTGTGAGTCTAAAATAATGGAACTGTACCAGAACCCAACTGCTAGTATTTCTGAAGATCTCATTGAGCAGATTTCATTATTCCTTCATCAGAGTGAAGGATTATCAAAGCATGTGCCCACTTTCCTCGAGGCATTGTCTTTGTTGCAACCCAAAGCCCAAACGTCACTGTTACTGACTCCATTATTTACAAATGAAGTGAATGTTGTTAATTCCTTGAGGTATGCACATTCTTTAAATAGTTTTTTCATCCAGTGCTGTGTTAATAGTTATGACTTAACAATTTATAGCAAGGTAGGAACGTGGCCTTGACGGGAGCAAAGGTATATCTTTTTATTTTGTCAGCATTGTGTGCGTGTTTCTTCATTTCCATGCCAATTTTGTGTTGCAGGAGTTTTGAATCTCTCTCTGCAAGCACTGGTCTAGTCTCTGATGATATTTTGACCCAGTTAGAAGAGGCAATTGATGTTGCAAACATAATGGAGGAGCTTGGATATGGATGTACAATTGATGTTTCACACTGCAAAGATATTTTTTCATTTTTTTCTCCACTGAAGGAGGAGATTGTGTCCAAGATAATTAGCATGGTTGTGCTCACTCATACAGGCCTTGAGGATGCCCATGGCACACATTCAACATTTTATACTTCAATGTTTAATAGTTCCATAACTGACTCGTCATGGTTATCATCTTGGAATATTGATGTTCTATTGGATTCTATCAAACAACTGGTGAGTGTTCTGCCATTCACCTCATCTCAATCATTGTATTCAGTTAGCTGTATCTGTTGAAATCTGAAGTTACTTTTAGTGAGAAATTTTCAACAGTGGTGGTTACTTTGCAGGCTCCAGAAATCAACTGGGTGTCTGTGATGGAGTCTCTAGATCAGAAAGACTTTTATTTGCCAGATCAGAAAGCCTTCTCTATTTTGATGTCAATTTATGGAAAAACTTTCCTGGTAGACATGTTGATTTATGGAAAAACTTGCCAGGTAGACATGTAGAGTTATAATGCAGTTGCTGCTATCTTTGGGCTATTGACATGATGGATTTGTGTGTTCTGGACATGAAGTAAGGTCGACAGAGTGATCAATTTGACAACAGGGAAACCCATTTGACAACTGAGTTATAAGAAATTTTGTCTTTCTTCCCCCCCAAAAAAAAGAAAAAAATAGACTGATCCATGAATATAATAAAATGAAAAACGTACTTAACAATGTTGTTAGAAACTAGAAAGGATAGTATACATGGCCACCGCCAATTTCAAAGTATGTTGTAACCTACAGTATATTAATTACAAAGTATGGTGTAGCATACAGGATATTAATTAGAAAGTTTTTAGAAGGCAGGGAAAAAACAAAATAATGATAATAGGATTATCGTATTGCTTACTAGTTCTGTAATCTATTATACATACATGCATTCATTACGTTTATGAGTCAAAAGCATTTCAGTTTTTCTTACATCTACGATCTCATATATTTATAAGACATCTCCATTTCAAATTGTAATGGAACAACCCAACTGTTTTGACTACTTTGTAAAACTTGAAAAATCATCCAAAATTTTCAAAATATGCAAATCAAGGGCGTAACTCCCAATGGTAGCAACCTCACCAGGATTCATAATGTCATCTTGTCTGATGTCATTAGAAAATGTTTTCGTATCACAGGAAAATAAAATCCTTGTCCACTCACTTGTGGGTTTTACAGTAGGATCACAATTTTGCAAAATAATCTAGAAACCTTATATAACACGTTGTGCTGGTGGAAAAGTAACTACGTCATGATCACAATAACCA
>LPNX010912097.1:109475-373956 GCA_001517045.1 Pseudotsuga menziesii | reverse complement strand
TGGTGCACACCTCCTTCACCGCACCCCAAAAACTCTCATCATATGCAACTAGCCTGAATGTGGCTTGCCCCTCTGGTCTAGTGCTAAATGATAAAGCACACCACTATGGTGAAAAGAACATCGCCTGCAAGTCCCACATAGAATTCAAGAGTGATTGAAGAGAAATAAAGCTAGTGGCAAAGCGTGTGATGGCAGGACGCACCAACTCTTTGTCACCTGTGAACTTTCTCATCAAGCTAAGCACTGCTGCATGGTTATATATGAATTTTGTGATGCTCCGTGCTGAATCAATAGTATCCTTGATCCAATCAATCTTGCCTAAATCCTCTAAGACCAAATCAAGGCAATGGGTGACACAAGGAGTCCAGAATAGTGTAGGATACCTGGCCATGAGCATCCTACCAGCAGCCATATAGTTCATAGCATTGTCCGTTATCACTTGGACAACATGATATGGCCCAATCTCTTGGATGAACTCATCCAACAAGCCACATAGTAAAACCGCATCTTTGACATGTGCAGATGCATCCACAGATCTCATGAACATAGTCCCCCTGGGGCAATGAACCAAGAAGTTGAGAAGTGTCCTACCCCTCATATCAGTCCAACCATCCGACATCACACTGCATCTTGTTAAGTCCCATATCTTTGAAGCTCCTCCAATCTGCGAGTGCAATCAGCCTTTTCATCCTGAAGGATGGGCCCTCTCAACTCCTCATAACTAGGGGGCTTGAACCCCGCTCCAACTATAGCAGCCGCCTCAAACATGGACACATAAAATGGGTTCTTTGCAAAGTTAAATGGAATAGCACTCCATAACAAGCATCAACCAATAAGTTTGTGTGCGTCTGCTTTTACCTTTACTTTCACCATGGACCTTATAGAAGGTTGTCCACCAAGGTTGCAACTTGAAGATACCATGAAAGGCGATGTGGACTGCTGTGTGGAGTGGGTATCGGTATCTGGGCTTGTCCCACTAGCCCCTACTCCTGCTGCGGACCCGAATCTTGAAGCAAGTTGATTCCTCACAGCTTCCTTGTATTGTTTCCTTAGCCCAGTGCCCTCAATCGCTTGTGTGGCCTTAGCAATGATTTACGGAGTTGTTTCTTTGCAAGGACCCACATCATGCCCTGCTATTTGTGCAAGGTGGTATTTCAGCCTACTTATCCCTCCTGTCATTCTTTTCCCACATAAATTGCAAGTGAGAATTTGTCGCTTGACCGGGTCAATAGGTGAACCCCACTCCCAAAATGGATCCAAAGCCTTTGGCATCTTGTATATGGAGTTATTATGGACAAAATGAAGCTTGAATCTTGATACTTTGAACTTAAGTTTGAACCTACGGCAAGAAAAAAAACGTTTTTTAGCATATGTGATTAATGAAAATGTAAAAGTTTAAAACACAAGAAGAATTCCAAGAAATATTGAGCATTCAACCATTAATTTGATGAGGAAAAATACATAGACATTTTTATGAGGATTTATAAGGAATCTAGGGCAACATAAAAAATGCCAAAACGTTTTTTGGCATGCAAGCAACAAAAATTTACATAACAGTTGAAAAAAAATGCTTAAAACCCTATAAAAATTGTTTTTGAAGATAGAGAATTACATGGCAAAGTAAATCAACAACAATCCCTCTTGGAAAAGTGAGAAATGATGGGCAAATTTTTTACTTACCTTCAACTGTGATAATTGTGGAAAAAACCCCAAATGGCAAGATCCAATCTTCAATTTGATGCTTGATGGCAAAGAAAATGTTGCCTAAATTTGTTCTTGGTCTCTTGTAACTCTCTTCACTTGCCCTCTCAGACTCTTAGCTCACCTCCTATGGACTGTTTGAGTCAAAATGAGAAAAAAAAATGAAAAAAAACCAACCTAAAGATGACTTTTTTCCGGCCCTGTCCGCACGCGGCGATTTTTTCCATAGACTCGCGATTTCTCGGAAAAAATTGGCGGTGATTTTTTAGGTAAACCTCGGCGCAGCGAAAAAATCGCGATTTCTCAGAAATCGGCCGATTTATCGCCGATGTTGGTAACACTGCTTTAGAGGTCAACTAGTGAATTAAATGCTGAGCAAATCAAGTTTTGAAAAGGTTGCTTGTCTAGAGTCTAGTGGAGCTTTCTCATTATTCCACCCATTTGTGAGACACCTCCATGCCCTATTGTTCAGTTAGTCCAACTTATGTGTTGTGTGGATCCCCGTGTTCTTTAGCCCAGATGCTTACAGTGTTGAGTTATCAAGTCATCCCCTAGCCCTTCCTATTGTTTATGATCCCTTCACCCTTGACTAGCAAAAGGGCTAAATCTATAAATGAGTATACACTAGAGGTTCTTGATTTGAAGCAACAAATCAATGTGAATTGGATAATTATATATGTATTGTGCTGATACTTGCCAACAAAATCTAAATCATAATTGAGTGTCACTACTAGCATAGGTAATTGAGCATGCATGTCCATTAGTACTTTGCAGTATCAAAGTTTAGCACTTTGGTCATCATTTGATCAGTGTTGACTTGGTCAACCCAGTTGGCCAGGCTATGAGCAGGATGCAGGATGAGTTATAAATCGATGATGATGGATGATGAGTATTTATGGTCTACAGGTGCCCATTAGACACTTCATGATTTAGATGGTGATTTGTTGTGATGGCTTGTATTGTTTCTATGATTATGAGCATTTACAGGCTTTATTATTATTATTGTTTTCACATTGGATAGGGCCTCTAGTGTACATTTTTGTTGGACTTATGGTGTATGAGTACTCTTTCCTAGCTGATTTGGACATTCAGAGTCCATTAGTGTAGCTGGTTTTCAATTTCAAGTAGGCACAGGATAGATATGGGTCTTTTGGGCTTTTATAGCATAGCTGCCCTGGGAAAAATGAAGATAAAACAGTTTGCAGTTACTGAGGGGATCTCTTGGAACGCTAGAGTGGATTTGTGGGGTGCAGCTAGGCATTTGTACCATATACCTGGGGTGCCAGACACATTTGTGCAGTTACTTTTTTGCGTAGACTCCTCCAGGGTGAGATATTGGTTGTTTTATGTTCCCAAGGCAGCATTTTAATAATTAAAATTCGTTAATAAGGAAATTTATTTGGGCGATTGAGACTAAGGATTGGCATGGAATTGGTCGAAGGCAGAGTATTTGGGTCATCTTCATCATCCAGCATCAGCGCCACTTCAGTCGGGGTCCACATGTCCTTGGTTTATGCATTTTGAGGATATTTTGATGTAATTTGAGGAAGATCCCCTCGTGATTTTTATCAGTCTTTTATATTATTTGCCACCACACATTGTTATTGTGCCATGAGGCCATGCTAGTGAAGGATAACATAACCTCCTAGCCCCACCTTGTGCTACCTTATGATCATTAGTCATATTTTATGTGGTGTGCCCCTCATCAGGCATTTCTAGTGATGTGCCCCCTTATATTTTTGAGTTGATCCATGTGAGATGTATCCGGCTATCCGGCTAATCTTAGTCGTAGATTAGGATGATTTTATCTTATGATCTTGACCCTTGATCTTTTTGGATCTAGGTATTATGTACTTGAGAGATCTATATATTGAGAGGCTCTCTCATTTGTAAAGGGACTTCCGGCTCTCAAACTCTTGGATTAATAAAAAAAAATTGCAGAAATTCTTGGAAGCTTTGGCAAATGTCTTGTATGGAGATTGGAAAGTCTTGTTCTCTCTAGCACTATTGTGGATCTATGCATCTCTAATATCTTTGCAGGTTGCCATCCATCTGGTGAAGGAAACGTTTGGGTAGGGGCGCTATTGTGACTGAACTCCATATCGTCCTCTCATATTGCCATTGGTTTAGTGAGTATCTTTATTGTGTCTTACGGCCATCTTGATGTTCTTTGATTAATCTTTCTTCGTCATTTCATCCATTCTTTAGTAGATCGATTCTCATAGAAAATCTCTTTTGCAGGAGGAGGAGCACTTGGCATCTGAAGAGGAGGTAGCGATTTCACTTGGAGAGGCATAGAAAACGCTCATAATTGATCAAAAAGGCGAGATCATCATCATACAAGGTTAGTAGCAAGTATTTCCAGGTACATCTCCATATATTTTATTTTTTAGGGATTTGATCTTCTTGTCACAAGACAACCAAACCCTCTTTTCCTAAAACCCTAATTTTGTAGATCTGATAAATCCAGTGAGTTTTAATGACGACCATCAAAACCCACTTGGAGATTAATGAATAAACCCTAGATCTCAAGTTTCATCAAAATCAAACTCCATTTCCCTGGGATCTAGCACTAGTCAATCTAGGTGGGGGCGCCCTTGTTGGGTGGGTGGTCGTTTCTTCAGATCTGTCAAATGGGTATGCTTGAACCCACCTCAAAATCATAGATCTAATCTTCAAGCACCTCGATCTAGTCATCTCATGCCTTGATCTGCACTTTTGGGTCCACTTTGTCCACTTATGCAAAAACCCTAGGTGGGTCCCTTTAGGGTTTCATTTTATTTGGCTAGATCTCCCTAGATCTATCTCCTTAACTCATTTGTGGTACAATCTTATCCAAGTTGGGTTATTTCCCATCTTTACTAAGCCTCCTAACTTGGCCCTAATCTCCATACAACTCTAATTTGATAGATCTAGTCTGACCCACTCATTATCTCTCATTTCTTATACATTGTCAAACCCTAGGAGTGTCTTGAGTAGGTTCGCTAGCCTCTTAGGCTAGTAGGGTCTCCCCCTTGGTCATTCTCCGGATTGATCTAAAGTGACAAGAGCTCGTCCGATGTGACAACTACCCTTTATCCGTAGTGGACGAGGCCCTTGCAGTGTCACCGATTAGCTACCTCACCTCTACCGTCCCGGATGGGATATCTTTAGTGGGTAGCTACACTTTGTGTGATAGCAAAAACCTTAGGAGACGATCCCCTTCTTCGGCCACCTACCCAAGGCGATGATTCTCCACCCTTCACAGCGCGTGGTATCCTTCTGCCAAATGCCAGTACTCTTCACGAGCCCGCATTTACTCTGAGTTTATTTCGGCAGCCCTCCAGGGTCTTGAGTAGACATCCTACACGCATGATGGGCAAGTTAATCCGTGAAGGCCCCTCCCGTTCCAGTCCATTGTTTGCAAATCTAGAGGGAGACGACTCTTAGCATATCAGGGAGAACCAACACGAAGATAGTTTTGCGGCAACTGCAGTTTCTATTAACAGGCCTTTCGTGTGTGATAGAAGACGGCCCTAAGAGTTTAATGGCGAACAAGGGAGGAAACCCTGAAATAGCCAGTCTCAAGTCCAGTTTGGAGGATATCAAATTACATTTGCGCAGGGTTTATGAGATGGTGGGCGTTGGCGTCCAAGGTAACAGAGAAGTTGCCTCGGATATCAGATACATAGCTAACCTAATCGGTTTCCACTACTCCAGGATAGACGATACTGAGCATGACCTCATGGAGTCAATGGGCACCTTTGATGTCATCAAAGAGGAAGTCATAAAAATGTCCAGAATATCCCAGTGCAGCCACTGCCAGGAATCTCCGGAACAAGGTGCTCATCCAATGGAGGAAACTTCAGTCACCCAGCCTGCCTTTGAGCATAAAGGCAAGAAGATGTAGTGTCTCAGCCCTGTTAGTCCTTGATTTTTTTTGCATTTTGCTTAACCATCAGTTTGTAAAAATTTACCGTTCGAAGGGTTTGATAGATTTCAGGAACTATGTAAGGAACAATAGGAAGTTTCTGTGCAGGTGTTTCAGTTTACCATTCTCCACAGAACCCTATGAAACTCTGGTTTCAATTTTGTACTGAATGGCTGTGCATAGCCTTTTTTCCATATAATATATATTCTTGGTTTCTGTTAAAACAAAAACAAAAGACATTGTTGAACTGTAGATATCTTGTACATTCTATATTGTATTAGATATATAGGAGTACAAAATTGGTGGAGACTGATCATCTTTGACAGTCTCCTAGATGTACAACTATAAAATACAAAAGGTAGGTCAGTAATCATCTTTGACTAGGCCATCTAAAAGGACAAATCTCAAACATAACTACAAAAGAGATAAAGTACAATTATAATACATGTTTGGACAACCATCCACCAAACTAAGTCTCATCATTTCTCAACTGAACTTCAATTGCCATCAATATAATTGGGGGACTCAGAAAATCGACTAACATATATGAGTATAATGGTAATGCAATATCTTTAAAAATGTAGCATTCGTGACAACTTGCAAATGAATTCAAAATAACTTCAAGCATTCCCTCCAGATACACATTTTTGTTTCGAATGACATTATATGCCAAAATTAAGATAGGCACAAGTTACCTGCAACTCAATTACCAAATCCAGACTAGAGCTCTTGAGCTGACTGCTACTTGTAGAAGGATCTTTACTTGATGTTTCCTGCAGAGTACCTTCAGTGAAATGATTGGTCCCTTCTAGCAGGAAAACCCCATCATCTTCTGAAGCAGAATAGCTGCTGTTGGCACCTAATGAGATGCATGAATCTAAGTATTCACCGTTCTACAAAATATGCAGATGATGAATATTTCAGAATCACAAAAGAAAATCACAATGTAAGCTTAATTGAGCAATTATTTGACCCCATAAAATGATGTAGAAAATTTAAAACATCAAGGATAGCTCAATTCATTTAAAAAAAGAATCTGTTTCTCCTCTCAAAAAATCTCAAACCTGTATAATCAAATTCTTGAATTGAAGTTTTTTGCCACACCCTATGAACAATAAAGCTTCCTGTGAGGGCTCCGCCAGATCTGCTCCATGTCTGTTCACCAACCGTAGCCGACCCCCTTTTCCATCGTATATAAAAGAATCATATCTTTCATCATCAGCAACTAGGGGCCTTGTAGGCGAAATAGTCACTTCATCATTACATTGACAATAAACAGGCTGCTCAAGAATTATCCCACCACTCATATCCACAGGATTTTCAACATTATCATCTGATGAAATGCTCGTGATAGATGGTACAAAATATTCAGCAACAGCGAGCAGGAAATCAAGTGCCACTAGTAATTGTGGCCTCTGAATGCAAAACGAAATTTTTTGTGATGATTTACTGAGCTTCACATCAAGAATAAGCATAGTTGTAACAGGATTGCAATCAAAGCTGCTTAAAAGGGTGTTATTTTGTTTTTCTACTGAATCCTGTGAATCTGTATGAACCCAGTGCAAAGGAGCATACTCAATGTTGTCAGCTTTTCCTATGGCTCGCCTGAATTCCTGCACAGTGCCCTCACGATCATCTGTTACAGAAAAATTTTGAAGTGTCGCCATGACTAAGCTTTCTTCATCTGAACTAGATTTGTAAAGCAACCACATGCCGCTGATCTGCAAGTGGGTACCATTCAGTAAGAAAAAGAAAAAACATTACCACTGTTTAAATAGATTATTTGACCAAAGCTTGGAGGCTGCAAACAAGAAAAATGCAAAAAGGAAGAAGGTATGTCCACTGTTTTGTTCATCAGTTTATCAAAATACTTATCTACATGAAATAGCATGACAAAAGGACACTTGTATGAAATAGATTGCTGTTATTATGTATTATCATAACAGAAAAAGACTAAAGTACCTGCATGGTAGCAAGTGGAGCATCTCTTGATCTCCCTGTATATAAGCTTAACTCAACAAAATTAATATCAACGGTAACTTTAATAGTAACCCAAGATTCCACAGCTGATGATTCCCCACTCTCCATATCTAGAATCTCACTAATCTCGTGCTCTATCTCATGGCCTGGTGAGGTTTCCACAACACTGACCAGTGAAGGGGGATTGTTTGGTCTCTCGGATATGTTGGTCATTGCACACTCTGTTATTATCGTGTATTCCTTGTCGGACATAGCTGCTTTAAGCTCTTCTATCTGTAAAGATAAAATATTAAAACATTATAGTAAAATATACTCAAGATATCTGCTCTATAAAAAACCAATTACTTCAAAACATCAACAGCAGTTTACCCATAAACCACAAAGGAATTAGTTAAATAAAGATCATTACTTGCAATTGGAAGAAATGTTTTAGATACCATCATACTTATTTAGAACCATGTAAAAAGGACATTTCAAAATTTCAAACACATTGGAATACCTTAATGTTATAACATACCTTTATGGCTGCCTCAATATTAGGAATTTGATGCCACAAATCACGAAGTGATCTCCTTATCATAAGAGAAAGCCCGCTGACATCTTGAATAATACTTTCACCAGGTTGCCCACTTACACCAACAGTCAAATTTACATCTTGGACCTGCATACCTCAGATCCAATGCAACTTCAGAACACCAAAACTTCAATCTAAAAATAAAAACTACTATAAGGATTTCAATGAGTGCTATAGACATTTACTGAAGGTTTTCCTTCTTTCTTATTGAAGATTAACCAGTTAAAGGCATGCCTATGTTGTTAATTTCTGAACAATACGCACAATAGAAACTAGAAACATGAATTTTATTAATCTTGGAGTCATCAAATACTTTGACATTAACCTTCTTTTATTTGGCTAATAAGCAATTGCATAACCTAACTGTCTGCTTTTATTACATTTTTATTTCATGTTGGATCGTTATATTCCAACATGTATTAAAAATTAAACCATAGATGTCAATATTCTTTAGATCTGGTATCAAAACTCTATATTTATTTGATCACAATACAAAAATTAACCACCATTATATCAACTATATTTATTTGGTGAAGATGTAAGAAATACAGAACAAGTGTTACTAGTTTCAGAAACTTCAAGAAGAAAATATCAAAGTGGTCATTAAAACTATTGCAGTTTTCACCATTTCCATGTGGGAGCATGTGCACAGAGCAGACCTTCCTAGAAAAGTCCAAGAAGCATTTCATACTCGTATATGTATATGTGTGCCCATGAACAAAGTCAAATTAGTTGCAAAAAAAATGCACCTAGAAAACATGATTCGTAATATATTAATTGACCAACCAATTAGTACATGACCAGATACCATCAACCATTTATTAGCTACAATCATTTTTACCAATTTTGAATTCAAATTCTGTACAATACCCTTCTTTCCATCAATAATGTCCTGCCAATATTCAAGTGTAGGAGGATCGACTATGTAGTCTTTTAGGAGATCTTGGACCCAAGCAAGTCAGCTGATGTTGAAAGAGTTAAGGGCTGGCTCACCCCGAAGAGATAAAGCATTTGCAACAATATATCAGATTTACACACACCCACGTAGGTAGAATAAACAAGACAAAATAGGAAAGAAGAAGTATATTGGATGAATAACTCAATGCCTAATGTCTCAATGCATAGTGAAGGTGGGATACGTACAATCTGTATGTTACATCACAGCTTTAAAAATTGGCCAATTCACTGGTTTAAGGGCTGACCGAAACAAACTGGTGAGCAAATCAGATAGGTGACCGGTTCTGTACCAAACCGGTTAGCTCAGCCGGGTCATGACAAAAATCGGCTGGTTTTTGTGTGGACCTGCACACTTAGAAAAACAGGGTTTTTTTAAGTTTTAATTCGCTTTTTAATTTTTTTCCTAACCTAAGTTACCTAACCCAACCCGTGACCTCTTTAGTTACTACCCCCGGCCCCCCAACCTTCATTCCTTGTGTTGTTAACTTGTTGGCATCGTGGAAGGCTGGAACCTTGGAGAGTCGGTGACCCCGTGAACTCTGAATACTGAACCGTGAAGTTTAAACTTTTAACGGACTATGGAACCCGAACAGTGGACTATGCAATAGTAACTATATGTAGTTGACTATGTAGCATGTTGTTTTTTGGACTCTACAGGCCATACACCCTAGGGCCTATAGGCCTCATGGATTATGTATTTTGTTCCAGTTCTAGTCTCCTAGATATGTATTGCACAGTACACTTTGTGCCCTTTTGATATATTGACTATTATATGGTATATATAGAAGGGCAGACTTTGGATATTTTCTCTATTGCGTTGGAATTATGGATTAAAATCTTGAAAATGTTGTTTTCCTTTAAAATTTAAATATTTCATGTAATTTCTAGTAAACCGGTTCATTAAATTCAAATCGACCGATTCATGACCGATTCCGATTCCGATTCGGAGTTGACCCTTGACCGATTTTGAGTCCAATTCATATTTTTCAAACTATGTGTTACATAAGTCACAAATACCTAATATCCTAATGGCTCATTTTATTTATTAACAAAAAAGACTATATCATTTTTATGGCATTATTAAATATCACAAATACAATTAATAAATGCCTAAGCAAGCCCCTAAGTGCTAAATATGACCACCATATCTAACACCCTACCATAAAGGTCACATTACATAAAAGCAAAATTGGACCAAGCAAGATGTCTACAGCTGGCTTATGAACTATGTTAACAATAAACAACTAGAAATGAATAGCCAACCCCTAGCTCAACACGGCTTATACAGAACACTTAATTTCACCAACCATTGATCTGCCCATTGACCTCTGTTTCGCAAGAGATTCAAGGTTTGCTAAGAGATTCAACTGTAAATCTAGAATGTTCATCAAACCCCCTTCTTCCACACCTTGGCAGATTACCAAAATACATCCATACATCATTGTTCACCAGTGTTACCAACATTGGCCGAGAAATCGCCGATGTCCGAAAAAATCGTGAGTTTTTCAGCTCAGCGATTTTTTCTCAAAAAATAGCCGAAAAAATCGGGCCGATTTTTTCCCGAGATTTTCCCGATTTTTTTCCGATTTATCCCGAGATATTGCCGATTTTTTCGAGGTGATTTTTTCCAGTGATTTTGCCGATTTTTTCCTAATTTTTTCTTAAGGTGAAATTGAATATTTTTGTATTTTTTTAAGTTTGTCGATTTATTGCCAATGTTTGCCGATATATTGTCGATATATCCCGAAACGATGTTTCCTGGACCCTGCCAATTTTTTCGCCGCGCCGATGTTTGCAACATTGTTGTTCACACATATCACTGTTCAGACATACATACCTTATCATTGTACTCTCACATTTGTATACTACTGTACATAGTAACTCATCTCTGTACACACTCCTGTTCATGCCACATGCCATTTCATACCACTTTATGTCACTACTGTACATTTATACATGTCCACTCATACATTGTCATCAAAGAATTTTCATGTACACTTCTACATACCACTGTATTCATTCAACATTAACATGCCTGAGTATATACTAACATACCTTTAACTGTGTAAGTCAACCTTTTACTTGGGCTGAGTATCCTGTAGCATACTTCAAGACTAGATTGAGAGCAGCAGTAACACTTTATAACTCAGACAGTGGACTGGTGTAAAACTCAGGTCACCCTCTCCACTGTTGCGGCAATTTATTCCCACAAAAAACTTCAATCAACTAACACCCAGCAACTAAGACTCGAACTGTTTACCAAAGACAATCCCTGTGGAAATTTCAGGTCTTTTGCTGTCTTAAAAAAATTCCGGAACTGTTGCAAGCTTTAACAGAAAAACCAAAAAAACGGGTCTGTAAAATCTCTTTTCCAGTCAGCGAAGACCTTTTAATTCAGCCTCAATTCCAACACTAAGTTGTTGCATTCGTATGTGTTATGAAGGTGACAATTGTTTAGTGCATAAATACACTACTTGTGCAATGAATGAAAGAGGGAAGGGGCCAACCTAATTAATTGTAAAATATGATTTAACACAAGTTACTAAAAGGAACCAACTTTATAAGGATTAAATCATTTAATAAAGCATATGTCAACGTTGGAGGTTGAATTAATAAAAAGTGCTTTATTTATTAAATCATCATAATATTTAAACCATTGATGGGCTGAACTAAGAAGGGGTGGTAAGTTTTTTTAATTTGTTTTATTAATCAAGGTTTTAACTTATTACTTAATGGAGCCAACTTTAAAGGTTTTATTAATTACAACTTATTTTAAGATTACACACTTGCTAGGGTTTAATTTATTAAAAACATTTTATTAATTTTTAAAAAACTTTTGACACACTTTGTCATGGGTTCAAGTGTGGTAGCAAAGGTTTCGTAGGAAGTCATTTCTTATTTCTTTTATTAGTGAAGTTTAGAGTTTGATGTTAGGGCACCACTTCAACCAATGGTAAGGGTTTTTAGGAACTTTAATTAGGTCAACAAGGTTGCCACATGCATCATAAACACAACCATCAAGGTGTGGGGGGTCTAGACTTTTCCAAGGGTACCATGACCTCAATAGCAAGCAAATGACCACAGAAAGGGTCATTTGGACTCTTGCAACTTCTTCAACCCACTAAGAACACAATCTAGGGTAGTAGGGCAAGGTTGTGGTACTAGGGAACCCTAAGAAACAACTGGGGAACCATAAGACGACTTAGGGGTATTTAAACACTCTACAAGGTGTACAGGGATTTTGGCAATGTCCCAAGGGCTCCAAGGGCTTCAAACTTGGGCTTGGACAAGATCAAAAGGTCTCCTTTGATGACACTTACTTAACCCTCATGGGCTCCTTAAGGGGCACCAAGACACACCGACACACACCTGTTGGCATCAATGACAATTTAGTCAACAGATGTGGTGTCAAATATCATATAATGAGCCAAGGAATTCGAATTGGTAAAGGAGAGTAACTCCCATGGAAGAGGAAGAGACTAGAAGACAAGGTGTGCCACTTGGAAGGAGAATCTATGCACTCTATGACAACAAATGGTGGAAGATTCTATCACAAGTATGACAAATTCAAACCTGGTCGCTGACATATGACAAATCTAACATGACAGGGAAAATAGCCACCAAGAGGTCAAATTTGGGAGTTAGAGGCAACCATTCGAATTGGGTAAAGAATTGGAGCATGAAGAGGAAGACAAGCGTCATGAGAGTTACTAAACCACTAGGATGAGTTGGAGGAATCTCATGGAGGGAAATTTGACCTTAAGATGCCTCATGAAGTTAATAAAAGGATGTCATGAGGAAGGAGAATAGCTTTTGATCATTTTTTAATTGGCCTTTGGCATTTTGGAGAGCTTTTGCTTTTCCATTGCATGGTGAGTGTTCACTCCCCCTGCTTGTGAACCAATTTCGAGGGAGTTCGATTCATTTCCAAGTTGGTTGATGGAGAGGCCATTCAGACCTCTCATTGGAGCTTAATGACGGAGTTTTAGTTGCATGTTGAAGGTCCATACAGTCGAATTCTCATCTATCTCCCTATTCTTTCATTTCTTCTTCTCTGGTCCCCCACAGTCTCATGTTGATGGCGGACTTGTTGGAGTGGTGCTTGCACTTTGTTGAGGATATTTGTTGCCCAAGCTTCAGTATATTATGTATGTCTCTGTAATCTCATCTCCATATGCTCTGTAAGTCGAAATATCAGAAATACATGTATCAAAAGGCTTGCATTCCCCATGCTCTTGAATAAATTATAACTACTTTTCATGGATTTGCCTTCAATCTTGAAGTGGTTTTATATCAGATTTGTATGAGGACTTTTCTATGAGTTTTATGATGTTGGGAAATCCGTATATTATTTAAGACTCTATACTTTCATGCCCATATGCTATTCAGCTCGAAATCCAAGAAACTCCTGTGTGAAAAGCTTGCATTGTCATGCCATTGTATCACTAGTTTTCATGGATTTGGTTTCAATCTTGAAGTAGTTTTATACCAGGTTTGTGTGAGGTCTCTTATATGAGTTGGTGATGTTGTGACAGAAATATATGGTGTTACTTTGTAATTTCATGTCCCTATACTCTGTGGGTCAAAATCCAAGAAATCCATATGTGAAACTCTTGCATTCCCATGCCATTGAATCACTAGTTTCCATGACTTTGGCTTCAATCTTGAAGGAGTCTTGTATCAGATTTGTATGAGGGATGTTCTCCAAGTTTGATGATGTTGTGATAGCCATATATGATGTGTTACTCTGTAACTTCATGTCCCTATGCTCTATGGGTCAACATCCAAGAAATCCATGTGAAACTCTTGCAATTCCATGCTACTAATTCACTAGTTTTCATGTATTTGACTCCCATATTGAATGAGCTGTGTAGAAGACTTGTATGAGGGGAATTCTATGGTGTTTAATACTATTGGGGCAGCAATTGTTATGTTGTATATGGTCTCTGTATGTCACATCCTGATCTGAGCCTTTAACTCTACCTTTCATATGTCAAAATCGAGCTAATTATGCAATTTCCCCATAAGCAATTTCACTGAATGTGGAACTATACAATTAGTTTACAGAACTAATAGCCATGTGTAATGAAAGTCCATGAGGTATTATATCAGTCCCCATACCCTGCTTAAAAATTTGGGAGGTTAGTACATGAGTTGGAAAGCCTAGTTGGCCTACACCCTGTTGTCCGCCGATTGCACACCAGCAGCAGAAACTTTCCGAAAGCTGTCTCCTCACTTAGGAAAGTGGGAGAGGTGTGACCTTGAGGGCAAGCACAGAGCTAGGTACTATCACCTACCCCTAGCTCCTCCGTTTAGGCTACCTCCTAACGAAGCCAAGGGGGGTAGTCCCTACAAAAGAGTTTCTATGGCTCTTAAGTTGTTAAAGTGTTTTTAATGGTTATGGATGCGGATGGGTGTTGTTTAGGAGTTATTGTGATTAGAAATGATTAAAATTATGAATTTCAATCACAAGAAAAAATCAATCCACGTTGTTGCACTGGATTAAAAGATGAACAATATATCAAAACTTTATAAGATAACGATGCATTCACAGATAAGGATTTAAGTAAACAAAAGACAAGTGATCCAGATGTAACAATCACGCATACATTAATAGACCAGTGTCTTTATGGAGTCAAAGTTCTGCAATGCCTTAAGAAATAACCAAGTCCTGAAATAAAGCTAGTGGATGTAACGTTGTGCGAGTGCTCTCAGTATATTTTAAGTGTTTTAGATGATCTTGCTTATGGTTTCAGCGAAAGGTTTTCAATAACCGGGAAAATGTTCCAAGTTAATCCGTTAGAGACATGATGGCCCGCCCAGTATCCCAAGCTGATCTCATGAAGATTGACCAGCGAGCTGAGAAGCTTAGACAACGGGGAGTTCCGGAGCCTCTACTAAGAAAAACTTATGAAATTTTCTGCAACGCCGGTGCATTGGTTATGGGGTTTTAATTTTATTATGTTTCTCTTGCAAAATTAAAAATCCAATGCCGTTTCTGGGTACTCCGATTTTGAAGTCGGTCAAAGCATATTCCGGCAAGGAGACAACGAGTTTATTAATTATGGGAGAATGAGTTGCACATTTTATTAAGTTGATTAATTAAAACTCTCCGACAGAGAGCGCTATTGACCTTGTCTTATGACAAAGGTTCAAGAGACTTAGCTAATCTAAATGCCTAATGCAAGGATATGCAAGTCTAACTATGCTCTCCGATAGAGAGCGCTCTTGACTTGGGTTATGACAAGTTCAAGAGACTTAATTAATTAATTAATTAAACTTAAAAGAAAAATAAAGATCTAAACTACCCAAGAGTCTCTTTCAGGTTTTTTAGGCCCTACTCGGGAAAGCATGGGGGTAAGTATCAAATCAAAAGAAAGCAAAAAACAACTCTCCGATAGAGAGCACTCTTGATTCACCTTATGGTGAGATTCAAGAGATTTTGGTAATTTTTAGGGTTTTGCAATATTATATTAAAAAGGTAAACAAAATTAAAACCAGCTAAGTGAACAAATAACGAAACTTTTTACTCTTTTCTATTTTATGCATGATGAACCTTTCAGAAATAAACTATCTAACTTTAATGAAAAAACAAAACTCTAACAATTGAAACTATTCTATCCTACTTTTAACAAATTGTGAAACAAAGCATGAAAATGAGGAGACGATACAAACTTCCCCCAAATGGGGGAAGAGGGGTGTGGGAGCCGTAATCCCACTTACTCTTTATTAATTTGTTTACAATGCTTTCCTTTGCTGCCCTTTTTGCTTATTTTCTTATTCCTGGAAGGCCTTTGGAGCAATCTGCAGAAGGGGGAAAGAAGAAGAGGAAATTTATGGTTTTTGACGGCTTGATTCTTCAGAATTTCGCCAGCATTTCCGCTGTACCTGTCACAGAAGTAAAAAATCAGCAAGCATATATTGTTAAAAGATGGTAAGAAAGACAATGCAAAAATAAAAATTTAAAAAAAAAATTGGAAAAATTTTTATACTTAGAAAAAATTTTGAACATTCACATGCAAAGCATAAATTTTCCCTAGATCTAGCAAAATCCCTAAAAACAGATCTGAATAATGAGTATTGAAACTTGGATCTATTTCATGAGCAAATGCAAAAATTTTAAAAAGGGAAAGGTAGAGGTAGAAGTTTGAAGATGGAGCTTTGGAGTAAGATCTCCTTATGTTTTTCCTCTTGGACAAAGCCCAACTTTGTAGATCCTGAAAGACAACAGTGTTAGAAAAGTTCTTCTGATGATGGAGATGAGATTGATGCAACTGAGCTTGCACCCTTCTCCAAACTGCAAGATCTGCTAAGACAATCAAACTCGAAACCCAGTGAGATCAAACAAAATAACTAGTATGCTATGAATATTAAACCATGATCAATACTTCATATAACTGAATACTTGTACTCATCTAGGTTAAGATAAACTTTGCATAATAATCCAAATTGACAATTGCAAATGGAAGATCTTATGTTCTAACAATAGACTTCTAAAGCTAATTATTTGATTCACCATATGAGTAACAAATTTAAAACAAGGAAAGAAATCACCTCATAAGATAGACATCCACCAACGAAGAAACAATCCCATAGACCTCCAAAGTCGAAAAGCTTTATTCAATAAAATAATGATTACAATTTTTGCAGAGTTTCTATGCCCAAAAGTCCATGTTGTAGAGCTCAAAAGAGCCTCTACTTATACAAAAAGGAAAGAAAATAGGGCTCAAATCCCTAAATCTAGACTAAGAGTAACACCGAAGTAATTGAATGAGCTCGGCATGATGATTTGGAGTTGAACTAAGTTGCAACTAAGTGCTGGAGTAATGAGGGGGGGTGAGGTGGCTCATCCTCCCTCGTAATGATCACCCAACCAATAGATAACCCATACTTCAACCAAAAACGGATTTGACCAAAGAGGGCAAATTTCTTATTGATAGTTCAACTGCTACACTACAATACTTGATCTGAAACTGACCGATATTGATTGGAATCATCATAAATGCTCCATGCCATGTCATTTAGCCTTTTATTTTATTCAATTTGGTTTATTTTGGAGAGTTTTTTATTTTCCTCAAAATATTCATTTTTAATATTTTAATTAATAATTTCTCCGTAAATGACTTTTGAGAAATTATTAATTATGAGGCTGAATGAACCTCTGAAACTTGGAGCTAGCTAGCTGGCTGATCATGAATGACTTTTGGCTTAAGGTCAGAGCCTTCAATCACTAAAAACGGACCCCGGATGGCTGACTTATTACAAATTGAATTTTTGCATTTAAATTATGGAAATTTTTAATTAAAAACTTGAAAAAATTAAAAAATTAAAAATTTGACGCGTCCGATAAAAAAATTTCGAAATTTTTTTGGGGGGTCCTAGTGACTTAAGACATGACCATAGTCTATTCTAATAATGTCTAGTAGGTTTATACATACTCAGTTGGGCTCTAATAACCCCCCCAGGCCCAGAATTCAAAATCGGGCATTCCAGCTTTGGAGGAAGCGAGAGAAAACCTCGTCAATTATACTTGGCTATAGGCAAAGCATAATTGTCAAGGGCAAAAAACTCCCTGGAATACCTTAGTTGAAATTCTACGTCTTAGGAGACCGAACCACTCAAAACCCCCTACTAGCACATTTTATTACAAACCCCACGGGGCCATGGTCATAATTATTCAAAACAAAAACTGGCTAGGCACAAAGGCGAATCATTTGATACACTGGAAACAAACATTTATCATGTTTGTAAAATGTGGCTCCTCAACTAATCCAACTAAGTGCAAAATTAGTGGATAACACACCCTTCGAGGATTTCATCACAATTTCCTAGTAATTTTGGTCTTTTTGTCATCAGCCCCAAACAAGGTTGCAAAGGTCCAAAGTCAGATAAAAAGTGTCCATAAACCACCTTGGTCTGTTTTAAGGTTCACCATATGGCCTTTCAAATTCAAGACCATTTGGTGAAAGTTGTAACCCTCTAGAGTCATGACTAGTTAAGCTCAAATTTTTCCCAATTTGTAATTTTCTCCAAAATTCCAAAAAAGGGATATTACATACATACAAATTGGGCAGTAACAGGCTCTTTGACTCACATAGGCAAACACTAAACAACATTAACACAAACAAACAAAAATCAGAAGCAATAAACCAATAGTTTGTAACAAGCAACTTTGAAAATATAGAAACATGGACAACTGCACCCTATTGGAAAACACTATATCTCAAGGCTAAATCATACACCTGGTTTTCTTTCTACTATATAGTCAATGTTGCCGCCTTTTACACACTTGGGAAGGCATGTAAAGAGCACAAAAAGAAATTTATGGGGACAGAACTGTCATGTCCCCTATTAATTAATTTCAAAATAAGACTACTTGCAAATAATGTTCCACCAACCTACTAGTTCCCTAGGTTGAGATGAAGACATAAATTTTGTAATAAGGGGATATGGGACCCAAAAGGACTTTAATTTACCATATTCACATTTAAATGGGTCACATAAATGATAAATGCTAAGAAAATAAGGTGTCATGGGTTCATGAAGACACTTCGAAGCTTGTGGAGCCTTTGGGTGACTAGATTCCCCACACACTTGGCATGATCTTCATCCAAATTGGGGAACGTGGCAGAAATCTTCAAGCCACTCGATGTGTCCTTGGGAGAAAATCTCAAGTCAAGGCTGTCACCTTGTTCTTGACTCCTCTGTTTAGGCCAACTCCTAACGAAGCCAAGGGAGGTAGACCCTAAGAGTTGCTAAGGCTGATTAGGCTTTAGTGGTAATGGTTTAAATGAGTGAGTTTTTTAGGGGTTTTTAAACAACAATAATAGAATAAGAGATTTGTAAGATGAACTGTAGCATAAATAGCACAAAATTTTTATATAGGATTCATTCAACACATAAATTATCTGAGCAAGATTTATGCAGATACAACATAAAGACCAGTGCTTAATTAAAAAGGAGTCGTGAAGTTTGTATGTGTTGAAATGTTGAAGTAGATGTTTTGCAATTGTCTCTTGTTAAGTTTTAAATTATTATGGAAGATGAGTGAATTAGATTATGGGGAGGGGAACTCCAAATATACCCGGAGGTACGAAGAGTATGTCCAAAACCCTTATCCGATGTGGTTCCACACAAGGAATATGTGGGTTGGATCGCAGTCTCTGAGACGTGTCCAACACTACACCAGCAAGAGTGTAGCTTGACGGTGTCTTGAGGTCACTACCCAATTGTTCCCGCTTCCTCTGTGAACTTTCCCCACAACGGATTAAATCAAGGCATTGGATGTTCACCTTAGGAGGTTAATTCAAGTGTAAAACTAATTAGACTAGTCACCCACATTGTTTTTAATGCAACCAACTGTTCGATCAAACCACAGCGACGCAGAGCATACACAACGAAGTCTTGTTGATTTTAAAGATTTTAAAGACTATGTTTGTTTGTTAAAAAGGAAAAAATTAACCTCCAAGAATCTCTTTCGGTTCAAATGAACCTCAATTGGGAAAGCAAGGAGGGGTAAATTTTAAAGGAGAAGAAAAAAGAAAACTAACACAAAGTACTAAAAGAAAAGATGGTTTTTAATTAAGCCTACCACGCATCTCTTTCCCCTTTCGGGTAACTCAGGAAGTCGTGGGGTTAGTATTTGTGTTACTCTTGATCAAATAAAGATATAAAATGAATGCACAAATTAAAGTATACTATTTTGCAAAAGAAACTAAACTAATACAAGCAAAACATGGAAAAATGGCACTGAAACAGATCCCCCCAAGGGGGATGAGGAGTGGGCTCTAAAGAGACTACTCAAAAGATTTTAATATGCTCGGTTACAATAATTGTTAGAAAATGTCACTTGGTTCTTATAGAAGATGAACCCAAGGGCTTACAAAACTCTCGAATAGTGGTAGCGGAAGAAGGGAACACTCTTGGGGAGCTCCAGGTCACCCGAATGTTAGTTTTCGGGCAACACTTCCTCCTCTTTTTGGACGGACCTGCTAAAAACCATCAAGCTTTTATCAATAGAAAGTGCCCAAAAATACTTTGGAAGTGTCTTTGGACAACATACAAAAATTGTAAAAATTTACTAAGTTAAAATTAACAAAAAAAAGATGCAAAGAATAACCAAGGAAAGCAAGCTTTCCTTGGGATCTTGGCTTGCTTTTTGGGCATCCAATAAGACTATGCACTTAGATGCGAGATTTAAACTTTAGAATGATCCAAGAAAATGCATTCTAAACAAGATTTAGATCTACCTTTAAACAAGCTTGCTCGGAAATGAACTTTCATAAACTAGATCTAGGATGCTTATGAAACTTTGAAAATTGAGATCTAGCTTTCTTAAATGCTTGTAGATGAGATCTAACTAATAACTTTGAATATAATAATTTAGACACTCATAAATAAGCACGGTAGCCAAGGAGATTTTGATTTAAAGAAAAGAGGAAGACAAGTGAAGCCTAGTTTGTTCCTAGAATGAACAAGCCAAGGGAGGCCCTTTTGTGGAGTGTTGAGGGGCAGTGTCTTGAGTTTATTGGAAAAGGAATGGCATCAATCTTGACCCACACATCATCCGTTCTTGGGAACCTGAAACTTCATCACAAATATTGCACACACCTCGTGAGATATGGATATATTATATATAAGTATGAAAGAATGAAAATATCATGCAAAAATAATCTTATTTAAACATGTTACTTAGATTCTTGAACATACATAATATGAATAAAAAGAGGCAAGTAATCTTACTTGCCAATTTATACTCCTATTGATTCAACTGAATCCTTCAAAGTCAGTACACAAAGGCAGCAAGAAATGAGAAAAAATAGAAGTCACCACATTTGCAGCATCACGCTGGTAATCCACACACAAAGGCACTACACAGTATAGCCTCCAAAGCTTCTTTATTCTCAGAAGAAGAATGAATATTGCAGTATTAAAATAGCCACCAGCTCTTAATCCAACTTTGACTCGTTTGGAATGAGAGGGTTGTGCTTTATTTATAGTCGAAGCAAGAGGAAGTGGGTGCATCTAACACTGGCAAAGGGAGTTCACTTGATTGGAGTCTAACTGACTTGAAGTGAATTAGAGAGGAGTGGAACTCGAAAGGCAAATGCCACCTCTCCCACCAAACTCCACCAACCCATCCATCAAGAGCCACATCACCCACCAAACTCCACCAACCCATGAGGTTGGCGTCAATCCTAACGTGCGAGTCCTCACCAACATCATGTGCTATCTCACAACATCAAAACATACATCATATATTACCTTACCCAAAGTTTTAAAATCTCCACATTAAGAGGGATCCACCCAACATGCAATCACAACTTGACGTCATCTCCCAACCACACATTCGCAAGCTTCAAAGTTTAATCAAAGTTCAAGTCTTTTATGTGGAAAAGGTAACTCATGAGGGGTCCACACTGTGACATGATACATCACCCTATTTTCCATGTTACACCACAACCAAGCGAATCCAAGAGAGGGGGTGAATTTCTCTTCCCGTGAAGGTGAGTTTAGACTTTGTGTTGGGGTCTCACATTAATAAAAAAATAAACCTATACCAAAGTCCAAGCCTCTTTTCATATTTTATATGAAACCACCTTAACTTTGGCTTTTAACACATGTTTTAACATGCCCCCACTCACTTTTAAAAAATGTCATTTTGTCGCATCTTTGGCATTTTCTGACCACTTTGATGCATCTTTAGAGAAAAAATGCCTTGCGGGGTGTCTTAGCCACATGAATCTTAGGAAAAGTGGCCTCTGGGGTAAAGAGGACACTCTGAGTGTGAAAATGAGCATCCCCATGCCAAAAACAGACTTCGGGCCCATCTTTTAGTAACCATTAAAAAATGGCTTAAAAAACGAAAAAATATATATATTTTTCTCGAAACAGACAAAACTCTAGGGGGACCTTGTATATGTCCATACCACTCAACTCGAATGCCTAACATGTTTAAAAACACTGACATAGAGGCTCTAATAACCTCCTAAGGCCTAACCACAAAGACGACCACCCCAACTTTGGAGGTGTGATTGAAAAACTCAGAAATTATTAGTCGTTTGTTCAACAACCAATAATTATTAATAACCAAGGGGAAAAACACTCTGTGTTAGTAGGCTTAATGCCAGTCTAAGAAGCCGAGCCTTTTATAAAAATTGACCATGCTAGCACATTTTTTACTATTTCCCCAAGGGGGTATGAACATGTGTTACAAAAAGTTTTAAACAAACTCCCAGGAAAAGCCTAGCAGACTTTTGAACTCTGAAGAATGAACAAGTATACTTGTCCTACTTTGTCGGCTCGCTTGAAAAATCCACTAAATACAACCTAGGTGGTAACAATCAATAAAGAATGAGTGGTACTAAAGTCTTCAATGCTTTTATTCAACTATATAGTCAGTAACAAATGAATGACCCTGCAGTCTTCAACGCTTCTAGTCAATTCATATGTGTTTGTACATGGCTTCCACTAGCTGAAAAGGCAGCAACTTCCATCGACAGAAGAGCCCATTGCCATGCCTACAATGTGTGCATATATGGCAATAACAAATTTGACATAAACCAACATTGCGAAGATGGCACTCAACATTGATATGCACTAGGTCTAAGCTGGTTAAGCTGATGCTCCTTCAAATAGTTCAAATAACAGATCCGCCTACCTTTAAAGAAAAATCACCTACAATATAGGAAAAGGGCTCGTTCTTCCCATAAGAAAGCAAGCTCTCTGCATCATCTGCAGATGATATCATCTACAAAATTGAAGCCTTTATCACAAGATATCCTCAATGCTGAACTGGAAAAGAAAAAACCAAAACAGATAAAAGTAGCTTCAATATTCCACTTTCAAGTGAAATATGATTTAGAAAAAAAATATTTCAAGATTTACTAAAATATACAAATTGTCAAATACAAAACATTGTGAAGAACAATAGCTCCAATTTTCCAGTTTTAAAATAGAAATAGAATTGAAAAAATTAATAACGATAATATAAAAACTTAGAAGGCAAAGAAGAAAAATTAAAATATGAAATAGAAGTCTTAGATAGGTAATTACATAACAAAGGTTGACATAAAATAACTCTTTAATTGCAAAGGAAATGGAAATCAAGCTCTGATTTGACAACTTCAAAAACATACCAACAGAGAGATAATCTCCAAGTGAATAGCACCAGCTTCGTTATTGTCTCCACCAAGCCACTCAAAAGTATTTTGCACAGTGACATGAAGCACATCTAACTTCAAAAAACTGCAACATGAATAAAAGCATACAATATTTGCAATTGCTTAGACTAATTAGTCAAATTGACTTGAATGTACTCCACCTTCTTAAAATAATCTGCAAGTGTAATCTAACACGATTGATATTCTTTATAAAATAAAATTGATTAATTAAATATTAGACCACCTACTCATTACTATCAGTTCTGCGAGGCATAATTATTATAGGCTTGCTCAAAGAGAGATCCAGCCTTAATGCAGGTGATCCTTCAATTTCAGATTTAGTGAACCACTTTTCAGAATTTGTTACCCTGTCCTGTAATTTCACAGCATTATTTGAGTCCTTCGGTGTAAGGCCCATAAAATATCCTACAAGCTGCAGAAAAACAAAGTAATAACACTGAATGTCCACTTGTAATTTTAAATAAAACTTAAATTTAAAATTTAATTTAAAAGACACATTTAAAATGATCACAAAATAACAACTTGCCTCCTGTATAAAACGGTTCAAATACACTATTTGAACTTGCGATAACTCTCCATCAAGACTATAGTCATAACCTTGATAATCGTCATCTTCCAAATTGAATGAAATAAATTCAAGCTGCAAAGTCAGATGATACTTACATTAGATTTCACACTGAACACTTGAATGTTTCAAAGGATGTTTTTCAACCCCTATTTTACATAGAAAGACAGCCTTCAGACTAGAATTTCTTGGATACTTCTTCACAGTTATTTTGTTTTTCCTTTAGATAGGGTTTTGTGAGTTTCTCCTACATCTATTATGGTTGGCTACATATTGTAAAAGTTTGTATCCAGGTAGAATTGAAACAGTAATTAGGGTCAGAAAAATGTTGGACTTACAAAATCTATTAAGTTCCCTATGCAGAATCTGAATGCACACACAGGGCCGCTTAAAATACTACATTCAGGATACCATATAGGGCTAAGTCGGTATGCAAAAACATATATACGATGCCTACTCCTAAGTCTCTAAGACCCAAAAATAAATAGATAAGGACAAGTACCTAAGAAGAAATGCAGCAACATACATCCACTGGGCTCGGAGGAAAGGTAGGAGGGGCAATAACAGACTTGTATTAAGATTCTCAGAAGGAATAAAGATTAACATAGGGAGCCTATATTTATGTATAATGTAACTTTTACCACCTAAGTTGTACTTGGTGGATTTTTTCAAGTGAGCCGGCAAAGTATAACAAGTATACTTGTCCATTCTTCAAAGTTCAGAAGTCCGCCAAGCCTTTTCTATGAGTTTTTTCAAAAAAAAATTGTAACAAATGTTCATACCCTCTTGGGGAAATTGTAAAAAATGTGCTAGCATGGTCAATTTTATAAAAGGCTCGGCTTCCTAGACTTAGACATCAATCCGACTAGCCTGGAGTGTTTTTCCCTTGGTAATTATTGGTTGTTGAACAAACGACTAATAACATCTGAGTTTTTCACTCACACCTCCAAAGTTGGGGTAGTCGTCTTGGTGGTTAGGCCTTAGGAGGTTATTAGAGCCTATGTGTCGGTGTTTATAAACATGCTAGGCATTCGAATTGAGTCATATGGACATGTGCTAAATTCCCCTAGGTTTTTGTTCAATTCCGAGAATTGTTTTTTCCCGCAAAATTAGGCATAAAAGCTTGATCCGGATACAAAATTTGGCGTGTGGATGCTCGTTTTCACAATCAGAGCATCCTCTTCAACCCAAGGCCCACTTTTCATTTGTTTCGGGCAGCTAAAACATCCCGGAAGGCATTATTTAGCTATCGGAGCATCAAAAGGGCATTTTAATGCTAAAGTTGCAACGATTTGTCACTAAAGTCAAAAAAATGATTTGTTTAAAAGTGGGATGACAAGGCAAAGGGGTCCATCATTGATCTTTGGATAAATTATGGAGTTATGAATCATATGTTTTGAGGGATGACGCCATCATTGGTTTGATTCGCACGTGGGTTCAAGGATGCGATCTTCGCTTGACTAGTTTGGCGTTTGGTGTAATGTGAGTTGGCAACGTGAGTCAACCAATTAGTTTGGAGTGATGTCCCCATGTTTGGAGTTCACGCCAAGCAAAACGTGCGCCTTCCATATCTCAACGTATGAGTGATGTGGCAAACTCAAAACATGACTCCATGGCCCAATGGATAAGGCAATTTGTTTGGGAGCCAATACGTGTGGATTGAGGTAACCATTTGAGTTGGTGGCAAGTATGTCATGGAAGAGTATGCGCCCTCTCCTCATGAGGGATGCATCATACATGTGGCATTTGTTGCTTGTGGGATGTGGTAAGGTAGGTGGGGGCACACCTCTCTTGGTCGAAGCACCGTTGCGGTTCGACCAACCAATTCGATGCATCAAAAACAACGTGGGTGACTAGTTTAAATTAGTCTCACTTTCAATTAACCTCCCAACAGTGAAAATCCAACGTTGAGTTTTGCTTCGTGTGGGCAAATTGTACAGAAGAAGCAAGAAACACTGAAAAGTGACCGCGGGGCCCCATCAAGCTACATCCTTGTTGGTGTAGTGTTAGACATCCCCGAGTGAATCCATTCAGTCCACATTTTCTCGGGTGCTACCACACTTAGTGAGTCTGGACATATTCTCTGTACCTTCGTGGTATATCGAGAATCCCCCTCCCTCATAATTCATTCATTGATTCATAAACTAAAATCGACCAAGAACAATTGCAATACATTCAGCACTTCGACATCACTCCATTTTAGACTCCATTTTCAACACTGGTCTACATCATACAATCATTTTGCTTAAATTGAATCTTATGTGGATGGATTAATGGAGCCACCTACATCGAGAACCATTCTCTTAGGAGAATGGGACCACTTGGTCCGGGACCACGGTGAAGACTCAACCCAGTGTTGAGTGACCATTCTATTGAATGGTAGATATCTGGTCTGGGACCATGATATAGACCCAGCTCTGCCCTGGGTAGAGTCAACCCAGTGTTGAGTGACCATTCTGTTGAATGGTAGACATTTGGTCTAGGATCACGATGTGGACCAGTCTAGTACTGGTAGACTCAGCTTAGTTCTATGTAGCCATTCTCTTGTAGAAGGGAGGCGGTTGCTCTGTTACCAAGTATTTGACCTGGGGTCAAATTATGCAGCCTATGGCTAAGGCACCTGGTCTGTTACCAGGACAACACTGTAAGCCCTAGACTTGGTCTAGGCATGTGTGACACTCTAACCCTTGATCTATGGGCTTTGTGTACTTCTCCAAGGCTTAGCTACCTTTGGTTAAGTTACCCTAGTACCAGATCTAGGTATCACACAGAGTGTGAGATAAAAGCATTAAGTAACTCTCTTGGTTTATGATGATATACTTTTGGAATCAAAAGGACCACAGGTGATAATCACAGGGGCACTTGGAAAAAGGCTAAAGATAAAAGTCAAAAATACATAAGTACTTTTTGACCACAGGAAAAGGACCACAAGTAAAAGTCAAAAATACATAAATACTTTTTGACCACAGGAAAAGGACCACAAGTAAAAGTAAAAAATACATAAGTATTTTTGGACCATAGGAAAAGGACCACAGGTGAAAGTCAACGATAAATAAGGACTTTTGGTAAAAGTCAAAAATACATAAAAGACCTTTTTGGTAAGAAGGTAAAAGTGAAATTAGGAAAAGAATAAAATATTATTATTTTATCTTTTCTAATTTTGGTCCACTTGCAGGTGACTAAAGGCTATAAAAGAAGATTAAGTCTTTTCATTATTACACACACTTGCTCCCACAGATACAGTTGCTTAAGGTTGAAGAAGAAAGCTTTGTGATTGTGCCCTAGCATGGATGAGTCTAGCTAAGGCATCATCATCCTCCATTGAAGGCAAACCCTAAGCTAGGGTTTCTTATCGTTTTTGTTTTAAGGGTTTTACCAAACCCTCATCTTCAACCAAGTTCAGATTTGGGCATCCAAGTTCAGATCTAGGGCAGCCACCTTCAGATCTAGGCAGCCAAGTTCAGACCTAGGGCAGCCACCTTCTGATCTTTAGATCTGGGAAGCGAAGTTCAGATCTAGGGCAAGCACCCTCAGATCTTTAGATCTGGGCAACCATTCTCCAGATCCAGGCAGCCACCTTCTTTACGGGTAGTCTTCCTTCCATTTTGCGGGCAGATCTATGATTTTCAGGCAGATCTGTGATATTTGGGCAGATCTGATATTTTCGGGTAGATCTGATATTTTGGGCAGATCTGATATTTTTGAGCAGACTGTTGTTTTAACAGTACTGATCTTTTCCAATCAGATCTAGAAATTTCAGTTACTAGGGTTTGAAACCCTTGCTCTGATTTTTACTGAGAAAATCTTACTGCAAATTGTGGTTTAACCCAGAATGGGGTTTGAGGAACTTTTTGAATAATTTCCTAAGTCATCTCATTTACGAGATGAGCTACTAATGCTTTTTGGGGTTTTTGTCCTTTGAAGGTTTCCCCAGTGAAAAACTCGTGTCTATTGTGCTGATGTGATGATTGTGTTTTTACTACACTTGTCAATTGTTATTTAAATTCATCTGCAATTTTTAAGTATTTCTACTAATGCTAAAATTCAACATGGTATCTGAGCTTAGCATGTAAAAACACAGTAAAGGGACATTCTTGTTGTTTTTACTAGATCTTGGGATAAGATTTGCAAATCTTACATTTGACTAAGTGGTAGAGATGGCCACCAATGGTTTCAAACCGAAAGAGAAGCTCTATGGTTCAACCAACTTCAACTCCTGGAAAGCCATGTTGACATCCATTCTAGATGAGAATGACTTGGATGACATTGTTCTTAATGCACAGAAGAGCCAACAACAAATGCTAGTAGGCTTGCTTACAAGAGGAAGCAAGGTAAGGCTAGAAGAATTATCTATGATTCTGTCAGAGAGTCATTGATGCCCAACATCACATCTTTGAAGATTGCTAAAGAATGCTATGATACTTTGGTCAACCTATATGAAAAGAAGGCTCCCAATCAGAAGAGAGTCTTGAAGAAGAGGCTACGAACTTTGAAGCTGAACAAAGATGAAAGCGTTGGTTCCTTTTTCACAAAGATTGCACAGGTAAGAGATCAACTCATTGCTATTGTTATTACTGTGGATGATGATGACCTTGTGCAAACAGTGGTTAATGGTCTACCAAGCTCTTGGGAAAATATCCATCTGTGGACGAGAGAATCGACCAACCTTTGAAATCCTTTGGCATGATTGCATAGATGAAGAAGGAAGGAACTCTGGTAAGGTAATCAAGGAGGACAACCTTGCACTTGCAGCAAAGACAAAGAAATTCAAGAAGCCTTTCCCTTAGCAAAAGAAGGGAAAGAAACCTCAAGGTAAGTTTTCTGACATGTCAAAAGTGGAATGTTATAGTTGCCACAAGTTTGGACATTTTGCTAGAGACTGCAAGCAGAACAAGTAGAAACCCAAGCGAAGGTTTCAAGCATTTATTGTAGAAGCAGAAGAAGAAGAAGAAGAAGATGAATAACCGAAGAAGAATAAGAAAATAACCAAGGCTAACAAGGATGAAGACCCTAGAAGAGAGTACTACTTGATTTCTGCTCTAACTGGTTCTTTCTCAGATTGTTCCACTTCTTAGTTGGTGGACAGTGGTGCCTCCAGGCACATGACTGGCAACTGTGGAGCTCTCACCAGTTACAGAAAGAAGAAGTTCACCACTCAGGTAGAACTTGGAGATGACTCTACTTACAAGATTGAAGGAGTTGGCTCTACTTCACTTCAACTTGACTCAGGTATGGAGCTTCATATTGATGATATTCTTTATGTTCCTAGTTTAAAGAAGAATCTTTTATCTGTTGTTGGTTTAGAAGACAAGCGCTACAGAGTCCTCTTCATGGACAAGGTCTTTTTATGGGAAAAAGACGCAGATCTAAACTCAACAGTACAGATTGGGCTTCAAGAAGGAGGCCTTTACAGGGCTTCCGAGGATTCTACTCATGTAATTGATCCATGTTAGTTTTGGCATAGTAGGTTTGAACACCTTCACTGCACAGCACTTCCAGGATTACAGAAGATAGTCAGCAGAGATGTGGTCTTCCATGAGAAAGTTGTGTATCAAACACAAGAGCTTTCAAAGGAAGATGAAGTACCTCCACTAGAGTTTCCAGTTTCACAAACTCAGAGGGAGGAAGAGGAATTTGAGGATCAAATTCCAGATTTTCCAAAGGACACTGAAAGCCCATCAGATGAGCTACTTGAAGTTCCTCCTTACAAAAGGAGATCAGCTCCATACCAAGAAATGGTACAAGAAGGCGAGAAGCATAAAGATCCTCTCAAGACTTCTAGAGAAAGACCACAAAAGTACTCAGTTTTTATTAGTCAGCTTGACAATGCAAAACCTTCCAAAGAAGCAACAAGTCAACAGGTATACTACCTTTAGAACCATCATTTCACTTGCTGCACTATTCGAATGGAAGTTACATCAGACAGATGTAAAGACAATTTTCCTCAATAAGGTGGAAGCTTATGTTGAACAACCTGAAGGCTTTGTGAAGAAAGCCTTGTATGCTCCAAGAGTTTAGTATGCGAGGATGGATGGATTGCTCCATGACTTGGGGATTTCTAAAAGTATAGCTAAGTCTAACTTGTACTTTGTGGTTGTTCATAATCATGTCTTGATACTTGTTCTACATGCAGATGACTTGTTCCTTACAAGTGCTGAACAATTGATAGAACAGTGTAAGAGGGAGCTTACCTCTGAATTCGAGATGAAAGATCTTGAATTAGTGGATTACTTCCTTGGCTTAGAAGACTGGCAAAAGCCAGGAAACATCTTCCCGACACAAGTGAAGTATGCAGGAGACATCTTGCAAAGATTTGGGATGCAGGATTGCAAGTCTATGGGCGTACCCATGACCATCAACTTAACAAAGTTGGGTGACTCAGCTACCAGTTCACAGAGTATGGACTCTACTTTGTATAGACAGCTTTTCAAATCCTGGATGCACCTCATGCATACACGACCAAACACAGAGAATGCTCTGAATCAATGCATGTCCAAAAATTATGGGCTCAAGGTTACTTCCAGCAGTGGAGTAATGTTATCTAGATATACTGATTCAGATTGGGCTAGCAGTGCAGTTGACCGGTGTTACCAACTTTTTTGTACCATATTTGAGTTACCTGAGGAGCCATCGGTTGACAAACATGTCCAATGTTTGATTCCAGTGTATCAGTTGATCCGTCTTTGTCTCTAGCCAATATTGGCTAGCCAATTTTTCATTTGAATAATTTTGACCATGGCCCTGCGGGGTTTGTAATAAAATGTGCTAATAGGGTATTTTGAGTGGTTCGGTCTCCTAAGACGTAGAATCTCAACTAAGGTATTCCAGGGAGCTTTTTTCCCTTGACAATTATGCTTTGCCTATAGCCGAGTATAATTAACAAGGTTTTCTCCCGCTTCCTCCAAAGCTGGAATGCCCGATTTTGAATTCTGGGCCTTGAGGGGTTATTATAGCCCAACTAAGTGTATATAAACCTACTAGGCATTATTATAATAGAGCACGGTCATGTCCTAAGTCAATAGGACCAACAAAAAAAAATTGAAAAAATTTTACCAGATGCATTAAAAAATTATTTTAATTTTTTTAATTTTTTAATTATTTCCCTAAGTTTTTAGTTAGTTTTTCCATAACTTAAATGGAAAATCCCGTTTGTAATAAGTTAGTCATCCGGACCCCGTTTTCAGTGATTTAAGGCTCTAACCTTAAGCCAAAAATCATTCTTGATCGGCCAGCCAGTCAGATCCAACTTTCAGATCATCAATCGGACACATAATGCACATTTTATCAAAAAAGTCATTTTTGGGGAAAAAATGATTATTTTGGAGAAAATCCAAAACTCTCCAAATTAATCCAAATTCAATGAAATAAAAGGCTAAATGGCATCTCAATGGGCATTTATGATGATTGGAGTTATCATAACTCAGCTTCAGTCAGCATTCAGTGAGCAACAAAGATATATTCAGTTAACGGACTTGTCATCTCCAACTAAACTCCCGAATTGGATAAGATGGAGAGCACTCATTGGTTTGATGATTTGATCGAGGCAGGGACTGATGATTACACCAATAGTGGGTCCTCCAAACCTAGTAGCAGCTCTCCCTTACCTAGCCCACGCCTCTCTTCAGCTGGTTCACGCCCCTCTTCCTCATGAGGGTGTCATCCACACGTGTGGCTCCATTTGTGGCTTGTTTTCAACGCCTAGGGTTGGAGTGGGAGCGCCTTGCCTAGGTGGAGGCCTCCCTTCACTCCCAGCTCATCTTCTTCAGGTCTGGTCTTTCAGTGGTGTGTCGGTCCAGTTAGGTCTGGTTTTCTGGTTTTAGGGTTTTGGGTTCTTTTATTGTATAAATTGAGGCTTCTTAGGCTCTATTGGGATGGAACTTTTGGGTTAAAGTTACTCTGAGAAAATTGTATCAAGCATTTTGCTTTGGCTTTGTTAATAAAGATATTCGACTTTGGAGGTCTATGGGCTTTTAATTGTGCTGGATTCCTCATAGTTGAGGTGATATTGTCTCTAACTCATCTCATTTAAATACTTGTATGTGATTAAATATTTTGCTAGCTCAAGAAGGCCATTGTTGGCACAGTAGAATAACCATTTGTAGTTTCAATTTGGTTATTTATGCAAAGTAAATCGATATTTTGATGGACATGAGTAGTAAGTAATACAAAATGTTGATCTTGATTTGATTTGCCTAACATACTAGCATATATTTTATCTCATTTCTTGTTTTAAGTTTTGATGTGATTCAGGCTTCACAGATCGTAGAAGGGTGTGAGCTCAGCTGCTTCTATCCCATGCTTCAAAACAACCATTTGAATTTAACATTTTTAATTGCAGGACCTACAGGGTTCATCATCTTTTGCTTCAAAAAGAAAGCTGGGAATAACTCTCTCTCTCTTGTGTTCCATCCACAAGTTAATGTTCCTTCGGTTACTGACTACTTAGGAAGCCCTAGTTTACTTCTTTCCATCCTTAGGCTTCCTTCCCATTGCCTTGTTTGGCTTGCCTTTCCTTCTTCTTCTTCACTGCCCTCTTTTTACTTTAGTTTGCAGCCCCTTTTCTTCACTTTGGACAACCCTCTTTTGCCCTAGTTTTCACCCCTTTTTCTAGCTTTGGACAACGCTCTCTTTCTTCTTTTTGGACAGCCTTTTTTTGACTGTTTGCTGCCCTTTTTTTACTGTTTTACAGCCCTCTTTTCACCTTTAGGACAGCCCTCTTTTTCACCTTGTCTCTCTCCCTTTTCTTGGTTTTTCTACTCTCTTTCCTCTTCTTTCACCGCTGGTTTTTACCCTCTTTTTCAAGATATTAGTTTGTAGTTTGTCTTTAAAGTTTTGACTAATGCATAACATTTGAACTGTTTAAAGCTCTTATTTGCAGGAGGAATCGAGAAAAGCCCAAAGGCTAAAAACAAGCAAGTGAGCAAGCAAGAACAAAAAAGACAATTTTCGCTCTTCTTCCATCCCTTTCTTTCTCTGTTCTTCCAGGAAAAAGGCAAAGAACAAGTCATCAAAAAATTGTAAAATTAATAAAAAGCGAGTGCGATTACGGCTCCCACACCCTTCTTCCCCCATTTGGGGGAAGCCTATATCGTCTCACTGTCATGCTTTTCATTTTTTGTTTAAATTGCTAATGGTAGAATAGGGCAGGATAAATTACATAATCTTAGTCAAGTAGTGCATGTTTGTAGTGCATGTTTGATTAATTTATTGTCCATAGAAAATGAGTTAAAAATATTGTTTTGATTGTTTAAATTGAACGTGGCATATTTCTTACTGTACACTTACCCCCTTGCTTTCCCGATTAGGGCCTTAAAAAGCCTAAAAGAGACTCTTGGGTAGTTAGATTGTTATTGTTTTATTTCTTTTATTCAAGTTTAACAAATTAAGTAAGACTCTTGAACTTGCAGTAACACAAGTTAAGAGCACTCTCTATTGAAGAGCATTTATAGAACTGCATACCCCTGCATTAGGCATCTTAGATTAGATAAGTCTCTTGAACCACTATCATAAGACGGGGTCCAGAGCGCTTTCTGTCGGAGAGTCCTAATTAATTGATTTAATAAAACTTGCAACACACACCCCTTAATTAATTGACTTCGTCCCCTCCTTGCCGGAGTATGCTCTGACCGATCTCAGATCGGAGTACCCAGAAACGGCACTGGATCTTTAACCCTATAAGAATAACTTAATAAAATTTAACACCCCGCAACCAACGCACTGGCGTTGTAGTGAATTTTCCAAAGTACTTCCTAGTAGAGGCGTCGAAACCCCGCTGTCTAAGCTTCTCAGCTAGCTGGTCAATCTTTGCGATACCAGCCTGGGATACTGGGCGGGCCCGACATGTCTTCAACGAAGTGAACTTAGAAGATTCTCCCGGCATTTGACAGGCCTTCGTTGACACCTTAATCAAGAGCACATAAAATCCTTAAAACCTACCAAGAGCACTCGCATCACCTAACATTCACTAGTTTGATTTCTAGACTTGTGTTTAATTCTCTTGCGCATTTCAGCATTATTGACTCCATAAGGCACTAGTCCTTTTTAATTTGCATAATTATATTATTTAATCAATTGTCTATGGTTTATTATAATTTCTTTCTCTGAATGCACAATTAAAGTCTGGAATCATTGTTTATCTGTTAATCTCTTGTTAGCAACGTGGATTGCTTTTTTATTAAGTGCCATACTCATAAAAAATAAACACTTCGAATCATAATAACTCCTAAATAACACCCATCCGCATCCGCAACTAATTAAAACACTTTAACCACATTGAGCCTTATAAAACTCTTTGTTAAGGACTACCCCCCTTGGCTTCGTTACGAGTTAGCCTAAACAGAGGAGCTAGGAGTAGGTGAGAGTACCTAGCTCTGTGCTTGCCCCCAAGGTCACACCTCTCCCACTTTCTCAAGTGAGGAGACAGCTTTCGGAAGATTTCTGCTGCTGGTGTGCAATCGACAGACAACAACCGAAAAAGTACCTCTGGTTATTGCTTCAGTGTGGGATCAGGAATGATGTCTTGGGCCAGCAGGAAGCAGGATTCCATAGCTCAGAGTACAGCTGAGGCAGAGTATATTGCTACAAGGGATGTCTGCAAGGAAGAAGATTGGCTTATAAAACTGATATCCGATCTGTTCGGGGTAGAGCTTGACTCAACGATCATCCAGTGCGATAATCAGAGTTACATAAAGCTTTCGGAGAACCCAGTGTTTCATGATAGATCGAAACACATTGAAATGAGGTATCATTTCATCAGAGACCTAGTGCAAAGAGGTGCTCTGAAGTTGAAGTACATTCGTACAGATTAACAGATTGTAGATATCTTGACCAAGCCTCTGTCAACATCAAAGTTCATGTACTTTCATGACAAGCTTGGTATGGCAGAGAATGCCTCCCTCGCTAAGAGGGAATGTTGATTTTTCTGAGCAGCATCAAGAGCCATTCTCTTCGGAGAATGAGGCCACCTGGTCCGGGACCACGCTAAAGACTCAACCCAGTGTTGAGGGACCATTCTGTTGAATGGTAGATATCTAGTCTGGGACCATGATATAGACTCAGCTCTGCCCTGGGTAGAGTTAACCTAGTGTTCAGTGACCATTCTGTTGAATGGTAGACATCTGGTCTGGGACCACGATGTGGACCAGTCTAGTACTGGTAGACTCAGCTTAGTTCTGAGTAGCCATTCTCGTGGAGAAAAGAGGCGCTTGGTCTGTTACCAAGTATTTGACCTAGAGTCAAATTATGCAACTTATGGCTGAGGCACCTGGTCTGTTTCCAGGAAGGCATTGTAAGCCCTAGACTTGGTCTAGGCATGTGTGGCACTCTGACCCTTGATCTATGGGCTTTGTGTACTTCTCCAAGGCTTAGCTACCCTTGGTTAAGTTATCCTACTACCAGATCTAGGTGTCACACAGAGTGTGAGATAAAAGCATTAAGTAACTCTCTTGGTTTATGATGATGTACTTTTGGAATCAAAAGGATCACAGGGGCACTTGGAAAAGACTAAAGATAAAAGTCAAAAATACATGGGTACTTTTTTACCACAAGAAAAGGACCACAAGTAAAAGTCAAAAATACATAAGTACTTTTTGACCACAGGTAAAAGTTAAAAATACATAAGTTTTTTTGGAATATGGGAAAAGGACCACAGGTGAAAGTCAAAGATAAATAAGGACTTTTGGTAGAAGTCAAAAATACATAAAAGACCTTTTTGGTAAGAAGGTAAAAGTGAAATTAGGAAAAGAATAAAATATTATTATTTTATCTTTTCTAATTTTGGTCCACTTCCAGGTGACTAAAGGCTATAAAAGAAGATCAAGTATTTTCATTATTACACACACTTGCTCACACATGTACAGCTACTCAAGATTGAAGAAGTAAGCTTTGTGATTGTGCCCTAGCATGGATGAGTCTAGCTATGGTATCATCATCCTCCATTGAAGACAAACCCTAAGCTAGGGTTTCTTATCTTTTATGTCTTAAGGGTTTTACCAAACCCTCATCTTCAACCAAGTTCAGATCTAGGGCAACCATCTTCAGATCTAGGCAGCCAAGTTCAGATATAGGCAGCCAAGTTCAGATCTAGGACAGCCACCTTTAGATCTAGATAGCCAAATTCAGATCTAAGGCAGCCACCTTTAGATATTCAGATCTGGGCAGCCAAGTTCAAATCTAGGGCAGCCACCTTCAGATCTGGGAAGCCAAGGTCAGATCTAGGGCAGCCACCTTCAGATCTTTAAATCCGGGCAACCATTCTCCAGATCCGGGTAGCCACAAATCAGATCTGGGCAGCCACCTTCTTTATGGGCAGTCTTCCTTCCATTTTCGGGCAGATCTATGATTTTCAGGCAGATCTATGATTTTCAGGCAGATCTGATATATTTGAGCAAACTGTTGTTTTGGACAGTATTGATCTTTTCCAGTCAAATCTAGGAACTTCAGTTACTAGGGTTTGAAACCCTTGCTCTGATTTTTACTGAGAAAATCTTACTGTAAGTTGTGGTTTAACCCAGATTGGGGTTTGAGGAACTTTTTGAAGAATTTCCTAAGTCATCTCATTTACGAGATGAGTTATTGATGCTTTTGGGGGGTTTTGTCCTTTGAAGGTTTCCCCAGTGAAAAACTCGTGTCTTTTGTGCTGATGTGATGAATGTGTTTTTACTACACTTGTCAATTGTTATTGAAGTTGATCTGCAATTTTTTTTAAGTATTTCTGCAAATGCTAAAATTCAACACCAATTCCGGAAGAGAATAGTTCAAAAAAGAAAATTATTGGAACTGAAATCTCCTTCCACATATAGGTGTGCCCTCATAGGGCGAGTTGGAGAAGGCTAAGGTCAAACCCAATCAGTGGATAGAAGGGCTTAAAACATATATCCCTAGTTCTTGACCTCGGTAGAGATTAGGTAAATACTAAAAATTTAGAAATTCTTCAAACTAGATTTTGCCTCCACAGATAAGTGTGCCCTCCTAGGGAGAGTTTCAAAAGTGCTCTTTTCAAGTTGATCTATGGAGAGAAGGGTACACACTTGGATGCCCTAGTTTTCGGCAATGGCATCTATTCAGCATTGCTCTGATACCATGTTAGATTTTAAGATAGCAGTATAATTTCAGGTGGACTGAGGCAATTTATGACTATATATATGTTCTTGTGGAAGAAAGTTTATAGTTGTCATCTATCTTGTTCTTCTTGTCCTAGTATGGCAGCATAGCTTGCTTGGACATCTCCATTTTGAGTATATAGTGCACATTGGAGTAGCAACAAGCTGCCATAGTAGCTCACACTGATTAGGGAAACAATAGTGAGTTGTCACAGCTGTCCTCGGTGGTGGACACGGCAACATCAAAGGAGGCTTCCAACCCTCGCTGGCACTCATGGGTAACAGCAGACAATTGCTGGTAGTCTAGGGTAACAGCAGATCATTGCCAGTGGTCTAGGGCAGCAACATCGCTGGTGATTTAGGGCCACAACAGAAGGCTACTAAAACTTCGTTGTTGTATCAGCAGCAGCAACCCACAGTTAAGCCACTAGGGCTTCCAAGGATGTGCCATGTGCAAGAGCATCATGGGCTTCAAGCTTATTATCAAATGGTAACATGGACCATTCCAAATTTCAACATCAAGCCATCAGGTGTTTCCAAGTGCTTTCATACCACATCAAGTGCAAGTAATGGGCTTCATGACCTTTGCAAGGGCATCAAGGTCTTCATCAAAGGTTCCAAGTCCACATCGTAATCATCAAGAGTACCAAAGGCCCTTTGAAGGACTTCTTCATCATGGACAAGTCTTCATGGTCTTCTTTAACCGCCTCAACCACATGATCCAGCATGATATCAGCTGTGGAGTGGCTTGGTTTCTCCTGGGGTACCATGACACCATCAGAGCATGAATGACCACAGAATGGGTCATTAATGCTTCTTCAACCCATCTAGGGCTTCTCCAACTTCTATAAGGTCTTTAGGACCATCTCCAGGGTCTTCAACGTCTTTGTCTTCAACATCTTCAGCAAGGTGGTGGCATCAAGATCCAAGCTTGTGGGTACATGGACCTTGTCAACCAGGTACAAGGTGCTTCAAGGCACAAACCCACTCTGTTTGGGATCCAAGGCACTGCAAGGTGCAAACCCACTCTGTAAGGGGTCTAGTCACTGCAGGTGGGACTTGGTGGCATCAATGACATCCTGTGGGGCCATTGCAAGTCCATGTTGGCATCAATGACAATTTTATCAACAGGTATATCAAGAGATGGAGCGCTGTGGTTTAAGAAGATTCCTTTCAGCTTTAACCCAAAAGATTTCTTGCTACCAGAAATCGAAGCCCTAGATTGGGGAAAAGGCGTTCAGTTGGACAAATTCAAGCCTGAATGGAAGGAAGTCATTGGAATTTTACAGAGCTACATTACATGTGAAGGGAGGTTTGCTTTGGTTTTCAAATACCATATTAGGTTTTTGCAACATCTAAACCAGCAATCAAAGATGAACTTACCTTTCTAAACCAGCAATCAAAGATGAACTTACCTTTCTTCTTCTTGAAAAGTATTCAAAAAATGTCTAACAGAATTAAAGGCCATATGGATCATACTCACCGATCTGTTTTTCATCATGGATTAATAAAGTTAATTATTTGCACAGTGTTGCAGAAGAAGAGCAGAAGTTGGGACCATTTCCTGTTCTGGTCAGGTTTCCCTAATGAACAAGAAGACCAAGTAAGAAAAAGCCTAATGAACAAGCAGTTTAGTTTTGTCATAAGGTTCAAAAAAAAGTAAATCGATGAGCTGGTGCAAGATAATGTTCAAGAGAATTGTTTAAGTCAGGGATTTGAAGAACCTGTGTATGAAGATGTAAGAGAAACGGTTAATGGTAATCAAGAACAAGTTTCGGAGAATGAAGAAGAGGAGCAGAGAGCAATTTCAAATCATGAAGAAGAGATGGGTTCATTTGAGCAAAAACAAAGTTTCACATGTGTACAAGAAAGAAAGCACAACAAAGGTTCCTGTTCTAGCTAAACTGAAAGGTGATAGTTCACAAATTTCAAATGAAAAGCTTCAAAGAAAATCTCTTATACAGGTGGAAGAAGTAAAATGGAGACCAAAAACCAGAGCAAAGAACAAACTTAGACTAAATATGAAAAAGATCTTAAACCCTAAATTAGGGAAGGAAAAGATTACAGTGATTGAGGATTCTTCAACTGAAGAAGATGTGGAAGGTGAAGAAGAGTTAAGCCCTCAGCAAGTCTACATTGGGGAATTCAAGTTTATTAGAACCAGTACAAGGAGAAGATAAAGCTTCAGCAAGGCCACCTTCTATCAGCATTGAACAGGGTATGTCTCCCAAAGTTCCTTTTGCACAAGAAACAGTTAAAGATAGGGAAGAAGATTATTTCATTTTTTAAAAGATTGGCATCCCTTGGTTGTCAAGTAAAAGTTCTACATTACAGGGAGAAATGAACATAGACTCAAGAATCGAGAACCTTAAGAAAACTTTAGATCAACACAAATATCAGATTGGCTTTCTTAATGAGACTAATGATAGATTGGTAATGACCAATAGAAAACTAAGAGAAGATTTGGATGAGATCAATACACACTATCAAGAGCTGATAGCTGTGTCCAAAGTGGCATTAAAAAGGAAAAGGCAGATGCAGAGCCAGGCTGAAGAGTTAAACCAAAAAGTTCAAAGTCTGAGCCAGCAAAATGAGGTATTATTAAAAAGAATCAGGAGTCTGGAGACAGAACAAGAGCGAAGTAAGAAGCAATCACATGCTTTAGAAGGAATTGTTATGCTGGTAGAGGCAGCCAAGAATCTATGAATACCTTCTATGGCCAGGTGTCAAATAGTTTAATTTGTTATAGTCAAAAGTTTTGTTATTTTTGAAAATACAACTACCTTTGTAACTATTTCGAAACTCAGACCTAAAAGTTAGTTGTTGACAGTTATGTAACTAATTTAGTTGGAAAAGGATAAAAGAAGGGAAAGAAAGGAAAGTAGGGTTCGAATTTTGGTGCAAGAGGAGGATTTAATGCTACTGTATGTCAAGCTAAGACTCAAAACTCTCATGTAACTTTGAAGACTGATTATGATATATACATACTTATAAGCCATTGTTATCTTTATTGTTGGTTTCATTTCTGATCTGTTTGATCACTCAATGTATAATTTGATTTCTTGTGTAATGTGTTTATTCATGCAAGTGCTTATATATTGTGGATGAAATCACTATTATATTTATTATTTTCATGGTTTATACTTTATGGGTTTACATCTCAATCTTTATTATTGTTTTATGATTTAGTACTTGTGTTAGCTTGTTGAATATTTACCCTCTTGTTGATAAACTTTCAAACCAAAAACCTTAAAACCAATTTCCTTTTGCTTTTATTTTTGAGATTGTTCTAGCTTGTTCTTCTAGTAGTCTGGAAACAATTTCTAGCACAAACACCAAGTATTTGACATTGAGTCATTTGATGCAGCCTAGGGCTGAAGCACTTGGTCAGTTACGAGGTCATCACCATAAGCGCTATACCAGGTCTGGGAACGTGATGCACTCCTATCCTTGATCTATGGGCTATGAGACCTTCTCCATGGATTAGCTACCCTTGGTTGAGAGACCTAGCACCTGATCTTGGTGGCACAAGGAGATCAAGATAAAGAATTTAATAATTCTCCTTATTTATGATGATGTACTTTGAGCGGGCATGAATGAACCACAAGGACCTTTGAGACCACTTGCTTTGATCACAAAATACTTGGAGGACCATCTTACTACGAGTCTTGGTCCATGAGACCAACAAAAGAAAGACCAAGTGGCATAAGTCAAAACTCAAGAAGACCTTTGTACCACAAAAAGATTAAAGTCAAAAGGTCAAAGATGAAAAAGAATCAAACCAAAATGTCAACTCCTAATTATGTGGGACCAACTCAAATGTTTTAAAGTCTATAAATAAATGACATTTGCAACTCATTTGTATACACTTCGTCACTAGACTGCTCCATCGTGGACTAAGGCAATTTATGACTGGATATTCGTTGTTGTGGAAGAAAGTTTATAGCTGAGTCTTCTATCTTTTCCTTCTTGTCCTAGTATGGCGACATAGCTTGCTAGGACATCTCCATTCTCAATCTATAGTGCACATTAGAGTAGCAACAAGCTGCCACAGCAGCTCACATTGATTAGGGCAACAGCAATGAAATGTCACAGTTGTCCTCGGTGGTGGACACAACAACATCAAAGGAGGTTGCCAACCCTCACTGGCACTCACGAGTAACAGCATACCACTGCTGGTGGTCTAGCCTTCTAGGGTAACAGCAGACCACTGCTGGTGGTCTAGGGTAACAGCAAACCACTGCTAGTGCTCTAGGGTAGCAGCACTGCTAGTGGTTTAGGGCCACAACAGAAGGCTGCTCAAACTTCGTTGATGTATCAACAACAGCAACCCACAGTTCGGGCAGCAGGAAAACTGCTCAAGTAGTAGTCACAAAAGCTCAGGCAACAGTCACAGAAGCTCACGCAGCATGCACCAAAGTTCGGGCAGCAATCACTGAAGTTCGGGTAGCAGTAAAACAGGCTCGGGTAGCAGTCATACAAATTCGGGCAGCAGTTCAACAGTCACGGGCAATAGTCACCTGGGCAACAATAGTAAGACTGCTACAGGTGTATTGGGCAGTAGCAAGAACTCGGCATTAACCCTCCACGTGGCAACAACATTTGGTTGCAGCAATAAGCCTACTAGGGCCTTGGAAAAAATTGTGTACATTCATCTCAGAATTCTAAGATCAATTGTTTCATGTACAAACTCAATCATCTCATTTAAGGGATGAATTACTAATGCTTTGGGGTTTTTGTCCTTTAAAGGTTTCCCCGTGAAAAATCATATGTTCAATTGTGTGATGCTTGGTTGACTATTGCACTTGTCTTACTGATGTTTACTTTTCAATCTCTATCTATATTACAGTGTGCAATTTTTTTTAATGACATGCACATGTTAAAATTCAACAATTTGGACCTTTGATATACTTATCCTAAGTCGTTTTATTTTATAGTTTTACTTTATAAAAGCTTTGGACCACTTTTCTATTAAAACTTTGGACCATTGGTTATGATTTTATCGTGAACAATTTTATTTATGTTTATCATTTCCTATGGTACCCTATCTTAAGGATAGTCAAGGTTATAAAGTGGACCCATGTGATCTATCCTTCTACATTTATGAGCTACATGACCATGTAGTGTGACCCATGTGATCTATCATTGTAAGTTTTTAATTAAAATTTTCCATAATGTAAATGGAAAAATTCAATTTGTAATAAGTTAGTCATCCGAAACCCGAATTCAGTGATTGAAGGCTCTAACTTTAAGCCAAATATCATTCATGATCAGCCGACCAACTATCTCCAAGTTTCAGAAGTTCATTCACCCTCATAATTAATAATTTCTCAAAAACAGTCATTTACGGAGAAATTATTAATTAAAATATTAAAAATGAATATTTTGGAAAAAATAAAACTCTCCAAAATAAGCCAAATTGAATAAAATAAAAGGCTAAATGACATGGCACAAAGCATTTATGATGATTCCAATCAATATCGGTCAGTTTCAGATCAAGTATCAGAGTGTAGCAATTGAACTATCAGTCAGAAATTTGCCCTCTTTAATCAAATCCGTTTTTGGTTGAACTGTGGGTTATCTATTGGTTGGGTGATCATTACGAGGGAGGATGAGCCACCTCACCCCCCCTCATTACTCCAGCACTCAGTTGCGGCTCAGTTCAACTCCAAATCATCATGCCAAGCTCATTCAATTACTTCGGTGTTACTCTTAGTCCGGATTTAAAGATTTGAGCCCTATTTTCTTTCATTTTTGTATAAGTAGAGGCTCTTTTGAGCTCTACAAGATGGACTTTTGTGCATAGAAACTCTACAAAAAATTGTAATCATTATTTATTTGAATAAAGTTTTTCGACTTTGGAGGTCTATGGGATTGTTTCTTCATTGGTGAATGTCTATCTTATGAGGTGATTTCTTTCCTTGTTTTAAATTTGTTACTCATATGGTGAATCAAATAACTAGCTTTAGAAGTCTATTGTTAGAACATGAGATCTTCCATTTGCAGCTGTCAATTTGGATTATTATGCAAAGTTTATCTTAACCTAGATGAGTACAAGTATTCAGTTATATGAAGTATTGATCATGGTTTAATATTCATAGCATACTAGTTATTTTGTTTGATCTCACCGGGTTTCGAGTTTGATTGTCTTAACAGATCTTGTCGTTTGAAGAAGGGTATGAGCTCAGTTGCATCCATCTCATCTCCATAATCATAAGAACTTTTCTAACACTGTTGTCTTTGTAACAATAATAATAAATACATTAAATATTAACTAGTGATATGTAATACTAGGTTAAGGGACGTGGACCTTCATTCATGGCTGTCCACACAACATATAAGGGTGGCTACAAATTGTAATCTATCATACATCTTATTTTACATTACTTGCCCTTTATGGCATTTATACGTTACTTATACTAGTTATTCTATTATTGAGGAACTTTGTTCCTTTCAATGGTATCAGAGCCTCATTTGGTTGATCTGGGCCTTGGCCTTAATTCTCAGACCCTGTCTGATTTTTGGCTTGTAGCCTATTTTTAGGGTTTCCCTAAAATATTGGACATTGTCCAAAAGAAAAAGAAAAATGTAAAAAAAAAGAAAGAAAAAAGTTTTAAAAAAAGAGATAAAAGTAAAAGAAAAAATAAAAATAAAAGGTAAAAGTAACCCCCCAGAAAAAGGGAGGTAAAAGAAAAAAAAAGATAAAGTAAAACAAACACATGGTTTTGCTTTCTGCTTCAACCCAAGTTTTGCTTTGATTTGAATTATTATAATATATTTATAATAGTTCAATTTTTTGTTTTATTATAGAAAATAATAAAATAAAGATTTTTATTATATAATAATTAATACAATAATTAATTATTATTTTAAAAAAAACTATATATATATAGTTTAAAAAGACATTAATATAATTATTAATTAATTAATTAAGAATTATTATTATAAAAGGAAAAGGGAAGAAACAAAAAAAAAAGAAATACAAAGAAATAATATTATGGAATATTATTTTTGGAAAAAAAAAAGGGGGGGTTATTTAACATAATCAAAGAAGATCTTCTATCATTGAAAAAGCGAAAGAAAAGAAGGCTAGACAATCAACCGAAATCCGCTATCAAACAAGAAGACCAATTTGAAAAATTGGAATTCAAGAAGTCATGCCGACTATGATACCAAAATTACAATCAAAGTTACAGGCAGTTTCGAATGAGCTAAAAAAGTGCGAAATCGCCAATAATAGTCTACTATTTGAAATCGACAAACAGAAACTAAAGATTACTATCTCGGAAATGAATATTGGATTTTTTAAAGATTGTAAAAGAAAACTCATAGAAAGGCTAGCAGATAAAATGAAAAAATAGCATGTCTGGAAGGCATCATTCAAAAACTTGACGACCAGATAATAAAGTCAAAAAAAGTCGAAGAACATCCGTAACGGAATATTTTCGAATTAGAAGAAGAAATTAGTCGTCTTAACAAAGTCGTCATCAACAAAGAAGATGAATTGGCGCAAGTACATGAAAAGTTAGGAAATCAAGAAAAAAAATTACGTCCTCATCAACAACAAAAAGAAAGACCCCAACAACAACATGACGACAGTAAGAAGACACATAAGTTGGAATTGACAAAAGTCAACAAGGTATTACCAAGCAATACCGAAGAGATTTTTCGACTACGAAATCATAACAAAACACTGATTACACAGATCAAAAAATTGAAAAACAGTAGCAAGAGGGAACACTTCGGTGAAGACCTCGAAGAAAAAATACTAGAAAAGCATGAAGAAAACCAGTTTCTAAATAATCGTAACCAAGAACTACAGAATCAAATCAAGGAGTTGGAAATTAAAAAAATGTCGCAAGATGAAAGAATCGAAAAGATTCAGAATCATAATAAACTATTGGAGAACCAAGAAGCACAAATCCAGGAAAATGCACCTAAAAATCAAATCGAGGGAGTGAAGACAGTCCTCGCCACGGTCCAAAAGAAAGAAGAACAAACAACACCTACACCTTACAGACATCCTAATTATAATCGTCATTTTGACCAACGACAGCGTCAAAATGAATATTCACAGAAGACTTATGTGGACTTGCGAAAATATCGACATACTAAGCAACAATTGAGATGAATCGTCCCACAAAATGATCTCAGAGCTTCGATAAAAATAGATCTGAGATGGACCACAGCAGATACGATGCGACAATTCGCGCCTGGGGAATCCGTAACTCGTATCAGCTAATTTCCTCAAATGTCGCAAATACAAAAAGGAAAGGATCCCAAGACGATCATTCAAAGGAAATCAGACATTGCTATCAATACAACTTTGAGGACAAAGCTTCCCTTAAGGGGAAGGCAATGTAACAATAATAATAAATACATTAAATATTAATTAGTGATATGTAATACTAGGTTAAGGGACGTGGACCTTCATTCATGGCTGTCCACACAATATATAAGGGTGGCTACAAATTGTAATCTATCATATATCTTATTTTACATTACTTGACCTTTATGGCATTTATACGTTACTTATACTGGTTATTCTATTATTGAAGAACTTTGTCCCTTTAAGTCTTTCAGGATCTATAAAGTTGGGCTTTGTCCAAGAGGAAAAAACATAAAGAGATCTTACTCCAAAGCTCCATCTTAAAACTTCTACCTCTACCTTTCCTTTTTTTAAATTTTTTGCATTTGCTCATGAAATAAATCCAAGTTTCAATATTCATTATTCAAATCTGTTTTTAGGGCTTTTGCTAGATCTAGGAAAAAATTTATGCTTTGCATGTGAATGTTCAAAAAAAATTCGAAGTATAAAAAATTTTCCAAATTTTTTTTAAATTTTTTTATTTTTGCATGGTCTTTCCTACCATCTTTTAACAATATATGCTTGCTAATTTTTTACTTCTGTAACAGGTACAGCGGAAATGCTGGCGAAATTCTGAAGAATCAAACCCTAAAAAACCATAATTTCCCTCTTCTTCTTTCCCCTTCTACAGATTGCTCCAAAGGCCTTCCAGGAATAAGAAAAGAAGCAAAAAAGGCAGCAAAGGAAAGCATTGTAAACTGTTGCCGCCTAATACACACTTTATGACACGGAGAAGTCTCCAACCCGCTTTGTGTGTCCTTGGGGGCAAGTTAGAGCTGGAGACCACTGTCACCACAGTCTACCAACTCCTCCATTTAGGCCAAATCCCAACAGAGCCAAGGGGGGTAGTCCCTATAGGAAGGTTTATTAACAATTTAGTTAAAGGGATTTTATTGTATTAAGGTTACAAAATTACAAGATCAGTGCCTAGATTAAATGGAGTCAAAAGATTACAAGTTACAAACTTACAAAAGAATTAAGAATGATTATCCACTGTTGTCTAAGCTAAGCAAGATCTACAATATTAACAATATGAACAAATGCTAAAGAATTACATAATATGAACAAGTGCTAAAGAATGGTTCAACAAATATACAATGATACCTGAAAAGAAACAAGATATACACCGGATGAACAAGTTATTACGTCAAAGATCAAAGGACAGATTGCTTTCAAGTTACAAGATTAAACAATGTTTTACTCAAGCATGCCACAATACTTTAAATATATTATACTTGAAAGTGCAAGGTACTGAAATGAAATTGAGATGCTTGCAAGATGTACTTGTAAAATGAAAGCCTTGAAAAAGAAAGGGCTTTGAAGCAAATACAAAAACTGAAATGTGGGTAAGACGTTTTGCAATGTCTCTTGGTTCGTTTTAATAAATTTTATCAAGGTTTTTCCTCTTGAAGTTTAGTTTTTGAAACGGTGGTGTGACTACCCCAATCTAGTATTTCTCAAGTCAAAGAGGGAATGCTGGTGCACTTAACAAAGTGGGAGCAAAGCCCACCCGTAGCTCCCAGGTCAAACCCCAATGCCCCGGCGCTCAACAAGGAGAACGTAAAACACCTAGAGACCCCCCACGGTCTACTACCCCTTCTAACTTCCTGAGGTCACTGTTTTTAGTTGACAGGAAAAACAGCAAGATGGATGCCTATTAAACTAAGACTCCTCTATCCCCTGTCGTATCTCGCGAGTACCCCGAAGGGTGATAACCGAGTCGAGGAATAGGAAATAGTGAAGTTGTTGTTGGTTAATTTTAGGGAGTAAATTTTAGTCTTGGTGATTAGCATGCAAGGTTAATTTTAAGCTGTCAACAAGATCAACCAAGCGGTATCCCTTATGGGAGGTGCTGGTACTTGATCTTGAACTGAAAAATAAAATGTGAAAGATTGTAGAAAAAGGAATGTTGTACTAATTAAACTAACCCCCCACTTCTCCTGCTTGTCATACCCAACTTGAAGTCCCTAAAGGGAGATGACAAGTGGATAGAGGATACACCGGATAGATGGGTTGTATGATTACCCCTTTAACAGAAAAATAGAAATTAAATTACTTGAACAGAAAGTTAAAAGGAAAAACAACTAACTAAAGCAATGTCTTAACCACACAACAATCTTTGTGACAGAGATGGTGGTCTGTCACAAAGATAGTGGGTAAACAGAAATTAAAAAAAAAACACTTAAACTAACCTCACAACAATCTCTGTTACAGAGATGGTGGTCTGTAACAGAGATAGGTGGGTAAACTGAAATAGAATTTTTAATCTAACCTCACTTCAATCCCTTAAGAGGAAGATGGGTAAACTAAAATAAAACTTGCAAAATAAAAAACTAACTCTAAGCAACTACTTATACAAATTTATAGCAGAGAAATACCCCAAAGAGAACTTATCATTTGGGGTTTACAATGTAATAGAAGAGAGAAAAGAAGTGTAGTTTAGGGCCTCTTTTGGACCAAATTTTTGCTGGGTTTTTCTGGGCAATTTAGGGCAGCATAACCCTCTCTTTCTGTGCATAAAACCTACAAAAATCAGCAACTTGCTGGAAATTACTGCAGAAAACTGAAACAGAAGGTTAAAACAATTTAGTGTAAAACCCAGAAATTTTACAGAAAAATCTTAACTTTAAAAAATGGAAAAACAGAAATTTTAGTGGCTGAAAATGAATGTTTAGAGCGCGAAAACAACATATAAACAGCAGATTTATAAGCCTATACTAATATATAATGGATGAGGGCCCTAAAACAAGGGTTATATTCACTATACAGTGAATAAAACCCAGTTTCAGAACACAAAAAAAAATATGGCCGAATTGAAATTTTGAAAAAATGAACACTTGGAGGAACCCTTCTTAGCTTGGAAAACCTGTAAATAACTTATGAGAGAGCTGCAAATGTAAGCAAAGAGGTGAGTACCCAATAAATCTACCAAAATACTTTGATAAATCTTATTAAAAACTCACAAATGGAAGCATAAATACTTCTACTTACAAATCCCTCCACAAAATACTTTGTGGAGAGCTATCTAAGCTAATACAAATGCAAATCCAATAAATACAATACAAGTTACCTCACCACAAGATGCATAAAATTGACAGCACAATATTCCTCCAAAGTATTCTTCTATTACAGCCCAACTAGGGCAAGATCCAATACAAAATGGCAAGAGGCTTGGGCCAAATGCTTGAGAGAATATGAGACGAGAGTAGAGAAAGATTCCGGCAGCATAACAATAGCATGAGAGAAGTTGCCCAAATGAGGGAGTGAGACCCTCATTATATAGTTGAGGAAGACCCCCACCCCTTGAAAATCAACGGCCAAGATTAGATCCAGATCTAAATTAGATCTCCACCACTGGATCTAGGTATTTGACTTTTTACTACTCTCAATCAATCTACACCCTTAGATTGCTTTTTAATCCATGGCTTGAGTACTTGATCCATGTCTTAATCATTTTACACCCTTAGATCTAGGGTTTCCATGACTCAAGTGGGGGCCCCTTTGACTCAAATTTTAATTTTTATTATTTTAATTTTTTATCCTTTATTTTGATATTTTATTTTTTTGTTTTTATCTTTTATCTTTTTATTCTTTTATTTTAATTTTAATTTTTAATCTTTTAATCTTTTATTTTATCTTTTACTTTTTATTTTTATCTTTTTATTTTTAAATCTTTTAATCTTTTATTTTATCTTTTACTTTTTATTTTTATCTTTTTATTTTTAAATCTTTTAATCTTTTATTTTCAAGTTTTAATCTTATATTTTTTATTTTTTATCTTTTTATTTTTTAATCTTTTAATTACTATCTTTTATTTTTATCTTTTATTTTTAATCTTTTTTTTATTTTATTGTTTTTATCTTTTATTTTTCTTTGTTCTTTTATTTTTATTTTAATTTTTAATCTTTTTAATTTTTAATTTTTATTTTTTAATCTCTTATTTAAATCTTTTACTTTAAATCTTTTATTTTTTATCTTTTATTAAGACAAGAGGGGCACCCCACTTGGGAAATCTTCAAAAATTATTTTGAAGATTGGGGGGTTTATTTAAATAAAAATTGACTATGATGAGCCACCTCCCAAACTTAATTACCATGGCCTTATTTGATTTTTTCCTTCAAAATCAAATAATTTAATTTTTTACCCTTGGAAATTAAATTAATTTCCTAGGAAAAAATACCTTGTCTTAACTAAAATTTGGCTAACTTTCTAACCCCTTGTCAGAATGACATAAGACTTGAACCAATGGCTTAGGGGGTGTCATAGCGTTTTCATTTGCATTCATAGCCCCTACTACAAAATTCCAAGGTTCAAGAGATTACATTATTACATCAAAACTTAATTAATTAACCACCAAATGGTAAAGTTAATTAATTAGGAAAAAATTCAAAATAAAATTAAAATCCTAACGAAATTCCGCAAGACTACAAGATATGCCTAGCATGGTCACGAATAACATTTTGAACCCTTAGCCACCCCATGGACTTGATTATTAGAACGCCCGTCACCACTTTGGAGGATTTTGAGTGAAAAACCCAACCAATAAAAATCGTTAAAGAACAAGATTAATTGGAAAGGGAAAAAACACTCGATGAGGGGACTTCCCTAACAACCAGTTCCATGGTGTGGCATCCATATCATATGACCCACACTAGCACATATAATTACATTAATTTTCCCACGCAAGGGAGCGGACATTTCGTTTTACAAAGGGGCAATTGCCCTGCAGAAGTGAAAAATCCTCAAATTTTTCCAAGGTACAATTTGTATAATTATGTACATCTTCATGTACATGAAGTTGCCACCTAGTCGAAATAGGTGGGCAACAATAAACAAATTAATAAAGAGCAAGTGGGATTACGGCTCCCACGCCCCTCTTCCCCCATTTGGGAGAAGCTTGTATCGTCTCCTCATTTTCATGCTTTGTTTCACAATTTGTTAAAAATAGGATAGAATAGTTTCAATTGTTAGAGTTTTGTTTTTTCATTAAAGTTGGATAGTTTATTTCCGAAGGGTTCATCATACATAAAATAGAAAAGAGTAAAACGTTTCCTTATTTATTCACTTTGCTGGTTTTAATTATGTTTACCTTTTTTATATAATATTGCAAAACCCTAAAAATTACCAAAATCTCTTGAATCTCACTATAAAGTGGATCAAGAGTGCTCTCTATCGGAGAGTTGTTTTTTGCTTTCTTTTGATTTGTTACTTACCTCCATGCTTTCCCGATTAGGGCCTATAAATCCTGAAAGAGACTCTTGGGTAGTTTAGATCTTTATTTTTCTTTTAAGTTTAATAAATTAATTAATTAAGTCTCTTGAACTTGTCATAACCCAAGTCAAGAGCACTCTCTATTGGAGAGCATAGTTAGACTTGCATATCCTTGCATTAGACATTTAGATTAACTAAGTCTCTTGAACCTTTGTCATAAGACAAGGTCAATAGCGCTCTCTGTTGGAAAGTTTTAATTAATCAACTTGATAAAATTTGCAACTCATTCCTCCATAATTAATTAACTTCGTTGTCTCCTTGCCGGAGTATACTCTGATTGACTTCAAAATCGGAGTACCCAGAAACGCCATTGGATTTTTAATCTTGCAAGAGAAACATAATCAAATTTAAACCCCATAACCAACGCACCGGCTTTGTAGAGAATTTCCTAAGTTCTTCTTAGTAGAGGCGCCGAAACTCCCCACTGTCTAAGTTTATCACCTAGCTGGTCAATCTTTGCGATACCAGCCTAGGATATTGGGCGAGCCGTCATGTTTTCAACAGATTAAACTTAAAACATTCTCCCGGCTCATGACAAACCTTCATTGACACCATAAGCAAGATCACCTAAAATACTTAAAACATACCAAGAGCACTTGCACAACGTAATATTCACTAGCTTTATTTCAAGACTTGCTATTAATTTCTTAAGGCACTGCAGAGTGTTGACTCCATAAAGGCACTGATCTTTTAATCTTTGCATAATTATTATATCTGGATCACTTGTCTTTGGAAATTTTAATTTCTATCTATGAATGCATCTTTATAAAGTCTTGAATTATTGTTCATCTTTTAATTCTCTTGATAGCAACGTGGATTGCTTTTATCTTATGCGTCAAGTTCATAATAAACGAACACATTTAATCACCATAACTCCTAAACAACACCCATCCGCATCCGTAACCATTTAAAACACTTTAACCACATTGAGCCATAGAAAACTCTTTGTTAGGGACTACCCCCCTTGGCTTCGTTACGAGTTAGCCTAAACGGAGGAGCTAGGAGTAGGTAACAGTACCTAGCTCTGTGCTTGCCCCCACGGTCACACCTCTCCCACTTTCCTTAGTGAGACAGCTTTCGGAAAGTTTCTGCTGCTGGTGTGCAATCGACGGACAAAATTGCTAAAGCTTGTGCATTTGATTGAAGTTTATCTTCCTGTTGACTAAGAATTTGAGGTCTGTTTATGTCTGCTTTAACCCTCTCTCTCTCAAGGTACGTCAATTGTTTAGCTAGTTGACTTGTACCTTTGGTGACAAGATCAAACCTAAAAGTTTCTGAGAATAAGGCTGATTCAATATAATGGTTATGATTATTTAGTGTTGTTATCTCCTTGTTGCCGCCTAAAACACACTTGGACACGGGTAAGTCTCCCAACCGTTGTGTGTGTTCTTGAGGGCAACTTATGAGTTGAGAACCCACTGTCACCTCGGTCCTAAATTCCTCCGTTTAGACCACAACTCCTAAAGGCCAAGGGGGGTAGTCCCTACTTAATAAGTTCTTTTTTGAAGAATGTTTTCTGAGAGTTGTAAATTACAAAAATGACAATCAGCGTGCAGTGATGCAAATATTTCAATGTCAAGCAAACCCTTTAACAATCAAACATTAACGTATGAAAGAGAGAAACAATCAAATAATCAAAATGATCAGTGCCATCTCTACTCAGGCTATGGAGTCACAATAATCAACTTCAAATAATTTGCCTAAAGCATCAACTCATTTACTTTAACAAATATTCAAGAGCATGATGAATTCCAATAAATGAGTAAGTTAAAATAAAGTGATTGCAAAGTAGAGAAATGTAAATAATTGTAACAATGTTATGCAAGTGGTCCTGTAAGTTTTAGTAAATTTTATGTATCTCTTTTACTTAGGGAATTAAGGTGTTTGTTGCAAAGAAATGAACTATTCTAGATGTCTATCCCAAGAGACTATCTCCTTCAATTAGAGAGAGAATGCCGGGTGCTCAACATGGGAACACAAGGTTCCCACCTAGCTCCACGAGTCAAACTCGAAACTTGCTAGGTGCTCAACTGGAGGACACGAAGTGCCACGAAGCCCCCTACGGCCTCTACCCCACTAACTCCACAGGTCAAGCCTCTTTTTCTCCTTTCTAATGAAGATACTTATCTGGGTGCCTATTAAACTAGCCAACACAAATCTTTGCCCTTTCTTGTCACCCAAGATCGGTCAAACCGGCGGGGGAAGAGGATACGGGGCAAAAACAGGGCTTGCGGTAAATTTTATTCTTAAAAAAAAAATAAACAAAACAAGCCAAGCGCAATATCACAACAGAGGCAGAGCCTACTCGATTGTGAGGTGCGGGCAAAAAGAAATAAGCAAATACTTTAAATAAAAATGCTAGCCAATGCGATTTCACACTGATGGGCAAAGCCACTTCGCTTGTGAGGTGCGGGCAAAAAATAAATAAGAAAATAAAAACAAAATGAAATTCTAACTAATCTAAAGCCCATGCCAATCAACAATTGTTTATGCAAAGGTGGGCAAGCCCAACTTCCATTGCTAGCAATGGATGGCAAATAAATGAGACTTGATTTAACTGAAAATGCAAAGCAAGAAATCAAGTCCAAGAGACTCTCTTGGACTTGTTATAAAGGCTAAAATTTCAGCGTAAAGAAAGAGGTAAAAGGAGTGAGAAAAACTGTGTTTTTTCTCTTTCTTGAGATGCCTTTGAAGCTCTTCCTTTGGGGTGGCCTTAAAACTCTTCTATGGCTGAAATTTGACAAAGTTTTTCCTTGTTTTGTCACTAACCTGCTAAAAACCAGAAAACAGAAAATGATAAAATGTGCCCAAAATCACTTTGGGGAGGTTAGTATGTTAGTACAATATATATACAAAATTTATACAAAGTTGCCAGATGAATAATTTTGAAAGAACTTGAATATATAAGAGTTAAAATCATATTTAAAACACTCAACAAACTAAAATTAAAATTCAAAAATTTGTATGTAAAGAAAGAGAAAATTGGTCTTTTGTTCTTCAAGAAGTGAAGCAATGGGGCATCCAACCGAGGAATCCCACTCTTCAATCCAAATAACCTGCGACTTATAAGATTTTCACTACACAACTACTAGAAGGCGAGAATCAAATAATGAGCAAAGAAATCATAAACTTCAAACTAGAAAATATATGAATTTATTTACTACAAGAATGAAAACTCACAAAATTTATGGAATACAAATACCACAAATCTTACCAAAGAAAATTAGTATGCTTCCTTGGCCAACCAAACTTGTGTAGCTCCTTAAGCATGGAAGCAAATCATCAATGAGAACAATGCACACAAGATTCCTCCAAAGATTTTGATTACCAAAGCCAAATGGCTGAAAATTACAATGGCCCAAGCAAGAGCAAGGGCAAGAGAGCAAAAGAAAGAATGAGAGCATGAGCAAGAGAGTGAGTGTGAGTGTGTAACCCAAATGAGAAGGGGAAACCTCTTTAAATAGGAAAAATGAAAGAGAGAGGCTCTTTGCATCCTAGACAAGTGTCACAAGGGAGAGAGGGGGCCCAAGAGAGGGGGGCGAATTTGCTCAAGGAGGGCAAAACCAAGGTTTGAGATCTCAAATATGGGGAGAGAAACTCTCAATTTAATGCTTTTAACCTTACTGTTAGGTCAAATGGGGAAGAAACCACCATAGTGGGGCCATTTCCATTGACTTTAGCTTACCCAACCAATCAAAGAGAGAATGGGGTACCCCCCTAGATTCAGCAACTCAAAACTTGTTATATGCTTGCTTGCGGGCCCCCCTTTGGGTCTTAAATTTGTCTTAGGAACAGAATATAAACATTAGAACCTTTACTTGGCCACCCCAAGTGACTATAGTCACTTTTCCAAAATTTGGCTCTCTAATTAAATGTCCAGTTTCCTGATTTCCATGACTGACCTGGGCAAAAGTGACCAAAACCATAGTAATACTTGTCCGAATGACTTCAAACTTGGCCTGAGGGTGTAGGGGTGCTCATGCCATTTGTCTTGAATACCCATACCCTTATACAACATTAAAAAGGACCAAGTAACCCTCTTTTACATTACAACAAATTGTCCTGAGTGACAACTTTTAATGACCAAAAATTAAAAAAAAAAAACTATGCGAAACTTAATGAAATTCCGCAAGACTCTGGATAATGTCTAGCATGGTAATATAGAACATTCCTAGGCCCCAATCACCCCATGGACTCGATCACTAGAACACCTTTCACCACTTTGGAGGTAATTTTGAGTGAAAAACTCAAATAATTAAAATCTCTAAAAATAAATTTTAATTATCCAAGTGAAAAAACACTCGATGAAAGGACTTCCCTAATGACTAAGTCTTAGGTGATCAAGTTACAAAAAACCAAACCTTCATGCTGACATATCCTTACAAAATCCCCCGCAGGGGGCAAAAATTTCATAGAGAGAAGAAGAGAAGAAGAGCTGCCTCGCTTGATATAATCATCAAGTACTTCATTCTTAACTTCAAAGCACATCCAACATGTGCATGGTACATCGTTGTCCACCTAGTTGGTTTTGGTGGTCAACACCCCTATACATTATTTATTATTTTGTTACTGTACATGGCATTTGGCGAATCATCTCAAGGACCAACTTTAACGCAGCGACCAATGTAGTGTTAAAGTTGAAAGAGATGAAAACTATGTTTAATTTTTATTGCAGTTTAAGTTGATTGGAGCAGTACTATTCTGGATCTTGTTTTATATTTCTGTTCATGCATTAAAGTTTATTTCTTACGTTAAAAACTATCCTAACCCTAAAACTTTAACATTGATCACCCCTGTGTAGGGCTACAAGGTTGGAACTGAAGCAAGAGCTCTCCCATGCTACAGCCTAGCTCACCTTGTACATCATTACTTTTTTCTATTCCATTGCTTATATTGTATTTCCTTTAAGGGAGATCGTTTGATCCTCCCACATGCATAAATTATCATTGTAACCGACAGTCCCGTTGACCTACTTTGTGGTCATTAGTGGACATTAATAAAATTATCTTATCTTATTGCTATCAAAATTGTGCATAATGAACGATATAAACACCCTTTATAATAAACTAGATTCTAAACATGCAATAATTCCATTTTTATGCTAATCTAGAAATCCCATTCCCAGAGAAAATTTTGCACAAATCTATCAATCCATCAATCTCTTTCCTCAAACGTTGTCAGTTCCTTCTACTCATTTTCCCAGGGTCCTGTTTCTCATAACAAGACATCTAATCAAGAATTTATTAAGACAAAGTTTACTGTACCTGAACAAAGGACGAGCCACTAGGATCACGCATATCACAGATCCAATAGTATGGGTGGCCATCATCAAGGCTGTTATCACTTATTTTTAGATTTCCCAAAGAAGCCTTCACACCAAAGGTGGATGGAAAGATCTGGAATTAACATAAAACTCAGTACAAAGAGTGTTATAACTAAATCTAATTCTCTGCAATTATAAAACTTCGATGGTACTTTTGTTATACCTTTATATCAGCATGTAAGTTATCTTGATACAAAGTAGCAAGCTGAGTTCCATTTTCATTGTTAAGAACAAACTGTGCCCGTGCCATACTCAGAACTAATGAGAAAATCACTCTATCCTTGCCTTTCCCAAGCAGCCCTTTCACAATAGAGTCCTTCCGGTCAAGCATTGCAGTTGACTCTTCTGTAGTGTTCTTTTCACCATTTTCTTGCTTGATAATCGTCGTGAGTGTATCAGATTGTTTTTCATCACTATTTTCTTCCATCTCTTTAATGTTTATAGCATTCACAAAATTCAATAATGCCAGAATTGTTGGCCTGTTAAAGTAAAAGGAGAGTGTAGCTAGTGAAAGCATTACCTGTGCAAGACATTTGCCATGTATACATTATCAAATTAGACACGTGTTATCAATATAATGTGTCAATATCATGAATGGATAACACAAATACCCAACCTCCATGACTGAAACTGAAACAAAAATTAGAGAAAAAAATTATAATGTATAACCTGTTTGTCTATATTAGTATATGCTGGAGAATCCTTATCCAAAAGAATAACCTGTGCCTTCACAAAGCTATCTAAGTATCCTGTTTGTTCCAAAACATGACTTCTTTCTCTTTTCTCGAGGTCGGGTAACAAGCCATGAATCCGTCTAAATTTTGGTATTTCACTATCTAGCTTGTCATTAGCAAGTGAGCATTCTGCATCAAAGAATTCTGAAGCCATGTCGGATGGTTGTCTCGAACCTTGAAATTTAAGTTCTGAAGAATCTTCGAGATCTTCTGAAGTCTCAAAAAAATATTCACTGCCCTCAAATTGTTTATTATTCCGTGCTTTCCTCAACCCAGTTCGTTTTCCACTGCCAAGAGAGTTCTTCCCGGTTCCAATGGCTTTGTTTGAATTTTTAATGAAAGACCGAACTAGAAATTGACATGATGGACTTCCTTTCCCTGCAAGCGCATCCTCAATTTCCAACGATTCTAAAACAGCCCCAATGGACATATCATGCTCTCTCATAGCAAATTCCACCTACATGCATAAAAGAGACATCAACTCATTATAATTAATTAACTCTACAAATTTCTAGAAAAGAATTAATACGATCTAATTTACATAATTCTTAATAATGTCCTAAATTTCATAATTCCCCGCAATGTGTGCTACATATTTGAAAACAAAAAGATCCTTGATAATATCAAAAACCACTTTGTAATTACCTTGCTACCTAAAGCCCGAAATTCTAATAAACGCTGCTCATCACCGAGCAAAACACTTTTCAAATTTTGTTTACCCTGAAAAATTACATTGAAACAAAAATATAAGTCTATATCCTGAAATGGTTTCTAACAGTTCAGTAATCAACTCTATAATTTATTGCAGAGCTTGAATACATGTTTGATATGGAAAAGAAAAGGTTTCATAAGTTCTTACATGCAGACTGCTAGAAAAGGTAACCTTTAATTCATCAAGTACTCCCGTCACGAAGACTTTTTCCCTCTTAGCAGGATCTACTTCCAAAAACTCATGAGTAACATTATCTTCACTTGATGGAATTTCATCTGGCAAACTGACTGCAGAAGAGGCCTGAAAGAAAAATTTCAGGCGTAAAACTTAAATATATTGCATTTACATAAGAATCACCAAGACATTCACGGCATTGCTCAAACATTGGCATGCTCAGACACCCTCTATTCATAACAATAGATGTTCTTTGGTATTTTAAAAAGGGCAAAATACAGCACACAACTACTTCAAGGGATAGACTAAGGCCTCCTTTCTTTAAACTTTTGACATTATAGTCCTCGGCCTCGTACATTACTGTTTAGGTGTAGAAGTTTGGCAGACTAAGAACTGTGTTTTTGCTCCACAAACCAAGTGTTATCCCTCATATTGCATATGGGTAAGTCCTGTAATTTCATCATTAAGATATGATTTCCAGCATGGTACCCATGGACTTTGTTCGACTTGGGGGACCTACAATTTATGCAGCATCTTCCTTTCTTTAGGATGAATATTTTGGGTGGAGGATGTCTTCTCTTGGTCAATGGTCAGATCGACGTTCGTTCTATGATGGATGCTTCTTTCATGCAGTTGTTTCATTCTCTTGACATGGATGCTTCCTAGCAACTATGTGTGATGATGTTGTATCAGAAGGAGGTGTCTAGACTCTACATGGTCCCTTTTGGTTGAATGCACAGTGGGGGCATACTTGATGCTAGATGAAATTAAGACTTCTCTCATGTCCACTTTTCTTTTGACGTTGATGTGTTGAGGAAGTATGATTTGCCTTGGTGGGATTTCCCTAGTTCATATGACTTGATGTTGTAACATTTGCTAAACATTGCCCATGGGGAATGTGTAAAGAATGATGTTAGTACCCTTGTGATGTATATTTCTTAAGTTTGAGTTAGTAAAGTAAGGTACTACACATATTATTAATGATCAAGCCTAGGTTTGATAAAGTATTAATCATATAAGTGGTCCTTTGGTGGTGTGCCCTAAGTTCAAACCTAGGAAGAGCTTATAATTTGTCATTATGATGGGGTTTCACTAAGGAGAACAACTTATATACATGGTACAACACTTTATGGAGCACACACCTCCATTAGCACACATGTTCATGTTGATTTAATCATTTAGTGGTTATTTGGAGGTGGATTATGGTATTGTTATCAGATTTATAGTAGTGAGACTACTATCAATCTCAGAGCAGTTGTCCCAGGCCAAACCCAGTTCTTTACAGTTAAGATGAGCATCCATTTCCCGTGATGATAATTGACAGAGTACATACAGAGTCGGCTAGACTATTCAGAGCAGTGTCATCAGAATACCCTTGTCACTTTCGAGCCCTCTTCATGATCTCAGAAGGACATTTGTTAGGCCATTGGTTCACTTATTAGAGTAGCCAGCTGATATATCTTCCTTGTCTTCCAGACCTATGTTGCATGGGAGCACCACCCACCCCCTCGCTCCCGCTCTTGAAGCTCGCTTCCTTCGGAAGCCCACTCCCAAAACGCTCCCAAGGCACTCCTAAGGCGCTCCCTTCCTTACCTATACTAAAAGCTCCTATACTAGGTTGATCATTTGATGACAGTGTTACGGTACCTCCCTTCTTTGCCAAGCTCCTACAAAAGTTTTTATGGTTGATCATTCGATGATAATGTTATAAGTTATAACTACTAGATGATTGATGTTATATGGTTTAATCCATGTATTCTATAGCTAATTCAACATCCTACATGTTTTTTAGATATAAATCCATCAAAATATATTAAAATATATACTATACAAAAAACGCTCCCAGAACAAGAGCTTTTGAAAATTTCACTTTTCGCTCTGCTCCCCGCTCCCAACAGCATAGTTTCGGACTGTCAAAGGTATTGCAGATCTAGATACAGGTATGATTGAGAAGGCACATGGTATGAGGTTTGTTTCCATCATCTTTCCTGATTATCTTAGTTGATGTGACATGGTCATATGAGGTTGTAGCAGTGGTGATTTTGTATCTTTTGGTTTTGCTTGGACTAACAATTGAAATTGGTTAAATGGTTTTAGTGTTAAGTCTTAAGCATATGCTCAAGAGAAGGGTTACCCTTTGTACTATCTAGATCATCTCCCATCTATTTTTTGCAGCGCCTTCACTTGTCTTTTCCATCCATTCATTTATTTCATGTTGCAGAATCAAACCTTTTGACTTTGGACTTTTCCCCGCTATCACCTCTGTGCTTGGATAGACACCATGTTTGCTTGTGTCTAGGCTCTAGAGAGTGTGGCTACATGGTTAAACCTGTCATGATTGTGTTGGTCACTGTAGGCGTCTCCCTTGGTCCTCACATCAAGTATTCCTCAAAATTTTGCATCAGAACGCATAAATGCTAAATCTAAAGGAATGCAGGCCAAAATGACAAGCTATGAAATGAAATGAAAAAGCCGCAAATGGTTTCGTTTTTCAACACAAATAAAGGTCGCAATTGGTTATGTTTCTCGACACAAATTGAAGAAATCAAAGGCTAATAAAAAAGCTTGAAGAAAGTCAAGACTTACAATGAACATCGAGTAATTACAATAAATTCTTGCAATGAACAGCAAGCAAGGATACTTGTTAGAGTCTATTAGAGGCCTTCTAAGCAATCTACCCATTTGAGAGATACCTCCCTTCCCTAGTGTTCTCCTATCCTACACATGTCACTTTGGTCTAATATTTCCCATGCTCTCTGAGAGATCACAAAGTCAGTCCTGTAAGTCAAATCCCCACTTGACCAAGCTTTGTTTACTTCCACTTCACCCATGGTAGCGAGGGATGTTAGATTTTATAAGATTATAGCAGTATATCTTATTTGCAAATAAACAATAGGATCTCTAGAAGAAAGAAAAAGCACAGAAACAAATAACACAAGAATTTATCCTGGGAAACCCAATTAGGAAAAAACTAGCAAACCTTCGTATAGAGATAATAACTTTTGAGAACAAAGAGAAGAAGAGAGAGAGAGAGAGACAGAGACAGAGAAAATGTCTCTCGCAGATATAGCCCCAGAAAATACTCTCCTAGACAGTTGTAGCGCACCTTTTCTGTCTAAGTGCCTTGCTGTCAATGTGTGAAATAATGAGGAGGGGCGCGTCCTATTTATACTAATTTTCCAAGTGGAAAATCACTGTGGCCGACTTGCCAGTTTGGTTGGGGCCAACCTACCTTGGGGAATTACAAATTAAATTTATTTTTATTCTTTTTCTTTTCTGATCTTTCCCCGGGGTTTACATCGAGTGTGTCTAGGCTTTACATGAGTAGTTACATCAGTATAATCTCCCATAGGAGGTACAATAAGAATAACTTCTGAAGTAGCACAAGTTCCAACACTCCCTCTCAACAAGGAAGGTATTCTTCAGATATGGTCATCATCGGCATCATGAACATCTAGGTCTCTTCTGTACATCTCATCTATCTCGATCATCTCTATACATACTGAAGGTTGTCAACATGTCTTTGTCCGTCGAGAGGAGTCATCAAATTGTTATATGTCCATCTCTACCTGAGAACCTGCACATGCTTCACACGGCCATCTACTATCAGTTCATCTCAAGTGATGGTGGGAATTCTCCTACACCAAGTTGAGAACCTAGGCCAAGACCAAGCAAGAAGAAATCAAATCCCAACATGCCACCTTCAAACTGAAAACGGAAGCACACATCAACTCGTGGGCACAGGTGGTTCAGGGAAAGGACAAAAACGCTTCCCCTCTTATAGCAATTGAGGAGGTAGTGCAAGCCAAACTCGTGGAAGAACAGACTAGACGGGCAAGGGAATTAAATTTTAAGGTGAGGGGTCTCCCTTTACCTCACCCATCCTCAAATCGTATGGAGGTGGGAGTTAGGTTCCTCCGAGATCCTCTTGGCATATCTGACATAAACCTAGACGGAGCCTGGTTGGGTCACAACTCCACTCTCTTCCTCAGATTCCGAAATGCAACAGATCGACTTCATTCCCTTAGGGATAAACAAAAGTTTTTCTCCCTTCCCAGCAAGATATCTTGGACGAGGCCTTATTAAAGCACAGGTTGCAGAGCTTAAACAGTCCAGAGAACAGGTCATTGCAGCAAGGCAGGGAAATGGGCAGTTATCAGAAATCTTCGAGCAGTAATTCGAGACTCCTTCCCTCTTGGATGGGCACCTCGAACTGGTAGCTCCAAATGACGGGATTGATTAGGGAGATGACAGAGTATAGATATCTTTGTTTGTTGCTTAAATGGCAATGTATCCTTCTGGTCATCACCAAGACTTCTGTATGACAATCTTGCCTCAGCAGATATCTTAGGACCGAGACTCATGCGAGCCTTGTTCGACCTCTCCTAAATATTGCAGGTTACCACTGGTTTTCAGTTTGCAGGCAGGAAACGAGGAGTTCAAGCGGGGTCAGAGGATCAAGTGGAGTTACTTGTTTGGTTAAGGATTCTCTCCAGAACATGGTATCTTTGGTAGCTGCAGATGAGTATGCCAGGTTCATGTGGATTCGGGTTCGCGCTGAATTCCCTCCCCCCCCCCCCCCCCCCAGGGACATCTACATTGCAGTTTGCTACTTTCCCCCATCCTCTTCACCATTTTCCATCCACAATGGCTCAAATGGGGACCCCTTTATAGACTTGTACATCAGCATCACCTAGTATTCCGCTAACGGGGAGGTTATCCTTATGGGGGACTTCAATGCTCGTACCATAGATCTTCAGATCCCTCTCCACGACCGCTCGGAGGATGTGTCTATACCCAGGGGAACCCGGTATCAGGTTTAATCCTCCCATGCCAATCCATCCCTCCCCTCAAAGCCCACTCCGGACCATCTTTCGGTTTGGTGAAGGCGACCCTAACATCTACTCTTCGCCAGATACTTCCACCTAAGACCCAATTCTCCTCACTTGCCTCTGCTTCCACTAAATACCAGTGCCTTTCATCTGCAATTTGGGAAGTTGCACTCAAATCCTTCCCCCACTCCACGCGAACCACCTTTATCTCCCCCAAAGTTGGATCTTGCCCTATGAATAAATGGTACGATGATGAATGCAAAACCCTCCATCGGGCACTTCGGTATGCCTTCATCCATTCCCAATCCTCCTATCCCGATATCAAAACTTCTTATCGTCGTTTCCTCCATTGCAAGAAACGACTCTATATCTCTCGGAGAAAACGAGAACTCTCAGCTCTCCATGCCCACTCCCCCAAGCAGTTCTGGAGGACCATCCTCCCCCGACGCTCTCCTCTCCCGTCTGACCTTGACCCTGCTTCCATGTTCTCCCACATTTCCAATCTTTATGATATTCTCGAACAAGCCCAAATCCATGTTACTTCCCTGCCTTCCTCTGGTTACCTTTTCTCTGACAAGGACATCAGTGAGGCCATCTGGACAATGAACAACAGCAAAGCAGCAGATGAAGAAGGCCACCAAGCATATTTTTTCAAGCGCAATCTCCGCACCCTGTTTAGCTATTTATATGATCTCTTCAACCATGTTGTGCACGAAGGTTTCACGCCAATATGGTCACATCACATTATCTTCTGATTCACAAATCAGGGTCCACCTCTAATCCTAATATCTACAGAACGCTCATGGTGGGCCAAACGTTCTCAAAGTTATATGCCACCGCTCTTCATAGGAAATTGTCCAGCGATCTCGAGCAGAGAAACATCAAAGCTAGGGGCCAAGCAGGTTTTTGGCCAGCTCATCAAACTATTGACCATCTCTTCACCCTTTGAGCAACGATTAAGGAGGCACGCCACCGTTCTTCAAAATTCTACTGTTGCTTCGTGGATTTCCGGAAATCCTTTGACTCGGTCCCAAGGGAAGACCCATTACAGAGACTCAGTGGTATTGGCATCTCGACGACCCTACTAATAGCTATTATGCGCCTATATGAGCCCGTCCTTGGTCGTCTTCGCACAGCTCACAGAATGTCTAAGTTCATCAGAAGCACCATCGGGGTTAAACAGGGCTTCCCGCTGTCTCCCACCCCGTTTAGGATTTATATTGATGAGTTGGAATCCTTTCTTCACGAGCATATCCAGGACTCGGATGGTTACTTTCTTCACCAGGTTTTGATATTTATTTTACTATTTGTTGAAGATGTAGTACTCCTCTCGTCCTCCCCAAAAGGATTACAAAGGCAGCTTGATGCCTTGGCTCTATTTTGTGATCTTCAGCAGTTGACAGTGAGTTTGGGAAAAACCAAGGTTATAATCTTCAATGGGGTGAAGAAAACTTTGGAATTTCGCTTCCTATTCAAAGGGGAGGAGGTCGAGATCACCAGCACCTATACATACTTGAGGGTGCAGTTCTCAGGCCCTCACTTCAATTTGCGACCAACTCTTCAGCCTCGAATCAACAAGGGATATGGATCCCTAGCCCTTCTTGAGAAACGTCGTTTTCGTCATCACTTCTAGGACATCTCGTCCAAGATGAGCCTTATGGACACCTTGATCCGTCCCACTGTTCTATATGGATCAAAGATTTAGCGACTATCTCTACTTGAGTCAGATTGGGCTTCAGTTGAGAGAGTCTAGATCCTTCTTCTTCGACGCATCATCAGATGCAAACAGACAATACCGCAACACATCATCTTAGCTGAGTTTGGGGCTCAACCCTTTTGCCTTGAGACAGCCTTCAGATTGGTTTCCTTTTTGCATCGTGTTCAGGGCTTTGCAGACTCGTTAAAGGGTCGAGACAGATATCTGTACCTGGGATATTGCTCATTGAGGCTATTGCCTGTGCTACTCACTCAGGTAGAGCTAAGTGTTTGTTCACAGCGGTCTCTGACCTTCTCGAATCAGTAGGCATTCAGATAGATCATCTTCCTCCATTCAAGTATTCTCTAGATGCTGCCGACCACCTTCTACCTACCCGACAGGAGCTAAACAAGATCATCAAGGAGGATATTTACAGGCAGGTTTTTTAGGTTACCTGGGTCTATCTTCCGGGAGGATTGTGCCCAAAGATGGCCTTTTACGCTGAGCACTTCCTAGAGATAAAAGACAAGCTCATTGTCCTACCCCAGTACACGTTCCATCACTGGATGCATTCTCTTCGTATCCCTTTGAACAAGCAATGGAAGACCAGACAGGATCTGCCAAGTATATCAACTACAGGAAATGGAAAATGAGATGCACTTTATTTTCAGATGCCCCATCTACTACGAGATCAGAGGACGATTCCATTGCTTATTCAGAGGCCCTCAGACCCTAGCCAACTTTTTTCGGTATCATGATCAGAGATGTTTAGCACTATATATACAGGAGGTTCTCAAGTTCCGAGCAAACATTCTTCAGCCTCCCACCATACCAGACACCACACAGAAGATCACGACATTTTTCAGCATGCTACCACCGTCTAGGGGCACCAAGAGACCAACAGACATGGATACTGAGTCAATTTCTAGATCAGTGAAGATCCGTGGAACCGTATCTCGACCCACGAGATCTCAACGGCAAGTTTGTACCAGATCTCTCCTTGAGAGACGAACTAGGTCCTCCAAAGTCCAGACCTCAACATCATGCAAACTCTTCCCGACGGCAACTCAGTGGACGGCCCGCACCTCCTACCAGTTCCTCATCGGGCCAGCAAACTTTGTTGAACTTCCTTCAGTTTTCTTCACTCGACCTCGGATGTTAGGAGCTAGACCTTCCTCGGTCCTATACGCTCCAGGATCTTCTCCGCCAGAGCATCGCCGTCCCATTGCGGGGTTCTGGATTTGTGGCTGCGGCTGGAGCTCTCTCATACTTCAGCCTAGCTCGCATTGTTCACTCTTACTTTGTGCATTGTATTTCTTTTTAAAAAGGAGACCGTTTGGTCCTCTGCACTGTACGGACATCATTGTAACCAGCAGTCCCGTTGACTTACTTTGTGGTCATTAGTTGGACATAAATAAAATTATCTTATCTACACTTGGTTAAATGCAAATTAACTTCACTCCAGGCAATCATAATACTTGTATATATCGGGTTTTATCTGGTTTAGTAAATTCCTTAGTAACTTTTTGCAATTTGGGACAGCAAAGGAGGTGGACCAGAGAAGGTTGTATTTTTTATCTGGTTTAGTAAATTCCTTAGTAACTTTTTGCAATTTGGGACAGCAAGGAGGTGGACAAGAGAAGGTTGTATATTTCAACTTCATTGGCCATTCTTCCTCATTAGGATGCTCTCCCATGAACCTTCATTTTGACCCCATTTCCCAATGGAAAGACACTAGTATCTTGTCCGCCCATCCAGTTTTATTTCTTGTATCTTAATAAACTGTTTTGCTGGAATTAACTCTTCATTTGACCTTTTATTTCATAGCTTATAATTCTGAGCAATCCTATCCTAGGAAGCGTCCCTTGTGCTGGAAGAAAGCCGGCCTAGAGTGTAGAAGAGGGCAGTGAGGTGACAGTGGCCTCCCTCTTAGTTCCACCACATCCTCACTTGAGCTTTTAGGACTTTATCTCTAGAGGTGAGGGTTTGAAAGGTAACACTTACCATAGGCCAATTGGCCATGTGAACAGTTTAATAGAAATTATCTATGTATCTATCTCTGCAGACCCATGTTATAAAGTGTGTATATACTTCTACATATAGAAGAAAAGGTGATTTAGGAAATGAAGTTTTAGAATTCCACAGCCAATGCTTGCACTAAAAAATTACAGATAAAAAATCTCAAGCAAGATTGTGAAAGAGACCGATGCTCGATATATTGCTCCTTGGAGCCGTCTTTGCCAATTTCCTCTTGAGTTCTCATCATCACATCGCAAAATCAGTGAATTAACCATCTCAGCAACCTACAAGCACGGAAAACACGCCTCAATTTATTGCAACATTCATGTTGAGACAAAAACAGAAATGAGAACTTCTTCAAGTCATATAAGTAGAGAAACTAAACTTCTGTATTTTCAAACCAAGCAAGCATAGACAAACTGTCAAGATAGATCGTTAAGGCATACATTACTGTTGAACTGTCCTGCATCACAAATGACAAGCACATGTTCCACATCACCAACTGATTCTGCAGGCACATTATAAACCTGCTTTCCCCCAAGGCTGTACAAGTAACATCAAATAAAATGTCAATTGTCAACTTATACTTGTAAATTTCGAACTGGTCCTGCATCTTTTGTTAATCTAATTTTGCACACATGAATTATAGATAACCATGCCATCTCTTATAAAGGATCATAGTAGGTTGGAATCTGGATAGATAAAATGTGACAAAGGAATTGATATCCCACGTAATATAACAGAGGAAATTTCTGCTCTACAAAATCATTTTTCATGTTTAACATAATCTATATAGCATGACAATAGACAAAGAAATGCTTGGAAGCCACCACGTCTGTATGCTATTGTAGGATTACAAGAAAAGTGTAACAACATGACAATGTAACTTTGAATGCCAAAATACAACAGCAACAACTATTCTCTTCCCAGACCCAAAATACAACTATGGAAAGATAAGCAATCAATTAGCAGAGTCAGGTATGTATTTATATACAAAGAAGTAAGTTGGAATCTGGATAGATAAAATGTGCCATAAAGGAATTGATATCCCACATCAATTAACAGAGAAAATTTCCAATCTACAAAATCAGTTTTCATGTTTAACATAATACATATAGCATGACAATAAACAAAGAAATGTTAGGAAGCCACTATGTCTGTATGCTATTGTATGAATAATAGCAAAGTGTAACAACATGACGATATAACTTTGAATGCCAAAATACAACAGCAACAATTCTTCTCTTCCCATACCCAAAATAGAACTATGAAAAGATAAGCAATCAATTAGCAGAGTCAGGTATGTATTTATATACACAGAAACATCCATGGTAATGATAAATTACAAGGTTAAGATGAGTGATCCCTCTCAAAAGTGAAACTGACAAAAGAAATATGGACTTGAAAGTAATTTATTTATTTTGATTATGTTAACTTTAAGGGGCTAGGTAACGAATGGAGTGAATGCCAATAAATACCAAGGGCTAGGTAAGAAATGGGGTGAATGCCAATAAATACCAAGGTCAATAGACCCGCGCACAATCCGGTACCTTCCCACACGAGTCAATGTTCTTTGCCTACATGTATCAATGATAGCATATTAAACAACTGTGTTGTGATTGTCCAAGATGGGGACATTTCCTAGGTGCAACTCGCCATAGAGCACCTGAGCACTATGAGGCTATGAGTCAATGTAATGTAAACATCTCATATATATGGTCACCATGGACACTTATGTAATGTCAAGTTAGAGTGTAGAATCTTGAGAGTCCCGCATGCACATGGTTACATGATAATTCTAATATCACGGTGGTTAAAAACAAGTTAAAGTTAAAGGGTTAGGACATGGTTTCCTTAAGTCTAACTTTGGGTTTAATATTCTAATTTGTCATTAACTTTAAAACTCAAAGTTCCCCCTTCTAATGTGAGACTCTCAACACATTTTTCTATGTTGCACAAGTTTCTGGTACGCAGGTACATGAGGTACACGGACACTAGTATCTGGTACGGCTAGAAGCTTCCCACAAATTTACAGGAAACGTCAAGTTTGAAGCGGCAATAATATATATATATATATATATATTAAATTTTAAGTTTAGTTTTCTACTTCTTGGCATTTTGCCTATTTTAAAAGTTAAAATAATAGTCAAAGATCAAATAATGTACATTGTCAGTTAAAATTATAATTATGCATGACAAAAATTATTTCTGAAAAAATTAATGAAATAATTACAAATGTACATCAACTATGAATAAAATATTAAAAATGAATGATGTCTCCAAGCAACGGTCATAGGGAAGAAATATTTTGAAATAATCTTTATCTATTTAATACTTTGCTTTCACTTTTATGATAAAAGTTCTTTTCATTCCAAAATTGTTGTCTTTAATTACTTCGGAAAATGTGAAGTGGTATGTAGGGAAGGAAATAGGAATGAGATATTTTGAAATCATTTCACTATAAGTTACTCTAAGAATAAACTTTACTTGATGTGATTATGAGAGCCTTAAGACATGTTTGGCTTAATTTGCATCATAAGCTGGCAGCTGATACTTCTGGTGAAAAACTTTGCAAACATCATAGTCTCCACTGTAAATTACTAAATTCATTGGATGATTATGTCTACTATGTTGATGATGTTACACTGAATGATTGCAATAACCATATACATACTATTGGTTATATTTTTGCTAGCCTATGATAGAGTTATAAACTGTAACTATGCATTATGATAAACATTAAAAATATTAAATATCCCCACAAGCTCAAGAGCAAGAGGCAGCCACTAACTATGCATAAACTGTAACTAAGCATTATGATAAATATTAAAAATATGATAAACTGTAACATCAAATATTAAAAATTAAAATGGTAAATTGAAAATCCAATTAAATGGTAATCCAATTTGGCGCCAATCCAATTTCATTTCCTATGAACTTCATTTTTTTCCCACGATGTGCTTTTTCTGTCGATAGGTTGGAAGTGTGAGGAATCTCCTTGTTGATTTGGGAGCTTATTCAAGTTCCAAAACATGGGAACTTGTGGTTGGGAGCTTGAGGAAGCTCCCAATCCATCGAGGAGCTTCTAGAAGCTCCTCGATGGATCAGGAGTTTCCTCAAGCTCCCAACCACAAATATCCTAAGAAACTCTTGTTGGGTGTTGCAATTTCACCTCTGCGAAGTACCCAAAAATCACCCGAGTATCCAAGGAAGCTCCCCCCCATTTTGGAGCGTTTCGCACCAGCTCCAAGTCCAAAGCTCTTGAGACAGCAGGAATGTCGAGTACTCCCTTCCTAACGGTCGGGAGCGATACCCGTGCAACATAGATATTTTTATGCAAGTCTCACGCATCCCAATGAATTGACCTAAGCAAGCCCTTTGTCAATCCTTAGGAGGTAACACCGATTATTGGCTATACACGTTAGCACCAGGATCCATCATTGGATACGACATGTTTACCGATTTATTAAGAAAATAATGGGGTACAAGCATTGATAAATCCATACATCCAAATAATGATTGTGTTGTTGAAGATCAATCTAATGAAGATGATCAGGATAACCATAATGAGATAACTAACGACTTTCCTCATCAAACTGATTCGTCCTCTCCCGATCCAATAGTGGACATGCCTTTGAATGACTCTTCGATACAAGAGAGTGATGATGATCAAATCTCAACCTTTCAGGATTATGACCTTGATATGATATAGAAGGGAAACTTATTAAAATCTTGTCATCATTAGCTCAAGAAGGCACAAATAAAGAAGGAGAACAAAATGACCACTATCAAGAAACATCTTTAGTTGAGTCTTCCATTGGTGAGGTCATTCAAGAGCTTTTAAAAGAGCAACTACATAGTCATTGCATAATTGATGATAATTTGAGTCAGTATCCAACCTATCCGAATCTGGATTCAAACCTTGATCATATCACTGCAGAAGAAGAAAAGGTTGAAATTAATCAAACTTATGTTGAAGAACAATCTTGTGGTCATAGTGTGATTGAAGAGCATGCCTGTAAGAGGGATAGGGAAACTGAAACCGAACTTATTGATGTTGTTTTTCCTTATTTGAAGCTTAAAGAAGAACAATCACATGATGATACGATTGTAAGTGAACTTGATCAAGAACATTGCAATGAGGATCTTTGTCCTAGTAGTATCAATAGAATTCTTCATCCAATCCTTAATCAGAATATGTTGGTTCAATGTGTGGATACTGACCTTGTTTCGAATCTTGAAATCACTCCTGGAATTAATTTAAAAGCTTTGTCCTCTCATCAAATTCCAAGATCAATTATTCCAAATCTGGGAGAAACTTTCAGTTCACCCTCCTGTCCCAATTTTTTGAGTTTTCTGGTATGGGTTTGTCTTTTAATCAAGTTGATACTTTCCAAATCTTTAATCAGGATTTTAAGCACCATCACGTAATTGGGGAAAAGGCACTTCATGTCTCTTCTTAGTCATCTATAATAAATAATTTTTTTCAAATTGTAAGTCTGTATTATGGATGGTTGGAGGTGTATAAAGATCACTTTCATCTTTTCTCCATTTTTAAACAACAAATGGGTTGGATCTCATTCACAGTTTCATTGCATTACAAGTTGTCCCCATTTGATTTTCCCATTTCTTCTGGAGTGAATAGATTTGAATGTCCTAGTAAGGTAGAGGAGAAAACAAAGAACTATTTGGAGTGGTTGAATCATGAGTCATTTTGTCTCCTTCCATCAAGAGCAAACTTGCATACCTTTTATGATCCTATCAGTATTTTGATGGACGAAGTTCTCAAAAGTCAATTGCATCCTTGGCATGATTTCATTCCAGATCTTTCTTTGAATTTCAAACAAGTTAAAATGGTTTCAATTTTCATATACATTACTTTTAAACCATGTATTTTATGCTATGTCACATGGTTCGAGATCAAATTTGGGTTCGGTGACCTTGAAATTCGGTTCGAATTCGATTTTTTTATGATGTTCAAGATGTGGTTCGAGATGAGGTTCGCCAATATACATATTTTCAAATTTTAAATATTTTATAAAATTAACCTATCTAATATATTTTTTATATTCTATAGATAATAAATACATTTAATAGATTTATATATTAAAAAACATTTACTATTTACTACACACATTAAAACATTTAATATTTAATATAATAACTTATAAATTAAAACATCTAGTATAAAAAATAAAAACATTTACTATTTATTCTACACTATAATAACCTACAAATTTGATATATACATTATAATAATATATCCATTCATTAGCCAATTCCTGTCGGGCACATTGGCACAAGGTTCACTAGTTACAGGTTGTCTAAATCCATTCAATCACAATGGCTACTGCAAGTCGGAAGACCCGTCCGCACAATGGAAAAATCGAAGAGTCGGAGTGGGCATGGCCTGTGGATTAACTCGTCAGAATATCGTGTCATAGACAAAGCGAAGCACAGTTTAGACGGAGGACTACCCGACGCCACGATCTACCATCAAACCCACAAATTTCGTGCCTGAGCAGCAATGAATTTACCAGCTGCCATGGCCTACCAGCAGATCTGCAAATTTTATAACCGAACCCCAACTCAAACATCAACAAATTTCGTTTTTCCCTTGAGGTTCATCGAATTTCGAACTTCAAGGTTCAAAATCGACGAACCCTGTGACATAGATTGTATGTTGAGCTCATCTCAACCATTGGTTAGAACATTTTATCTTTTAATCTTAGCCACTCGTTTTGAAAATGGTTAGGATTTTGGTTCTCTCGTTCCTATTTAAAGGAGAGAGCTTTTCATTTGTAAGGGGTCTTTAGCTCTTGGATCTGATTAATAGAAAGATTTTTTTGTCGATATTTTCTGGATCTGCTTTGCATCTGATGTTCTTCGATGGTGATTGGAAAGTCTTTTGCTTCCTAGCATTCGGGAAATTGTTACAAGATCTATATTTTTGGGGGATCATTGTCTTGTCTACAGGAGGACGACTTCAGCTTGGGCATTTTTGCAAGGGGACCTCAACTCGCTTGGATTGTCTTCGTTTTTTATCAGGGAGTTTTCATTAGCGTTGTGGTGACCTGTCATTTCTTCTTGCTATTTTTCTGCAGCATATAGCTTTTTTCTCATGTCACAGCAAATATGATATGGTTGACATTTGCTGTGTAGGAGAGAGGGTGCATTGACTTCCTCGAGCAAACACTGGACATAGAGCTTGCTTCAATCTTCTCAAATTGATCAGGATGGCGGGGATCATCATCATCAAGGCATCTACAAGCATTTCGAGGTAAGATCTAACATGTAAGTCTCTTCTCTTCAGATCTCAATCCATTGTACCTGTTTTTCTTCAATTTTTCTGAAAAAACTCCTAAATAATAAAAATCCAAAAAAATATTTAATCGGGGAATCACTTGATCTTTGACCAAACTATTTCTGGGTTTTGTTGATCGGGCATCCCTCTCACCATTTCATCTTCAACATTGTCGAAAAGGTTGTTGGTTTGCCCTAGATCTAAAAAACTGACTGTTAGAACCCTAGCGCCCCCACTTAAATTTTGACTTTCCCAGATCTGACTTTTTCCGGAAAATAACCACTTGGGTTCATAGATCAGGTGCTCCTCACTCCAAAACACCTCCAACGCTGAGCTAGTTGCTTCCAAGTGGCCCTAGATTTGAAAAACTGACTTTCAGCACCCTAGCACTCCTAATCATTTTCTGACTTTTTCGGATCTAATTTTTTCTGCATTTTTCCATTTTGGGTTTGTAGATCAGGTCATCCACATCCCATTTCTCCTCCAACGCTGAGCTGACGCCTCCCAAATTGTCCTAGATCTGAGGATCTGTCCCTCCAAACCCTAGCGCTAGCCCTCCTTTTGTTGGTTTCCCCTGCAAATTGAATTTTTCGAGCCAAACACTTTTCTGGGTCCATAGATCAGGGCATATCCCAAGCGGGTTCACTCTAACGCTGTGCAAATATTTACTCCATTTCCCAAGGCCCAATAGGCACTGATCTTCGATCCTAGCGCTAGCGCTCTTTTGATCTCTTTTCCCTGAAAGTTGACTTTTCTTTTATGACTCAGGTACTTTGACATTGTCACATCTTTCATTCAGTCTACCATTTTGGTACTAGAGAGTCCCAGCTCTATCCTTACTCACGCTGCATTGGTTACGTTTCCCAAGGCAGTGATTATCTTCATCAGTTGCTAGTACCTCAACGCCAAATCTTGTATCCACCCCGTAAGTTACCTTGGTTCCACTTTGGATCGAACTTAACACTTCTAAAACCCTTATCCAAAGCCTTGGCACACCTCGTAACATCTCCCATAGATCTAGGGTCTTCAATTACCTTACACCTTATGTACCTCAAGCCTACTTGATCTAATCTGGTGTCTAGGTTTGATCTCTCCTGTCGAGAGTAGATTTGGGTCTCCCCCTTTGTTGTCTCGGACTTGGATAACATAAAGCGAAAACTGCCTTGATTGGCGTGACAACCATCCATTTGGGAGTCTAGGCAGTCTTGGTTCCACCTCCTTAGTTGCTTGCCCCTCTACCATCCATCCTGGATCCACCATACATAGGCAACTACAAGGTTGGTGATAACAGTTTGCTCCTACTTTTGCAAGATTTCAAATGTGATTGACGCCAAATAGGCAAATTGTTTTTCCTTGGTCAAATCTTTTCAGTTTTGTTGTAGATCTTACGAGTTTTTCTCTCTTGCATTTAAGAAGTTCAAGCATTTCTTGGTTGAATAGTTTGATTTCTTGAATCATTGTGGAAATCTCACATTTCTTGTGTTTGTTAAGCTTATCTTACAAGTTGCAAATCATCCAAGATTGAAGAGTGGAATTCCTTGGTTGGATACCCCACTACTTCAATCATTTGAAAAGCAAAGAGCACTCAAACTCCTCCTTGCTTTAAAATTTCTGCAATATAGTTTATCTCTATTTGCATCTTTAAATCTAGTTCAAATCTTTAATTAAACAAGTTATTTAAAACTATTATTTCTATAAAAAATTTGTAAATTTTGTACAATTTTTTTATACTCACATTCTTAGTGTCCCAAAGCAATTTTGGGCATATTATACTGCTTATATGCTTGCTGGTTTTTAGCAGGTTTGTGACAGAGCAAGGGGAAACTCTGTCGATATTTAGTCACAAAAGGGTGCAAAGACCTCCCAAATGGGAGGACATCAAAGTCACTGCCAAGAAGGGGTGAAACCCCACTTTTCCTGCTTCTTTACTCTCTTTTCTTTTGCTGAAATTTCTTTCATTGTAACAAGTTCAAGAGTCTCTTGGACTTGATTCTTTATTCATTTTTTAAAGTTATATTTGAAGTTAATTTTCAGCCATCCCTTGCATGCAAAGGAGGTTAGGCTTGCCCACCCTTGCATTGCAAGTAAAGAGGGGCTAGGATTTGTTACTTGGTTTAGTTCCAGCATTTATTGTTCTATTGCATGCCCCATCTCTTCTCTAGGAAAAGATGTGTGTGGCTAGGTTAAACTTGCATTTCTTTTAAGGTCGCCACCAATTCTTGCAAAGGAAGTTGGGTTCTCCCACCCTTGTAAGCAAAAGAGGAAGGGCTAGGAGTAGTTGCGTTATTTTAATTTGTTTCATCAATTTTAATTTGTGCCCCACCCTTTTCATTCAGAAAGAGGTTTGAGTGGCTAGAGTTAGTTTATTTTCTTGCTTCAAATTCTTCTTTATTGTGCCCACACTTTGCAAGTGAAGTGGCTTTGCCATCCTTGCAATATCGTGTTGGCTAGTCTTGTTTACAGTGCTTTAATTTTTTATTGTTTTTTATTGAACGTTAATAAACTTTGCCCCAATCTATGCCCGTATTCACTCCCCTTTTTAGTTGGTCCGACCATGGGTGATAAGAAAGGGCTAAGATTTGTGTTGGCTAGACTAATAGGCACTCAACTTTTATCTCAATAGAAACTGAGAGAAGAAAGGTTGAACCGTGGAGCTAGAGGGGTAGAGGTTGTTGGAAGCCTTGTGGCACTTAGTATCCTCCTGTTGAGCACATGACAATCTTTGAATCTGACTTTTGGAGCTAAAAGGGAACCTTGTGTTCTCTTGTTGAGCACGCGACAGTTTCTCTCAAATCGAAAGAGATAAGTGTTTGGGGTAGTCACATTAGTTAGATTTTTCTTTTCTTGTTACAAACATTAATCCCCTAAGCTGAAGCGAAACCTAAAAATTAACTAAAATTTGCAGGACCATTTGCAAAACACTACAATCACTTGTTTCTTTTGGCATTTAATTTACAAAGCATTTTACTTCACGTTCTTCATTTGATTCAGTTTATTCATTGTGTAATTTCGTAAAAAGTTCATTTCAATAATATGAATGGGAAAATTGGTTATTTTTGGAATGAGAATGATTCATTTTCCCTTGTTATCAAGTTTAGTCTCATAAATCTGTGACTCCATAGCCCAAAATAGAATAGGCACTGGTTTAGTGAATTATTATTTTTTCCTTTCTTGCCCCTCAAAAACACACCTAGCGGTTGGGAGACTTTTCCGTGGTTAAGTGTGTTTAGGCGGCAACATGTTGGACATAAATAAACTTGTCTTGTTTAGGTTTTTGCTAAAATATGGTTATTTTTTCATTTATGAGAAGTAATTAAATGTTTGTTATAGATAACAGTCAAACAGCATTATAGAGTTAAACACACAAACTCGTGAAATTTAGATACTAAAATATTTGCTACCCAAAGAAGACATAAAAGTCTTAATTTCTCTCTTTGCCATCTAAAAAATATGCACAGTAAACTTCACTCAGATGTGAGATGAACTGTCTCACTCACACTTGATTGAAATATTGCTTGAAACAAGTTACATATATAGGAAAATAGATGAACTCTCTAGATCTAAAAATAGTGGATCTAATTTCTAAAAATAGCTAAACAACCTCTAACCACCTTGAACCTAATTCCAATAGATAACTTATTACAGTTCCAATGACAAACATTTATTAATTCATTTCTACATTATTTCTAACACTATCTCCCTCTATACAAGAATGTGAAGTTTCAAGTTTTTGCATACATCGCAGTGACATATTTTAATGACTAAACAAGAAAACACCATATAACAGCAAGACGTCGTGCAGTGTTCCCATCATGAACTAATATACAAGCATGTTGTGTCCCCGTATTTTGATACTTCATATTTATAACAAATTAAGAAAAAGGGAACCTCTAAATATCAGAAGGTCCAGTTTTAACAAACCTGATCCGCTGCTTGTAAGAGCTAGCATTGGGTGCTTCCAGAACATACAGAAATGGACCCGCTAATGCAGCATACTGATACTGCCATACAGCTTCTCTATAGCCAACTCCCTGTAGGAAAGAACACAATATTTATATCCACTAGAAAAAATGATAACCAGTTAATGAGTTACAATTGCCTAAATAACTGAAAATTTCACTATAGAGAACGATAAAAATCCTTCTTCCAATCAAATTCCAAGACAACAAATAAAGACTAGTAAGAAACCCACACCTTCCAGGACAAAGCAGATAAATAGCCATCAAAATCAGCCGGATCCCAAGGGCGAATAGAATCAGAAGTTTCATTTTGAAATAATTTAGCAACTTGCATAAGCCTGTGGTAACGAGCCGGAGAAAAATGAAAACCTAAAGAAGGTAATCGCACAGCAAGTCTGGTTGTCGGGTATAGAGGATGTGGGACACGAATCTGAAAGGTAGCAGAAATACATTAAGAAAATTAATAGTGTTGTCTCCTCCAGATGATCAAGCTTGGACCAATTTCAGTTGGTAATTATTTTGTTAACTAAAATCAATTCCAGAAATAGGAAATACCTGTTGTAGAGATATAATAATACCACATTCGTCAAGAACAGGAAGACATGCACTAACTTCAGTCTGTAAAAGCTTTGTGGATGACTTCTGATGAGATTTTCCTTTCCAATCATGGTCCCCATCAACTAAGAAAGCTGAGATGTCTTTTAATCCCAACTTAAAATGCATATAAATCTCACTTTCCTCAGAACTTTCAGATTCCTTTGCTCCCTTTTTATGGTAAAGGCCAGTTTGGGTCAGAAGTTAAAAACAAATCCATGATCTTATTCCAAACAGGACAATAAAGAAGACAAAGTAACACAAGAAAAAAAACCACCTCTGTGTTTAGTGTGAAGGAACCCAAATCAATCAGAAGCTTGGTCTCCCGTGAACCATCAGGAAAAAAATCAGTGGGTATCGTGATCTTAGGAGCAGCAATATCCATGTTTAATGAAAACCTATAATAAAGAAAAAAAATTGTAAGTTGAAACACAAGAATTAACAGCCTTCAGGATTTATATTGATCCAATCTCACTAGTTAATACCACTGAGACAGTTACTAGAACATAGATGAACTTGAAAATATTTGAACTCTTTTCCATTCTAGAGTCCAAAGAAACCTCTTTGTTTAAGAAAAAAATTATTGTCGGAGTAGTATTAAAGATCACTGTAAATATTTTAATAATCTAAGGTCTATATAGTAAGACAAAATATGTAAGAGGTTGCACATAGGACAAAATGGCCAAAAGACTTTAGAAGTTTAAATATGAAAGGATCAAGGGGAAACAGTGCTCAGTAGTGGGTCTTCCTATTTAGTAACAGCCAGCCCCAGAGTTTTACAAGCGAACCACCTGAACCATCACAGGATTCGCCACAACACAAAGAACCCAAGGCACAGGGAAAACATGGGGACATTCATGGTGACGGGGACACAGAGGGGGAAGTCAAACCTCAAAAGTCAATCTATCATCCTTCAGCCAATGGGATTTTGAGACCAAGGTGGAGTGGTATGGAGATGAAGGTAAGGTCAAGTGTTGAGCCAAAGGAAAGTTATAATCCATGCAAAGACCATGAGCTGTTAGATAGTGGTGTGTAAATAAAACAAGAATCTCTACTCAGTATTACCCTATAAACATTGCCACTAGCTATACTAATCAAAATCAATCATTGTGAAGTAACGTGCAACATCCTGCAATACATCATGAATCCAAAGCACAATCCATAAAGCCAATCTTCAAGCATGACATGGCATCATCATAAGGCATATGTATCCGGTCTTAAACCTTACATAAGAGAAGAGTTATAATTGCATAACGTATCCAATCGAGATAAGGCCCCATGCAAAGCATCTAATCTAGATAAGGCCCCGCGAAAAGCAAAAAATATTGAGGAGAAGTTTAAAAGATCAAGACAGGGAAACCTTGACAAAGGATATTTGCGACAACAAGAGACATGATGTAGATATTGCGAAGATATATGGTCACCTAGTCATCAGTGCAACAAATCTCAATCATATGGCTATGAATTCGAAAATGGTTAGAAAACATCGACCAGCCGCTCCGATAGCAACAGTAAAAAGAAAAAGAATAAATGTCGTCAATGCAGAGAAGATTAGATCCCAGGTCATAAATGCAAAACCCATTGCACAGTACATTGCAAAATAATAAATGGGAAATAGAGGTATCAAGAGAAGAAGATATAGCTGACTCTGATGCAGACACAAGCTCATCCGAAGTATCAGTGGCAACAATTACTTGTATTCAACAAGCTTGTAAGAAGGAAGAGTTAGAGACCCCCAGGACAGACCACAACCGACAGAAGGAAAGTCAATCACTCACAGAGAGATATATCCCGCCTCAGTTGAGAAGTCACGATAACCTTAAAAATGAACAATTCCTATTCCGAGTAACAGAATCAAGGAAATCAAGACCAAAGAGATTACATCTTACTGGGACAATTAAGAATAAGGACATCACAATTTTGGTTGATTCGGGAAGTACCCATAATTTGATTGATATCAACAAGGCAAAGGAACTTAATGGTTTTGTGTTCCTTGCCAAAGGACTTGAAGCCTCAACTATCGTTGATCGAAACATCACAGAAGTAGGAAAATGTCACTAGGTGTCATTGTGGATACAAAAATTATACCTACAACTCAATTGTATTGCCTTACCACTCAAGGAAGTAGACATGGTGTTAGGCATTGACTGGTTAGCATTGTTAGAGACTTACACTACCAACCTACAAAAACAATACATAGAATTTAAATGGAATGGAAGTGTTGCAGCTGCAATAATTTCCCAAACTTCTAAAAAAATTGGACCCTCCTTTTAAATTTGTCTTGCTTAGTTTTGTTGGGATTGCTTGATTTTACTATAATTTTGGATTGTTGAGGATGATTGTTAAATAAATATCTTTATGCCGATGCTGCCTTTTATGACTTCAATGATTTCTTATCTCGCTGTCAGAATTTTGTTGAAGTTATGAATCGGGACCATAGTCAACTGCGCAGTCGCCGTTGCGAAGGTTCAGTGAAATGACGACCCGACCTAAAACTCTATCTTCCGCCAATGCACTCTCTGTTTATTTTTTGTCGGCGTTTTTTGGTGAAAACCGTCGGAGCTCTAGTGCTTTGTATTGCCGCCGTTTCTGGTGACAAACTGTGAGCCCCACGACGGGAGTTTTTGACCTTTTCCGATCGTCGTTGGTTTGTTTTACGGAAGCTTTAGTTTTTTTTTGTGCTCCGTCGTTGTGGCTCTGTAGCAGACTAACCTCCACGGGATAATTTTCCCATTTGTCAATGCTTGATTCTTCGTCGATGTTTCGCTTAAGCTTTGGTTCTATTTGTTCCGATTTTTTGACTAGTCTACGGAACCTTTTGTTTTTACAGCTTCCGCCGTTGCAGCATTCTAACAAAGTTATAGTCCGAGGCTATAGTCTCTTTGAGCTCCGATGTTGAGTTCTTGTTCTTAGTGATTTTTTCGCCTACGTTTCTCTTTGCGCTGCGGAGCGCACAATTGTTTCATTTTCCGGCGTTGCGGCCCATTAACAGTTTGGACGCTGATACCTTAGTGGTTCCATCGGCCAATTGGTTTGTTTTTCCCGCAAAATGTTTTATTCTTACCAGGATATATATATATATATATGGGATTTGGGTTTTCTTTTTGTATTATTTTACCTACAAACCCGTCCCTGTGCTATCATTGTTGTTTCAAACTGGGTGTTGTACCTTAGCTGTCGGGAGCTCGTGCGTGGGTGGCGTCGCCATGGAAGTTTTCAGTTTTTTCTTGTCAATTGCACAGCTCTTTGCCAGGTAGGCCAACCATGTGATTCTACCTCTTCAGTTAAGTTTTGAACTAGGGTTTCGCCCTTGGTTGGGTTTTTCCCACAATAGTCATTGGGCACATGTTTACGGGTTTATCAACATTAGCATCTGGCGGTGTTGTTCTCGTTTTCCTTGATGACTGTTGCAGAACCATTATGAGTTTTCAAATATTTCTTGACTGTTTAGGAAACTGGTACAGAAAAGAGTTACGCTGTCTACACCAATTTTTATGGGTTGCGTATGCCAGTCTGGGGGGGGGTTCCTTTCTTTTACAGTTGGTAGGCGTTTACCCTGGTTTTGTTCAAAATGTCGGAGGGTTTGTTGTTCCGGTGATGTGGTTGCTCGCGTGTTTGAGACTAGGGTCGCAGTTTTTGGAAGATATGCCTCATTTTGATGGGATTCGTCTGGGCAGGAAGTTAGAACTTATTTTTTCTGAGGTCGATAACGTCGAGGATGTAGTTCGGATTAGATTGGTTTCTTTGCCGAGAGGAATTTTACAATGTTAGCGAAGTTATGATGTTTTTTTTTGTTGATCGTGCTAAATTTTAGTCGTGGGAAAGTTCTAGGTTGTTTTTGCAGACCTATCTTTAGCAAAAGTATTTGATAGTTAGCCCTGGTTCTGTATTTTACATAAGTTTCGCTATGACAAACATGGCCGAGGTAAATGCTTATACGTTTTTTTTTTTCGTTCTTTGAATATCGATTGAACAGCTCAAAAAGGGCCTAAAAAACATTTTGTTGTATGACAGGGCAACTTTTTCGAAGACGAGATGTCAAAGAGGCAGAAAAAGAAAGCTCCTGTAGTTGAAGAGGAACCTGAGGTGGAGATTATCACAAAGGTTGAGTGCATTTATGAAGACACTAGATGCACCACCGGGGTAGAACCTGAATACAAGTGGGGCGAAATTTATAGACTGATTTCACACCAGAAAGTGCCTGACACCGGTTTTGAAGAAGTAACAATATATGCTAATATTGAAAAATCTGCCTTAATGAAGGTAGCTACCAGGCCTGAGATTTTCCCATGCTCAGAAGTAATTGGATGGATTCTGCTTAGGGCAGATGTGACTACCATGATTCTGGCCAACACTGCCAAGCAGGGCTATGCTGCTTACAGCCCTGGTTATGTATCATTATCTTACCACTTACCAGAAGCCCAAGTTTACCTAACTGAAGGTTGGCTGAAGGAGAGTAACCTAGACCTGGTTGAAACTGTAAAAAGAATGATGGTACCTGGTAAGAATTTCCGAACCAGACCATCAGGGGAATATGACACAGCTACTTTAAGAACCCCTTACAGGTTTATTGCGTTAATGCTGAACAGAATCTTTGGGAGAGCTCACGGAAAAAGTTTTAAGTTAGGATGGGATCCTATCATCTTCTATGTAGCCACTGAAGGGACTGTGTTCAACTGGGCAAACATTGTGTCCAACAGTTTCTCAGCTTGTATTGCTTCAACTCTGGGAGGGGTGTCCCAGAAAAAATCTGAGTTCTACATGAGCTCCATATTGATTGATTATATACTGTGCACCCAACCATTCCCTAACCTAAGGTGCATATGGGACAAGTTCAAAACCCTTGTGTACACGGCCTATAAGCCATTATGGGCACACAAATACTTCAATCATTATAGAGAAGTTTGCGAACAATTTATTATGCCCTTGTATACGTTGATTTTCTTGAAAGAATGCAATTGCATGTCTGAAGAAGCACTGAAAGTTATTGAGGAGTTTGCAAACTACTACTTGACCGATGAGGGGATGTATATTAGAATGTATGGTTGCTTCAAGACACCTTTGTTGCTTCCCAAATATGCCACTGATTATGTGGTACACAAAGAAGCAGTCAGGCAGGTTTTCTTGGATGGTATAGGGAGTTTTTGGCTCGAGCACAAGAAGGCAACTTACCCTCCCATACCGTTTAGATTGGGAAGCTATAAGTTTTCGAAAGTTAAAAAGGCCGATGAGTTTGTACAGGAGCTGGAGAAATTTCACTTTGGAGAAATGAACTTCCATAGGAATGATTCTCAGAACAAGGTTGTTGAACATTGCAAAGAAGCGAATGTACATTTTGAATATACGAACCATTGGGATAAGGGGATGAGGAAACTTTCAGAAATGCAGAAAACATGACTACATGAAAAAGAAGATTCAAAAAGAAGATCACCACTAAAGGTGGTAAAGGCCAAGCTGAACAAAAGAAAGCTGATGAAGAAGAGGCCAAGAAAAGAGAAGAAGATGCTAGGAGACTAGCGCAGGAAGCTGAGAGTTGGCTTAAAAATGAAGAGGAAGAAAGGAAGAAAGCTGAATAAGGAGTAGCTAAGAGTGCAGAGGAAGCTGCCAAGAGAGAGGAAGAAGAAAAAAAAAGACAGAAAAATGAAGAGCTAAAGAAGCAGGAAGCTGAAAGGCTGAAAATGACAGGGTCCACAATAGATCAACAAACTTCTGACCCTGTAGACACTCAAGGAGTGCAAGATCAGGATTGTCCTGACCCCCAAGAGCCTACTGCAACTGCTGACAGCAGTTTAGGGCAGATTGTTGTTTCTGGCTTAAGACTGATTCCTTTTGAACAAAAGAAAGGGGAAGAAGTTCCAGACTTCAATACCATCTTTTATGACAAGGAAAGGAAAAGAATTGTGAAGACGACTGAGAAGAAAGTTGAAACTGGGGGGCAGTCAGGGAAAATGATAAATGATAAAACCTTGGTACATGGAACAGACAAGGACCCGAGACTGACAATCCGAGCTGGAGTAGCATTGATCCACGGCTCTAAGGATAATGTGGATCGAATAATGACAGACCTTGAGCAGTCAAGGAAATTTGCTGCCCAATTAAAAGACACTCTGAAAAAGGAGAGGGATGAAGGCAGCAAATTGAAGAGGAAGTTCGAAGACATGCCGAGTGAAGTGAAGTCTTCAGAAGCAAAGCTTCAGTCCCTCCAAGCAAACAAGATGTCTTTGGAAGTTGCCATTGAAAAGAAAGGAGTAAATGCTCAGGCCAGCTTAGCAAAATTGCAACAAGAATATCAGGAGTTAAGGACAGAAAGGGATGGACTAAAAATAGCAAATGAAAATCTTCATGCAGAAAGAGACCAACTGCAAAGCAAAATTGGGGAACTGGAGATACGAAGGGCTACCTTGGAGGAAACAGAGAAACAATCTCAGGTGCAAGCAGCAGAGTTTAAGGAACAAATTGCTTCACTAGCAGCATCTTTGGAAGAGGCCAAAGAACAGCAAACCAGCATTCAGCCTTTCAAAGACCATGTCTCAACACAAAGAAGCAAAATGCATAGGCTGCAGGTGTCCATCAAAGAAGAGAGATGCAGAGTTTTGCAGGTAGATAATAGATTAGAAGAACTTTTGGAGACTTCTTCATATTTCATAGATAGGTCTCAAGACATTTTAGAAGTCCTGACGGGAAGAATAGCAAGATTGGAGGCCAATGAGGAGATCCCCGCAGACTTACCAGCAAAGGATCAACAAGGCTTAAAACAAGATTATGACTTGTTAGAGTTTGCCATAAACACAGTGGAAGAATTTAAGAAGGCTGTAAAGAAAACGAAAGGAGCTTGCATCGAGTTTTGTAGAAGATTGTTGATCACTTACAACCGATGTCAGGTGGCTGCTGAGCAGAGAATAGACGCATTTCCAGACCACGGCCTGTTCATAGAGATGTTACAGAATAGATATCAAGAAGATGAACAGAGAATTCAACAGGTCAAGGTACTGGACGAACAGATCTTGAAAGATGAAGTAGCTCATTCAGTGGTCAGTGTGCAGTTACTAGAAGATCAACTACGCTTAAGTTCAGCCAGGATTGAAGTGGTTAAAAATCAGGCTGCAAAGTTTGAAATTAATATTCGTTTTCTCGAACCTTCCAAATTCGAGAACATTGCATCAGAAGTCGTAGCATGGAAAAGGTTCCTAAACAATCAAGCAAGGCCCTCAACTTAAGTGCTTTAATAGTTTGTTTAAATGTAATATATTGTAAATTGTATAAGCACTCAATATAAGACAATTTTTGGGAGATGAAACGTTGGGGAAGCCCAGGAGTCATTTGGGGGGCAGCCCAAAAGTTTTTGTTTTTTGTATAAGTATAGGGGAATGAGAGGAAAAAAGGGGGCTTTTTCCTAGTGAGACTTGTGAAAAACTTGTTGTAAGAGGAACTATGTCGTTTTGCAATAATTTAATTACAATTTTGCCTATTGGATAAAGTTTTGGGTGGAATGTTCAAATGTGGTGCAATGAATGATGTTGAAGGGGAACTATTTCGTTTTCAGCTGTGATTCATTAACTGTGAGATCGTTCTAACTTTCTGAACCTATGTTCTTGTAAGGATGTTCTCTGGTTTATTTTATGATAATTTCCACTGTGAGTAATGAATGTTTTAACAAACAATGAGCTATCTTGTTGTGCATATCTTTATTTATGTTTATGTGTTTTGATTCAAAGAACAGCTACCTGTGATTTATCTTAATACATGAACAGTAATACATTACTCATTAAATGATAATCTCGCTCCCTAGGGACAGCTCAGTTAGTTTTGTTTTCTGTTGTGTGTGATTTAGATGCGAGAGAGTTTAAGACGAGAGGTAAGAACCTGCGCATCACATTGTGACCACTCCTCATATTCTTTATCAATCTGCATGTTAGATAGGCACTTGCATATCATACTTAAAGTTAAAAACACAAAAAATATACACGGTGGACCGAGCCGCAACCGATAAAACCCTTTATTTTTGTTATTTGACCTACGGCAACCGGATCGCAAACCGGATGGATTCCCCATACCAAACAGTCACGGGCTAGTTGGGAACGTTGATTGGGAAGAATCCCTTACTGTTGTTGCCTACGATTTTCCAGGCCTCAACAGGAAGTTGGTACCGATTTTATGGACCAAATAGTTCGTTTCCTAAGCAAAAAGAGTCGCAGCACAAGGACTCAAGTCCCTCATCAAGATGAAGAGATCAATTCAGATCGCATATTTCAGATCTAGCATCAACACAAATCAAGAACAAAAGATGATGTCAGCAATTCGTCTTTGAGGACAAAGCTTCCCTCAAGGGGAAGACAATGTTACGTTAATAAAAAAGTAGAAATAATAAAAACATTAATACCAGTTATATAATGAGTAGGTAATAAATAAGACCTTTCAAATTGTAAAGCCAGGTTGTATTTAAGCGGGCCAACTTGTAATTTATATGATCATTCTTCATAAATTGATCATTCATATACAAAAACCGGTTTTCTATTTCTACTTCGGATTCGGGTTGCTTCACATGGAAAGCTAGGTTGGTGCTTATATTGGAGGAAAATGAACTTTGGGATGAAGTGGTTCATAGTACACAAGCAAATCCTATTAAGTTCCTGCTTCCACAGATCCAAAAGCACTTGCAACCTTCAACAAGAAGGATATAAAAGCTACAAGGATTATTCTAGATGTAGTTAAAGACCATGTTATCCCTCATATCTCAAGCAAAGATTGTGCTTATAAGATGTGGGATCCTTTGACCAGCTTGTACCAAAGCTCAAATGAGAACCAAAAAATGGTATTGAGGGAAAAATGGAAGAGTATTAAAATAGCCAAAGAAGAGGTAGTGACTTCCTACCTTACTAGAATATTTCAGGTGAGAGATGAGCTTGCAGCAGCGGGGGAGGTTGTTTCTAGCACTGAGCTAGTGCGAACAGCTGTAAATGGGGTTGTGAAGCCTTGGGATGTTTTTGTGGAAGCTATAGTAGCCAGGGAGAACTTGCCTTCTTGGAACAAACTCTAGGATGATTTCGTGCAGGAGGAGACCCGGAGAGGTCTTGTTCAAGGGAGCTCTTCTACTAGTAGGGAGGATGAGGAGAATGTGGCTTTGACTGCCAAGGGAAAGAAGAAGTTCAAGAAAGGCCCCAATAAGGATGGGGCTAAGCAACAGGGTGGACAGAAGAAGGACATAAGCACTGTAAAGTGATTTGCTTGTCAGAAGTTTGGGCACTATGCTGAACAGTGCCCACAGAAGAAGAGTAAGAAGACGCAACAACGAACAGCAAACAGCAGCTTCGGCGGAGGTTGATGAGTTTACAACTAGATTCGAGAGTGAGTTTTCTCTCTGTACTGGACATGTTGAGAGAGAGAGCATCCATCATCACCAGTACAGACATTGAGATTGAGAGGGAGCATTCTTTGTTGACTGGCCATTCTTTCAGTTCATCCACCACCAACACTTGGTATATTGACAGTGGAGCTTCAAGCCACATGACAAGTGCTGGAGAGATGTTCTCTGAGCTTTCATAGGCAGGTATAGATGTGGAGGTAGTGTTGGGGGATGACACAGTTGTCAGAGTTGTTGGGCATGGGGCCATTACATTTCAGAGAGAGTCCATGAGTCACATGACTCTGAGGAACGTGTTGTTTGTACTTGGGCTGAAAAAGAATTTGATATCAGTTTCCATGATTGAGGACAGGGGACTTGGGGTGTCTTTCCTAAATGGGCATGTGCTCGTTTTCCCCAAGACTGTAGGACCATCTACCTCTTACACCATTGGAGTAAGATATGGGAAGATGTACAAACTCTTATTTCAGCCCCACATGCTTTGACACGTAGCAGCAGCAGTGAGCTTTGTGAGCTATGGAATAAGAGGATGGCTCATCTGCATCATCTAGCTTTGAGGATGTTGAGGGACATGGTTACAAGATCACATGAATTCAGCACGAAGTACAGTGATGTATGCAGAGGGTGTGCTTTGGGAAAGTACACCAAGACTACTTTTCCGAGTAGTGATAGCAAATCAGTTGGAGTGCTTGATTTGATACATTCTGATTTGTGTGGTCCTAAGTTGCTAGAAAACGTGGGTACGGGGATGGGTACTGGTACGGGGACGGGGACGGGGACGCCACTTTTTGAAACAGGGTACTTCGGTACGTCGGGGGCACTGTAGACATATATATATATGTGTGTGTGTGTGTGTGTGTGCACGCGCGCGCATGTGTGTGTTAAAATTTATAAAAATAAAACATTTCACACTCACATCATACATGCATATTTGATATTTCTAAATTCAATGATTCATATGAACATTCGCATTGAAAATTTCAAACATAAAATAATAAATTTGATAAATCATATGACAGAGTCATATTAGATATCAACTGGAAGACTGAAGTTATACTAATATAATTAACAACATAAAATATTATATGTCCATGACACCATGAGTTCAAACTTCATTGCCATACTACATCCAAAATTTTCCTAAAGGCATTTTTATACATGAAAAAGAAAGTTCAAAACAGTAAACATTGAACATGAACAAGATAGTTGTTTTGGCTTTCTCAAGCCATGTCATCAGCAGCCTTAGGATCAATGTCATTAGCATCACTAAGGTCCTCTGTCACGTTGTCGCTGGAGTAGTGAGCACAGTGCACTAGCCGTGAGAAATGTAATGTGGCACCGGTTTAGGTAAGGGGAAAGGGCTCGCATAACATGTGTTTTAGTGTTTTATTATTTAATTTTTAAAATTTTAAACTTCAAACTTTTCAAATTGACTCATCCCGAACAACGAGCTAAGATAAATTGTCCAATGGCTATATCGGCCGCGTACCCAATCACGTGGTACGGCGTACCAAAATCCACGCAAGTACCCTATTTTCATACATGAAGTACCCGGTACGTGAAATTGGATTTGGGTACGGCTGGGTACGGCTGGGGACGTACCATTGAAGTACCCAAGTACCCGGTACGTGTACCCGGTACTGGTTCGTGTACCCGACCCCCCGGTACATGTACCCATGCAACACAGGTGTGGTCCTATGACAGCTATTATGCACCTCTATGAGTCCGTATGTGGTCGCCTTCGCACAGCTCGAGGATTATCTGAGTACATCCGAAGCAACATTGGGGTGAAACAAGGTTGCCTATTATCTCCCACCCTGTTTGGAATCTACATCGATGAGTTGGAAGCCTTTCTCCAAGAGCATATCCAGGAAGCAAATGGGTACCTCCACCACTATGTCCTGATCTCTATTCTACTTTTCGCTGATGATGTAGTGCTCTTATCTTCCTCCCCGAAAGGTTTGCAGAGACAGCTTGATGCCTTAGCCCTGTTTTCTGATCTTCGAAAGATGACGGTGAACTTGAGCAAAACAAAGGTTATGATCTTCAGTGGGGTGAAGAAAACCACAAAATTTTGTTTCCTATTCAAGGGGGAGGAAATCGAGACCACCAGTACTTATACTTACTTGGGAGTGCAATTCTCAGGTCCTCGCTTCAATCTACGACCAGCTCTCCAGCCTCGAGTCAACAAGGGGTACAGGTCCTAAGCCCTTCTTGAAAGACAATGTTTTCACCACCACTTCCAAGATATCTCATCCAAGATGAACCTGTTGAATACCTTGATCCGTCCCACAGTTTTATACGAATCAGAAATTTTGGGACCCTCTCTACTCGAGTCAGATTGGGCATCAGCTCAGAGAGTCTAGATCCTTCTTCTTCGACGTATTATCAGATGTAAGCAGACAGTGCCGCAGCACATCATCCTAGCTGAGTTTGGGGCTCAGCTCTTCCGCCTTAAGACGGCCTTCAGATTAGTTTCTTTCTTGCATTGGATCTAGGGGTTTGTTGACTCGTCAAAAGGTCGAGACAGGTATTCTTATTTAGCCTATTGCTCTTATGAGACCATTGCCCGCACCACCCACTCAGGTAGAGCCAAATGTTGGTCCACAGGGGTTTCGAGCCTTCTTACATTTGTAGGGATCCAGTTAGATCATCTCCCCCCGTTTCAGCATTCTTTGGATTCCCCCAGCCACCTTCTACCTACACGACAAGAGTTAAATAAGATCATCAGGGAGGATATTTACAAGCAGTTCGTCTAGATTACATGGGTCAATTCTCCGAGAGGGTTGTGCCCAAAGATGGCCTTTTATGTTGAACACTTCCTAGAGATCAAAGACAAGCTCATTGTCCGACCCAAGTACACGTTTCGTCATTGGTTGCATGCTCTTTGGATCCCTTTCGGACAACTGAGAGTAGGATCACAGAGACTCCAAGTAGAGACAGACCACCACATTGATAGATCAGCCAAGATATGTAAGCCTTGTCATCTACATGAAGTGGGAACCAAGTCGCACTTTATCTTCAGATGTCCTATATACTACGAGATCAAAGGACGCTTCCACTGCTTGTTTAGGGGGCCTCAAACTCTAGTCGCCTTCTTCAGATACATTGACCAAAGATGCTTAGCACTTTATCTCCAGAAGGCTCTCAAGTTTCGAGCTCGGGTCCTTCAACCCCCCCCAAATCCGATACCACACAGAGGATCACGACATTCTTCAGCGTGCTGCCAGCTTCCAAGGGCACCAAGAGATCTACCGACTTAGATTCCGATCCAGTTTCCAGATCAATAAAGATTTGCGAATGTCAACCAACGCAATCCTAGCGGTAGCTTCGTACCAGACCTCCCTCCAAGAGGCGTACAAGATCTTCCAAACCTCACCAACAGCACTCCAGAGGATGCCCTGCGACCACCAGTTCCTATTCGGGCCAGCAGACACTATTGCACTTCCCTCAGTTTTCCTCTTTCAGCCTCGGATGTTAGGAGTACTAAACCTTCCTCGGTTGTTTTGGCTCCGGGATCCTGTCCACCAAAACTTCTTTGCCCCTGTGCAGGGTTATGGTGTTGTGACTGGGCCGATAGTTCTCCCATACTTCAACCCAACTCGCTTTGTACACTTTTACTTCTATTTTACTTCTTGCATTGTATTTCCTTTAAAGGGGGAACGTTTGGTCCTCCCACATGCACGAACATCATTGTAACCGACAGTCTCATTGACCTACTTTGTGGTCTTTATTGGACATAAATAAATTATCTATCTATATCTAAGTGGTTTTGAGTATTATGTGACATTCATCAATGACTATTCCAGGAAGACCTGGATCTACTTCCTAAGGAGCAAGAAATCTGAGGTCTTGTAGAGGTTCCAAGAGTTCAAAGCTCTTGTGGAGAACCAGACTGGGATGAGGATTCGGCTCTCAGATCAGTCAATAGGGATGAGTATACCTCCAAGGAGTTCAACAAGTATTGCATACAGGAGGGCATACGGAGACAGTTGGCAGTACCATACACTCTTGAGCAAAATGGAATAGCAGAAAGGAAGAATTAATATATTGTGAGAGTAGCGAGAGCCCTATTACATGATCAGAGTATTCCTTTCTTCCTTTGGGATGAGGCTTGCAGTACAACTGTATACCTTCAGAATAGGAGTCCCCATCATGCCTTGGGAAGGAAGACTCCTGAGGAGATGTTCACAGCAAGAAGCCTGAGGTTGGTCATTTTCACAAATTTAGTTGCCTAAATTTTTCACATGTCCCTTCTGAGAAGAGGACAAAGATTGAGCCCACTACAGAGAGAGGCATCTTTGTGGGGTATGATGAGACTTCGAAGGCCTTCCACATTTATCTTCCTACCTTGAGGAAGGTTGTTGTGAGGCAAGAAGTGAGATTTGAGGAGGAGCAGGCCTTCAAGAAGTCCAAAGAGTCAATGCAGGAGGAGCAACAGTTTCCCACACCTCAAGAAACTTCACAGGTACCTTCAGTACAAAGTACAGGTTCACAAGTTTCTGGGGTGACTAGGCCACAAGTTACAAGCACAAGATCTTAAGTTTCAGTGGTTCAACCAACAGGTACTTCGGGGACAGGTTTTGGTTCTCAAGTCACAGGTTCACCAATTATACCTACCGGATCACAGGTTTCACCAGTGGTTGTTTCACCAACTCCTGGTCCACAGGTTTCTGGGCCATCTACTTCTGGGAGTTCTCCAAATGATGATAGACCAGTATGGGAGCAACCTTGAGGGAAGAGGAAGCCTAAATGGCTTCATAAGACCTTGAAGGAAGCAAAGGATTTTGGATCACCCAAGTAACCAGGGAGGATTATAGTAATGCTAGATAGGTTGGGTATGGCCTTGGTTGCTAGTCTTCGTGATTCGAAGCCTTCTACTTTTGAGGAGGCATCCCGGCATCATGTTTAGAGAGATGCCATGATGGAAGAGTACCATTCCATCATGAAGAACAATGTGTGGGAGATTTTTCCGAGACATGAGGGGAAGTCAGTAGTGACTTCTCGATGGCTTTACAAGGTAAGGCATGCTGCAGATGGCAGTGTGGAGAAGGACAAAACTCGGTTTTTGGCACGGGGATTTTCACATGTAGAGGGAGTTGATTATGATGAGACCTTTGCACCAGTTGCTCGCTATACTTCTATCAGATCATTGATTTCCATTGCTGCAAAAATGGGTAGGAAGATCCAATAAATGGATGTGAAGACTGCATTTCTCAATGGAATCATACAAGAGGAGGTTTATGTGGAGCAAACACAGGGCTTTGAGACTCATGGGAGAGAGTCTCATGTATGCAGGCTAAAGAAAGCCCTGTATGGGTTGAAGCAAGCTCCTCGAGCTTGGTATTCCTAGATAGACTCATACTTGTTGTCGATGGGTTTTTAGATGAGTGAGGCTAATATGAATCTCTACTTTATCCTTATTGGAGATGATCCGCTCATTCTTCTGTTGTATGTGGATGATTTGTTTATCATAGCTGATGAGAGACCTATTGCAGTTTGCAAAAGAGATCTTGCTTCAGAGTATGAGATGATAGACATTGGGTTGATGCACTATTTTTTGGGATTGGAGGTTTGGCAAGAGCCTGGTCATATTTTCCTGGGGTAGGGAAAGTATGCAATGGATATTCTGAGGAGATTTTGGATGGAGGATTGCAGGCCAATGGCCGCACCTATGGTCAGGAACTGGAAGAAACTTAATGCTTCTAAGGGAGAGTTGGTGGATCCTACATTATATCGTCAGCTCATTGGTTCATTGATGTATCTAGTCAACACTAGGCCAAATTTGTGTTTTGCAGTGAACACTCTCAGTCAATTCATGGTGGAGCCTAGGAGAGTGCACTAGGTTGCCACTAAACATGTGTTGTGATACCTTGCAGAGACAGTGGATTATGGTCTAGATTATAGGAGATCGGATGGGATTAGTTTGATTGACTTCACGAATTCAGATTGTGCAGGCGGTGTAGTGGACAGGAAGAGCACTTCCGGATGTTGCTTCAGTTTGGGCTCGATAGCAGTGTCATGGTTCAGTCAGAAGTAAAAGTCTGTTGATTTGATATCTGCAGAGGCCAAGTACATAACAGCCGGTCAGGCTAGTTCGCAAGTTATTGGTGGATTTATTTGATCAGGAACTGAGGCCCACGATGATTTATTATGACAATCAAAGTTGCATTCAGCTCTCTGAAAATCCAGTATTTCACGACAGGTCAAAGCATATTGAAATCAGATACCATTTCATCTGTGATTATGTTCAGAGAGGAGTTGTGGAGTTGCAGTACATTTCCACTGATGAGCAAGTAGAAGACATTCTGACAAAGTATCTAGGAAGAGACAAGTTTATTTATTTCAGAGACAAGTTGGGAGTGGTGCAGAACACCTTTCTCGGTAAGAGGGAGTGTCAATTTTTGTACCTAGAAAGTTGTTCCCCTAGTGAATTTTTGCCTAAGTCACTTAAAAGGGGAAAATAACATGACCCTTGCATTAAATGACTTTAGATGAGTTTTTAATTATCAATTTAGTGATTAAAATGACTTTTTGGTAATATTTAGATTTAAGTTGAGTGAATTGTCAAATCTCGCTAGCTCATTCGGTTAAGGAGTGGGTATCGTTAGCAAGGTGACTTGGGTTCAAACCCCTTACGGGTGAGCTAGTTGGGAGGCGACGCAAAAAAAATCCAGCCATGTTAATGTAGAAATATTGACAAAAAAATCAGACTTTTTCCAAACACTTAGTTAAACCCAGATTTCAGACTTTACTGTCATTAAGTAAAAAATACTTCACATGCATAAAACCCAACAACCTTAAAGCTGAAACACTAAAACACTAAGTTGTAGCAGTGGAAATACACATAAAAAACAGCAGACTGATAAACCCATAAAACAGTAGATTTTAGGTCAATGTGACCCTGGAAAAACCCAACCCGGGGAAAACCGGTCCAAGAGAATTTTATTGCAGCATTTATTAGGCAGAAAAATTATTTACAACAACATTTATTTCAGCATTAATGACTATACCAAATTTCTCAATTTTTGTGCCCGCCTTGAATTCCGTGCCACCTCAATTTCCATGCCACCAACAAAAATGTATAGAACTGTAAGGAATAGTACAAACTGTACGGATTTCTGTGCTTGAAAAAAAATTCACTTCTCGAAAATAGTGCCCATAAATTTTTCCTCAAAAAATGTGCCTCTGCTATACCGTACGAACTGTATGGAACAGTACAGCTCAGCATAAACTAAATACCTTGAAAACTGCCCATCTCCTTGGGATTCGTGCCCTCTTGAGAAAAAAAATCTCCTTGGGATTCGTACCCACTTGAGAAAATTTCTAGCTCCCTCTCTCTCTGCAAATAACTCAACCAAATGCTCACTCTTGGAAATGCTTTCCTTCAACTTGTCTTGCACACTACCCTGGACTCTCTCTTATAACTTGAGAGTGACTTTTCACCTTCCCAATTCCTAAATCCAAAGGCCAAGATTAAATCTTGCCTTTTCCAGATCAAGGGTTGAGAAACTTTCCCCCCAAAAGTGGTTACATTTAATTTTAATAAAGTCACATTTACTTTATGAACTAAGTGCACTTTATTATAAAGTCACTTTATAAAATTAAAACAAGGGAATACTTTAAAAAAAGTCTCATTTACATAAGAGTCCCTTTAAACTTTATAAAACAACATTACAAAGTAAAGTAGCCTAGCTAGTGCATGGTCACTTCCGCATACAAGACACAAACATGCGGAGTGCCTCCAAAGCTAAATCTCTAACATTCCCTCTTAACGAGGGAGGTACTCACTACCATCATCAACAAGTCTTGTCCTCAAATCCATCACACTATTCGCTATAGGAGCTCCCTCTGAACCTGGAACCACTGCTACAACCTACACCGAACTCGAATCTGAAGACAACCTTCTGGCAGCCACTCTGAACCCTGAGCTCCTAGGAGAATCAAATTCCCACTCTTGAGCATTGGTTTGCACATACTGGCTGAGCCTCCTACCAATACTCAGAAGAGACTCCCTCTCTTCCATCAGAACTCGAGACTGTACCCTTGGCGCCACTGCAGCCTCAGGAGCCTCCTGCTCTCATCCAAATCATCAACCGTGGGCTGTGCACTGAACTTGTGCAACTCACCGAACCGATCACCAATCAACTGTGGATCAATCAATCCTGCTCTCTCCAAGTATATATAAACATGTCCCAGATCATCTCTATCTGGAAAAATGTACACATGTCCCCTTTGGAACAATGTCGAATACCCTGCATCTTCCAGGGCTGAGACCGAGAGCAAATTTACCCTCATCCCTGGAACAAAGAGGACCCCATCCTGATCAAGGTATCCTCCATGACTAAGTTGGAATCCGACTTTTTCAACTCCTCGCACAGCACGTGCATGTCCCCCTTCTGACTGAACGAACCGATCAGGACCAGTCTCAGCAATGATACGGAATATATGCCATATTCCAGTCATATGACATGAGGCTCCACTGTCAATATACCAAGTACCATTCCGAACTACTCCATTACTGTCGGCACTAGAAATAAGGGAGAACAACAAGAATTCCTTCTCAAATCTTCTCGCAAAGTTCGCTTCCTCTGCTGTAGCTGCAACAACTGTATCTTCTTCCTTCTTCTTCTTCTTCCCAAGACACTGAGAAGCATAGTGTCCATACTGGCTGTAAGCAAAACATCGAACTTTGCTCAAGTCCTTCTTGGACTTCTTCTTGCTCTTAGCAGAAAGAGCAACATTCTCTTCACTAGCACCCTCCTTCTGTCCACTGCCTTGAGATCTTTCTCGAATCTCCTCTTGAGTAAAATCATCCCATAATCTACTCCAATCTAGAAGGTTTTCTCGAGCAACCACACACTTCACAAAGACTTCCCATTCCTTAGTGAAGCCTTTCAAGGCCATCCGCACTAACTCAGAATCAGAGATGACTTCTTCAACTGCAGCAAGCTCATCTTTCACTTGGGCCACCCGGGTAAGAAAAGATGCTACACCCTCACCCTTGGCCATCTTAATTCCCTGCAATTCTTCCCTGAGAGCCATTATCCAGTTCTCATTTTTAGCCTAATACAAGCCTTTCAATGTATTCCACATTTCATAAGCAGTCTTCTTCTTAGCTAAGTGTGGAATAAGGTGGTCCCTTATACCATCCAAAATCAATCTTTGGGCTTTGGCCACTTTTACCTCGTGAATATCCAAAACAACAGGATTAGATGCATGAGTTACCACGGTGCTAACTATGGTCCATAGTCAATTTTCTTTGAGAACAACAGTCATCCTGACTTTCCACTGCAAGTAGTTGGACATACCATCCAACCGATCTTCATATCTAATGCATGCAGCCATCTTTGTTATCAAAGAAAAAATAGACCAACAAAAGAACAATATCTTCACTCTTCCCCACCACCTACAAGTCACATCCAAATAAGGTTTTTTTTCCAACACACAAGTTGTTAAAAAACACAGCAATAACCCTTGCCCAACAACTCAACACTACTGTTGTCCCCACAATCAGCTGTAAACTCAGAGCCTCAACTCTGATACCATGTAGAAATATTGACAAAAAAAGTAGACTTTTGCCAAACACTTAGTTAAACCCAGATTTCATACCATACTGTCATTAAGTAAAAAATACTTCACATGCATAAAACCCAACAACCTTGAAGCTGAAACATTGAAACACTAAGTCTGTAGCAGCGAAAATACACATTGAAAACAGCAGACTGATAAACCCATAAAACAGTAGATTTTTGGTCAATGTGACCTTGGAAAAACCCCACCTTGGGGAAAACTTGTCCAAGAGAATTTTATTGCAGCATTTATCAGGCAAAAAAATTATTTACAGCAACATTTATTTCAGCATTAATGACTGTACCAGATTTCTCGATTTTCGTGCCACCAGCAAAAATGTACTGGCTGTACGAAATTGTACATACTGTACGGATTTCTGTGCTTGAAAAAAATTCACTTCTCGAAAATCGTGCCCAAAAAAATTTCCTCAAAAAATGTCTATGTTGTACCGTATGAACTGTACAGAACAGTACAACTCAACAGAAACTAAATGCCTTGAAAACTACCCAGCTCCTTGGGATTCGTGCCCTCTTGAAAAAAAAAATTCTCCTTGGGATTCGTGCTCTCTTGAGAAAAAAATTCTCCTTGGGATTTGTGCCCACTTGAGAAAAATTGCAGCTCCCTCTCTCTGCAAATAACTCAGCCAAATGCTCACTTTTGGAAATGTTTTCCTTCAACTTGTCTTGCACACTACGCTATGCTCTCTTTTAACTTGAGAGTGACTTTTCACCTTCCCAATCCCTAAATCCAAAGGCCAAAATTAAATCTTGCATTTCAAGATCAAGGGTTGGNGGGAATACTTTATAAAAAGTCCCATTTACATAAGAGTTACTTTAAACTTTATAAAACAACATTACAAAGTAAAGTAGCCTAGCTAGTGCATGGTCACTTCCACATACAAAACAAAAACATGCGGAGTGCCTCCAGAGCTAAATCTCTAACAGTTAAGGGTTGGTGTGGCCCAGGCTAAGTGCGATCCCTGGGTGATTTTGACGGCTTAGATGCTCCAGGGTTGCGGCCTCTCAGCCAATGATGGAATTCGGAAATGCGCTGGCCCCGAGTGACGAGCATTTTTTAACAAACAAAAAAAGAAGTGGAGTTATTTTTGGAGAGAATTAAAGTGCACATTATTTCTCATCCATTGATCTAAGCCATTGTAGGCCCTTGGATTAGATGTCCATTCAGCTACCCTCATTAAACACCAAAAAGGCAAGGGAAAGGCAAGAGAGACCATTAAGTTGTTTCCATGAGCATTGGAGAGCAAGAGAGAGAGAAAGTCAAATTGGAGAGAGGGAGTGCAGATTGAGCAGAAGCACAATGCCGAAGAATCCGTACAGCTTGAACTGGCACATTTCCCAATGTATCCATACAGCAGTCTTTGGAACAACAATTGAGCAGAAAAACCTAGTCTGGGCACGATTTTTGAGGCAGAAATTTAAGCATTTTTGCAGCCACACTGTACCTGTCTGTACAGTGTTTTTCAGTTTGAGAAAGGGCATGAATTTCAAGGCAGAGGGACACAAATTTCGAGGCAGTTAGTTGTTCCTGTTGGAACGAAAATCGATGTTTCAGGCCGTACAGCCCGCCTGTACCGTCTGTCCGTACAGTCCTGTAGCAGCACAAAAATCGAGGTGGTTAGCAGACAAAATTTCTGAGAATTAATTTCTGAAGCGGCATGAATTTCGAGGCTGAGATTTTCTCATCTGGTTGAGATAAGTTGTGACTGAATTTTATTTTCTACTGTACTGTTGATTGAAGAAATAAAGAAACTCTCTCTCACAGGTTTCCACCGAAGGTTGGGGTTTTGCCTGGGTCAATTGACCAAAAATTTCTCCGCCTGAATTTTTATGTGTGTCACTTATAAATTTCTGCTCATAAATGCTGTTAAATTCTTCATGTGTTTCTGTCAATTTGTTTATGAGAAAAACCACAAATTTGGGTTGGGCATTAAACTATGAAAATGGCATGAAACCGGGTTGGGGAATGAGCTGAAAAATTTACAGAGTGCACTCAAAATCTTGGTAATGCATTAACATGGCATCAAATTGATTTCTTAATGATCAATCTGCTGGTCAGGATGATTCTGAAAATCCAAAATGCATCTGCATTTTGTGGTAACAGTTCTCATCCATGACCCAGTGTCTACTCCAACGTCTCCTCCAACACAAGAAAGGAGGCTTCAAGAATAAATGAGCTTCTTTCAACCTTCCACACTTCCACTAAGACCTTTTGGCATGTGGTCCTCCATAGGAATCCCCTCCCACCTCAAATATTGATGGTCACTCTTGGGTCTCTCACAATCCTCTGTGCTTATTTCCTCTTCTATTATTTCATGACTTATTTACCCTGGTAAATTTTGAAAGGGCTATCTAGAGACCATGGGATATAATCAATGAAGAGTGTTATCTGGGAATCCTACCAATGGGATCAATACCATGGGATGTATCCATGTCATACAGGATTCTTCCCAATCGGATTAATGCCATGGGACGTATCTATAGGGACAGTCCTCCAGGATTCTTCCAATTGGGATCAACTCCTGAATTCATTATAATATAGATGTGCCATCCAAGATATTCCTCAATGGGATCAAGGGATGTACAAGATACACTCCTATTTTTCTTTATCATCTCTTTACTTATAAGAATGATTGACAATGAACAAGCAGGGTGTGGTGGGGCCACAAATTAGAGTGTCCGGATTATGTCTGATTTTTGCTTTATGGATAATGGCGATGAACATTCAGTGGCAATGAATGCTGCTATGATTTTTATAAATATGGCCGGCATGGATGTTTTACCATTCTCATAGTACCATTCTTTTTATTGGGAATAATATCTAAAGACCAATAGTATAGATGGTAAAAGCTGAGCATTGTAGAACAATTACCCGTACTCTATCAGGCAATCAACTTTTATCTTAGTGAAGGAATACATTTGATCTGATGTCTGGCATGACCTTCCCATTTAATTGCAATATCTGTATTCTGTCATGTTCCTTTACTATTGTTTTCAACCAACACTAGCAGTAAACATATTGGGTTTATTAATCTTAAAAAGAAATGTCTGGGATAAGCAAAGAATAAGCTGTCTCACCTGGAGCGGTCCTCTAATGCTTTGCTCAGCTGTTCTTGAGCACTGCGCCTGAATTGATTTAAGGTCATCTGTTGTATTGAAAATCAGTAACAGATATAGGGTGTTTGAAATTCAGAACAATGTCATCCATGAATATTTAGTAAAATCAAATGCTGCCAACCTGTACAGCAGCTGCAGTCTCCAATGCAACAGTTTGGCTAACAGCACTACTACTTTCAAAAAAGCTAGTGATCTGGTTAACAGTGTCCTTCAAATACTGATATACATGAAAGTGTGCCCAACAAAACCATCAATCATGAAATGTTTCCTCTGGTTTGTTACCAATCATAGAACACGAAGAGCTAAAAACCAATAAGAAGCTTAGTGTCGCTAAAACATACAGTCATATAACAAGGGGACGCTTTAGCAGTTAAACTCCAGTCGACCTGCCTATCAAAAGGCATGTAGGAAAATGTTGCCTTCAGGGATTCATCTTCTGTTGCACTCTGCATGTGAAGTAAAAGCATGCTGATATTTCCATAAAAAGATGAACGGTTTTCATGGGAAATACATGATCTTTTAAACATAGAAAACAATACAATATAGTGGCAAAGAAAATTTGTTAATGCTTAATACAACCTCCAGAAAAAGTCCCTCAGGGGCATTTAGCTGGTATGACTGCAGCTTTAGATCAAAGATTTTTGTTTCTGGATACAGTTTCACGAAGCAATGAAACCCTTCAGAAGACAGTTCAGTAATATTGTGTCCATCAATGGTCAGCTTTGAAGCATTATGCCGCATATGCACCTCAAGAAGAGTTTGAAGCATATTTAGCTGTCCCTGACTTTGGAAGAAGGGACTTTCCATATCCTCCTTGCGACCAATAAGTTGACTGATTTGTTGCCACTCCTCTTCACTTAGATTCTTGGCTTCATTTTCACGATTGCTCTTACCAGATTGTGCACCCCTGGAAAAAATATTAAGAAAATGGAAGCATAGGTACTTATGATACCTTTCTAACAAGAGAGTATACAGTGACATGTGAAAGAGCATGAGATTTTTTAGTCAAAAAACTAACCAGCCAAATAGCGACCAGCTTTTTTGTGCTGGCTTTCTCTTACGAAGTATATCATTCCCAGAAATTTCTTTTACAAAATTGTGGGCCAGCATTCTGCACATGTTTCCAACAACAATTAGAAATATAACCGAACAAATAACATAAATATCATATCATAAGCACCTCAAACCATAATAATACTTCTTGTTAACCTTCCAGTCAAGTTTCATCTCTGGCAATTCAAAGACCTTACTTTGCCAGACAAGCTGACTGTAGTTTCAAGAATTCATCAAGCCTCTCACATTTATCATGTTTCTTGCTGGCTCCCCAGCAAGACTCAATTCAGAGGGTTAGAACAGATTCTACTGTCCTTCACGGGGGTTGGGCGTTATTGATATTGCCTCACAAGGCAGCATTCTTTCTGTCAAGTGGATGGTGAGATGCCTTGAGGACAAGTCTCAATGGCATATTCTTTTGCACCACAGGTTTAATTAAGCACAAGTGCTTAAAGTACATGGCTCTTTTAGATTGTGCGATATAATCTCTTCCCCTCCCTCGTTTCAGAATTCTGGGTCATTCATCTGCGAAACTATCAGGGAGGCCTGAAAGTTTGTTGCCAAACTAGTAAAGTGGAATTTTTCAGGTAGCACAGATTCAGGTGTACAATAACCACATTTCCTTGTGGATTGTTCTGGTAATAGGCCAGGGTTTTCAAATGCCAAAGGAGATGAGGAGTTTGCAGGACATGCCTTTGGTGATCGTGTGGATCCTCAAATTCCTGGGTTAGATCATGTGTATTGGCATCTACGTCATTCAAGGAAGTGTCTTCCCCCTAATTACATTCCCTGTAAATCCAACTGAGAATGAGGGTGGAGTCTAGCCGGTGGTGTGTTCCTTGAATGGCAAGTTTTCTGGTGTCGAGAACGTTTCTTCTACTCCCATTGTAGAAGGTAATGTGAGCAACTTAGGGGGTGAGCCTGTGAACAACTTGAGTGCAGATTCTCAGAGTATGGTTAGCCCTATGCATGTGGACAAGCCAATCTGCCTAGAGGGTGTGACTAAGAACACTGAGGGTTTAGGACTTTTAGTGCCGAAAGAAGACAGAATAGTAGTGGTTGAGGGGGAGGACTCAATGATGGGCGAAGGAAACCCAACCTCCAGTGAGAATCCAGTGCAGCATCATGTGGAGCTTGCTACCCCTCATATTGCATATGGTAACTCTTCTGATTTTCATCATAAGATATGATTTGCAACGTAGTACCCATAAAGTTTTCGATGGATTGGGGGATGGATTGTTATGATCATGGCTCATATATTGGTATTCTTCATGTTGATGGATCACTCTCTTGGAATATAGTTGACAGTTATGGAGGATTTTATAAGAAAGGAATCATGTGTTTTGTTGTTTAGTCTTTCGACGTTTTGAGCCTTTTATGCAAGGCCCATCCTTAGAGAGCTTCCATCAAAACATGTTTATGGAGAATATCTACATCATCATGGTGTTGCATTGGTATACAAGTTCATCATGTTTAGAGATGACTACACCTTCGTTCATGTATGATGGTTCTAGGCTCCCAAGGATTTGGATATTGGTGATATGAGGTAGTGGCATGGTATCATATTATACTTGGAGCATTCTAGTGATTATGCATGAAAATGTTATGATATTGTTTTGTCGCTAGGAGGGGGTGTTCCAAAAGGTTTCCTTTTATTGTATGTACGGTGGGGACAATATTTGATGTATCACAAGGAGTTAGCAATAGAACTTTTATATGTTCGTTTCCTATAGTGTTGGTTATACACTATCCCCTTTGTGGTGTTGTACCTAATGTTTTATTCTTATCTTGAAACCATAGTAAGGTTTTGTTAGGAGATGCAACTTATTTTTACATGGTATAACACATTGATGGAGCACACCCCTTCATTGGCACACATGTTCATGTTGACTTAACCATTCAATAGTTATTTGGAGGTAGACTATGGTTGTATTAAAGCTCTAGCCTTTGGGACACGCATGTTCATGTACACTTAATCATTCAATGGCTTTCTAAAGGACTAAAGTACTTTTGGTGATGCGTGATAGCTTTTACGTATATATATTTTTACAGTGTTCTAATGGTCGCCAAATCAATGCCAATAGATGCAAAGTGGCCGTGGGATTTCTAAAAAGTGATTATAATAGAAAATCCGATAAATACAGAAGACGTTAGCAATTTCAAATCTGTCGTTTTAAAACCCTTGCCACATTTTGACCACACTTGCTACTTGGAGTGTGCATTTTTGCCAGATGAGCCACACATTCCATTGAGAGTTGGTTGTTGTTCACTTATGAAGGCTGTTAGCGGTTAAATTCTCTTGGAGGCACATTGGAGCCCATTGACATGGTCAACCACTCATTTAGAAGATGTGTCAAACCTTCTTGTGCTATTTTTGGAGGTTGTTGCTTAACCAACTCCATTATTTTATTATTGTTGACTTGTCTCATGGAGTTGGCTATATAAGAGGATTATTATATTGTTTTCCTTGGAGATAAGGATGTACATTTTAATATTTCTTCTTGGAGAAGAAAGTGGATCTGAAAAATTTATTGTTACTATTAGTAAGGAAGTTGTTGAGGAGGTTTGAATGTAATATTCTACTGTTATTTCCTTGGACAACTAATGGATATATGAAAACAATTACTTTTTTAGACTATGGGTAGTTGATTGCAAGACTATATATAAAGAGCAGTTCCTCCCATTTGTAGATCATAGCTGAAATTGGGGATTTTTCCACTTCAGCTCTTGTTGAATATCTTTGAGAATAAGGAAGCTAGAGGCTTGAACCATGGATGTAATTTGTTAAAAACTTAAACATGAAAGCTAGAGATTGGACTTCTTCAATTGTTTTGTAAAGGCTTAAGTATGGTAATTCCATTCTTCATTAGAGGAGTTATTTAGAAGAGCTTTATGGCAGAACTCTCCAAATACACAATGTGCTCTAGTTTTAAATTTTTTGTCTTGCTCTTCTTTGTAGTGTCTCCTTTACCTCAACCATATGAATATTATTTCAAACCACACAAGAAACCAAATATATATGGACATTCTCAGAAATGTTTTACAATACCTCCACTGCAAAATGACTTCAGCTTCAAGCTCACGATCAATTTCTCGAATCTCTTTATCATCATCAATTGTTGTCTGCTCAGGATCAGCTTGTAAGCAAGCAACATAACGTGACACATATCTTTTACGCAACCGTGCATACTGTAAAACTTGTTCCCAAGAAACGTGACCTCTGCACAGGCAAACCAGTTTTTAGAGTAATCAGATTGTCCAGGATATAAAAAATATACAAGTTATCTTTTAAACATTATTTGGGTCGAAGTCACAAAGAAAATCATCACAAGAAAAAAATTTCACCAAAAATGGAACAAGAAACATGAGTAGTTTTGACAAATACAACACACTTCATAGAATTCAAATAAAACTGAACCAAAATAATAAGAAAAGAAAATTTTATTAATGTCCAACAAATGACCACCTAACTCTTGAGTACATTTGTGTCAATACAAAGTGAGGGCACAAAGGACATTGTAAATATGTTATGATGGTCATACAATTGCTATAGTCCAACTTATGAAATTTAAGTTAGTAGTACTTTATATTATAATGTCACGTTATGTTTAAATAAAGTCATGATGTGAAAAAATTGAGTTATTGTGACTTAATATTAAATCATAGCTTAGTAAATGAGTGTTGGAGGAGTTTCATAACTTATGTTTCCTTCATTGAGAAAAGACTACGTAATGCTTCATGATCCTACTTGGGCTCAACAGCCCTCTTCCAAGATGGTGTACTCCTGTAAACATTTCTTCTATTGTCTTGTTCCCAAGTATCCAGTGTCATGTTCTATTATGCACTACTACGCTACATCTTTACCCAATGCACCTTCAGATGTTCCCCGAGGAGAGAGAACCATTTTTTTACCAGGAGGGGTGTTATTCAACAATGGTGGTCATGATCGGGCCCTTTGGTCCTTCCTTTAGGAGTGCTATGGCTTAATGGCACTGTTGACTGCCCTTTGTTGGGGTTTTTAACCCTAGGGTTGGTGTTTGGGGATCCTAGCGGTTGATCATTAGGTCACATGATCCCACACCTTGTTTGCTTTCTCTGATGGCCTTTGCTTCAGCTACGAGACCTTGGTCTCCCTTCACAACCACCTCGGGCACCCTCCTGGCCCTTCAGCTAGTTGGCACTCCCTCTCCTTGGGATCCTTCCTCAGAGGACGTCATCATTCCTCCCAAGCCATACTACTACTTTGAAGAGGGCGTTGAGGGATTTTACAGCATTCTTGAGGTTAGATAGGGTATAACGCCCTCCCTCCAGCTCACTCTAGCCTTTCGTTCGGAGTGATTTGCTTATTTTCGCAGTTTTTGGCACCTAGGGGGGAAATACCCTAGGGCCTAGGTACCCTACTATAAGCCTACTTTAGTCTATTTTTACATTATTTTATGTTATAATTTTAAGTTTACATTTTATATTTTCAAATTAACTTTTTAAGGCATGTAGGCCTAGATATTTTTGTAAAGCGAGTGTGAGAGGCTATTTATAAGCCTCTCCTCACTTCATTTTAACATAAGACAAGTGGGATAAAACAATATGCACTTAATTTACCCTACTAGGGCTCCTTGGAAGTGATGAGCCCCTCTTTAGGAAGATGTTTTTATGGGTTGGGATGACAATTTCTTGAAGCTCTTTAGCTCTATGCCCTTGCTAAAGGTGATGCTATGATTTATTGGTTAAACACTTGCAGAAGGAGGTATCTAAGGTTTTTCTTGATCTCTCTTTGTTAAATGTTGATGAATGATGTATGTTCATTGTTTATGGATTTAATGGTAGCCATTAAAGTTGCATTTTGTCTTGGCTAGGTCATTTTTCAACCTTTAGTCACCTTGGTTTGTAGAAGTCCCTCATAGGAGTCCTTCTAGGGTTAGAACCTTAGGCCTTTAGGTTTTGTTGCCAAGCCTGGGATAAGCTTCTAAAAGAAAGGTTGGTCACATCCTTAAATGCCCTAAGGTTAGGGTAAAACCTAAAACCCTTGTCCCGAAACCTCTTTTCCTTCAAACTCTGGCATTTCATGTGTAAATATGCATTTTCATGGTAGAATTAGGGTTAGAAGTAGGTCTACAATTCTATGTTAAAAACCCTAGAAAATTAAAAAATTAATTTTTTTTATTTTTTTGGCCTTCCTAAAATTTCAGGCATCTCTCCTAAAATTCCTCCCTACCCTATTTGTCCCTAGAAACCTTAAGGCAAAATTTTAGGAGGCCCCAAAAATAAAAAATTTCCTAAAACTTAATTTCTGCCCTAAAACATCCCTAAAATCGTACCTAACTAGCCCTACTTTGCTCTTCCTTCTTCTTCCTAACCCTCGGCTACTCTTTCCCCTTCTATAACCTCCTTGGGCCTACTCCTTTCCTCCCTATCCCCCACAGTCCTCACCTTCCAGCACTTGGCCTTTTCCGTTGTGCCTTTGGTACCCTCACTAAGGTCTGGACAGACCTCTGCCAGCCTTTAAAAAGGGCTCGGACTGCACTTTAGGGTATTGTCCAGCCCCTTACTAGCCACAAGGGCTACCTTTACAGTGGCAGCCCACCCTATACAGGATCTGCCCCCCCACTTTCCCATCGTTTCAATCCTCTAACCCTGCACAACAAGCATAGTAACATTGGTTAGAAGGTTACTTTTTATTAGTTTTATTTGTTACTGAATGTAAGACTGCTACTAACCCTGTTTGCAGGCATATATATCAGACTATACAAACACTACACTGTAAGCTTGGTTTCAAAAGTTAATTTTGGTGGTTAGCTAGTGTTGTAACACAAGGACTGATTTAAAACTTATTTGCAAAATTATATCAGACTGTATGTAATAGTGTTGTCTTGGACATAATCATAGTTTACACTAAGAATATTACATATGCCTACTAATACTCTATGGATGACGGTAAACGTTTACTTAAAGATTTTGTTTAAGAACCTATTTGCAAGTATACATACTGATTTGTGAAGAAATTCAATGACATTAATATGGAACTTTTCATTTACACATTATGTCAAACACTTGAGTAACTAGGGTTTATGATTAAAGTTTACTTCTTAAATTTGAAATATAAACCACCATATTCAAGAACTTCCCAATTCTGAAGCAAACGTTCACACAAGAATACACAGAAATTTTGGTCAAAGACCAGGCAAAACCCCAACTCCTGGGGAAAACCCTAGAAAGAGAAAATTATCATTAAAGAAGAATGCTCAGAAATATTTCCAACAATACTTGAAATTATTCCTAACCCTTACTGGCAAAAAACACCCAAAATAAACCAGCAGCAAAATACCTCGATTTTCATCCAAATAAACTGTTGTACGTACTACGGTCTGTTGTACGGCCTTCACACGTGCCTAGACAGAACTGTACTTTCTGCCACATCCTGTATGGAACTGTACTTTCTGCAATAAATGCTGCCTTGAGAGTTGTGTCACAGTCAGCAATAAATGTTGTATGGCATGTCAGTCTGTTGTATGGTCTGCCTCAGGATTTGTGCCCACACGTGCCTGTATGGAACTATCAGACTGTAATTAATGCTGCTGTACAGATTTATCAGGGTGCTCCTTGCATTGGTATTCGTGTCCACTCTAGGGTATTTCCTCTCTCTTTCTTTCTCAATATTCTCTCTCTTCATTGATGGTGTCTTTAATTTGTCCTTTCACCCTAGTTTTATACTTCAAAAATTGTAACTACCCATCTAACCACCTAATCTATGGTTGAGATTCATTTACAAAATCTAGGGCCATTATTTAATGCACCCTTATTTAATAATTAACTCAGTTTAATTATTAAATAACTTTTAAATGAGACCCATACAATAAAGTACAAAGCATCATTTTATTTATATATAACTCAACTTTATACATAAATACACAAGGGACAAATTTTATGTCCTCTTTATCACACCACACCAAAACTATAAAGAGGACCTTCAGAGTTATCTTTCTAACAATTTGTTTTTCCTAAACTAGACAGTCACATAATTAGTTTAAGTTCATACTATACACTGTTGTATGCATAGAGTGGTGAGTGTGGCAATCAGCTACAATAGCAAGAGGACCCACTTCCTGAGTTACTTCATCATCAGTTAGTCTTTATTGTTCTTACTTTGTTTCCCTTATTTTGCGGACAAGGCAAAACGAAAATGTCTGCCTCAAGATGCTTTTAATCTCATTGGATATTTGATGCGTGTGTAGGTCTACAGGTACCAGAAGATTCACGGGTTCTCGAGCACTCCCAGGAAGTGCACTCGTCCCGTAGTTGGAGCAAGTGTTACGTTGCATTTGTACCCAGCGTACCTTCAGATGTGCCCTAAGGAGAGAGCCATTTTTTTACCAAGAGGGGTGTTATTCAGCAATGGTGGTCATGACCAGGCCCTTTGGTCCTTCTTTGTTAGATTTTTAACATTAATCTAGCATTATATTAGGGTCTTTAACTGAGAGAATAATAAGCACAGCAATCAAACACAAGAGACAATGAACACTGTTTTTCCTCGGGGAAACCATAAATGGAGAAAACCCCACAACTTCCTCAAAGATAGAATCAGCACCAAAAGTAAAACCCCAAAACAGTAAGATGATCTCCCGACAGTAGTAGCCTCTTTCTTCCTAGCCCCAACAGCTTCTTCTTCCTCAGCTATGCGCTACAATTGAGTGTGAGTGAGTGTGTGATAAATAGAGAGACTCACTCTCTATTTATACTAATTCCCGACTTGACAATAACCTACTAGGGTCAACTTCTCTAAAAGAGTCTAATAACCCTAGTGCCCCGAAACTACGGGGACTTTAACCCTTGATCAATAGGAGGGTTACCCACCATGACTTGACATGACTTGTTTACATTATACAACCTCCCGATAGGAACATCGGGGCATGACATGACTCAAGTACATTACAGACACATCCTGAAATAAACATCGGGGTACAATACATAAGATATACGGATGAATACATTCCGAAGTTACAAATACATTAACACTCCCTCTTAACTAGGAAGGTATTCTCTCGACACAATTTATCAACACAAGTCTTCTTCTCTGTATCATTTGGATCATCATCGAGTCCTTGTCATCTTCAAGTCATCTTCATCTTCGAATCTGGATCATCACTGGATCTGGGTCATCACTCGATCTGGATCATCACTGGAACATCATCACTGGATCTGGATCATCACTCGATCTGGATCATCACTGCTGGATCATCATCACTAGATCATCATCACAGGTGTTATCTCATGATTCTTCTCGTCACAGGAAGTTCTACAGAGCCAGCCCTTTTTCATGCTGGTTGTAGGCCTAGCCTCCATGTAGGTCTTCTTCAACGCTTATATCTGACACTAAGTCAAAATGGCCCGCCCAGCACTTACATCTAACCATGAGAGGAGCACATCCAACACCATGTCAGAAAGGCACGCCCAACACTCAAATCTGACCATGCGGGAACACATCCCACAACCCTGTCAAAAAGACTCTGCACTTACATCTGACCATGGGGGGAACACATCCCGCGACCATGTCAGAAGGGCTCTGCACTTACATCTCACCATGCGCGGAACACATCCTGCAACCATGTCAGAAGGGATGTGCACTTACATCTAACCATGGGGGGAACACATCCCGCAACCATGTCAGAAGGGCTCTGCACTTACATCTAACCATGGGAGGAACCAATCCTCTCACCATGACAAAATGGCTCAGCCCTTACATCTGACCATGGAAGGAACCAATCCTCTCACCATGTCAGAATGGCTCCCGGACTCATCACTTCCCCTTGGAAGGAACCTCGATCTGGAGAACACCAAGCTTCTCCTTGAAGTACTCAAACTTCACTCTGGCTAATGGCTTCGTCAACACATCAGCTATCTATTCATCCATCGCAACATATTGGAGCTTCACTGCTCCTCTCTGCACCATATCCCTGGTACAGTGATTCTTGATATCGATATGTTTCGGCTTGTCATGGAACACCGGGTTCTCCGACAACTTCACACAACTCTAGTTGTTGCAATATATACAAGTAGCATCTAACTGGAGATCAAATAAATCAGACTATAGCTTCCTCAGCCATACTGCCTCACAACTAGCTGAACAGGCTGCAACATACTCTGCTTCAGTTGTACTTAGTGCCACACAAGATTGATTCCTGCTAAACCAAGAGATCGCACCTAATCCCATACTGAAGCATCACCTTGAAGTGCTCTTCCTATCGATGGCACTACCTACCCAATCCGAATCAACTGTACCCTCCAGGTTAATCAACTGATTTGCCTCATACTTGAGCCCATAATCAACTGTACCCTTCAGGTACCTCAGAATATGCTTTGCAACAATCAAGTGAACATGTTTCGGATCTGTCAAGAACTGGCTCAAGGTGTTCACAGCAAAGCAAATATCCAGTCTCGTGTTCGTCAGGTACATCAAGGACCCACTCATCTAACGATACATCGTAGCATCAACCGCTTATGATAAAGCACCACTCAATAGCTTCAGGTTCGATGCCATAGGTGTGGTCATGGCCTTACAGTCCATCATCCCGAATCTCTTCAGGATCTCTACTGTATATTTCCCTTGTCCTAAGGAAATTCCATCTGCATTCTACCACACCTCCATGCCTAGAAAATAACTCATCATACCAAAGTCCTTCATCTCGAACTCGGCAGCAAGCTTCCTCTTCGTATCAGCAATCAACCCATCCATACCTATTACAAACAGATCATCTACATACAGTAGGAGCATCACTGGGTTCCCATCTTCAACCTTGTAGTAAAGGTTGGAATCTGCTTTACTCTTGGTATAGCCCAAACTAGACAGAAAGCTGTCAATTCTGTCGTACCATGTCCTGGGTGCCTGTTTCAAACCATACAGGGCTTTCTTCAATCTACACACATGAGACTCCCTTTCATGTGTCTCAAAACCGAGTGGTTGCTCCACATACACTTCTTCTTCTACTACACCATTCAAGAAAGTAGTCTTGACATCCATCTAATGTATCTTCCATTTCATCACTGCAGCCAGAGCAAGTACTAATCTGATGGAAGTGTATCTGGCTACAGGTGCAAAAGTTTCTTCATAATCTATTCCTTCTTTTTGGGAGAAGCCACGAGCCACAAATCTTGCTTTATATTTTTCTATGCTACCATCTGCAGCATGCTTGATCTTGTAGATCCATTTGGAAGTTACAACAGACTTCCCTTCTGGTCTTGGGATAGCATCCCAAACATCATTCTTCATGATCGATTGATACTCTTCGATCATAGCATCCTTCCATTCTTTCCGTTCTACCGCTTCTTCATAATTGGAAGGTTCTTTATCGATGAAATCACATAATAAGGCTACATAACCAGAGCAAGACTTGGTTCTCTTTCTTTCTCTGTGATTCTCTTCTGGAGCCCCATATCTTTCCACACCTTGGATAGCTTCTCGTACCCAAGCAAGTTTCCTCTTATGAGGATTCTTCTCTTAAGGTGGATCTACAGGTTCTTGAGGTTCTTCTATTTACCGATCTTCTTCTTGATACTCTTCGTTCATGGTTGTGTCATGAATTCTGGGTGCTTTTGTTTCTTCAGGTTCTTCAGCAGGTCTCTTTCTAGATTTGTTGTAAGCTGAGTCTTCGTCAAATGTTACATCCCTGCTGATATCAATCTTCTTGAATCCTGGGAAGTATATTCTATAAGCCTTTGAGCTTTCAGAGTATCCCACAAATATACCCTTCTTTCCTGAAAGATCTAACTTTGTCCTCTTTTCTTTCGGAATGTGTATGTACACTAGATAGCCGAATATTATAAGATGGCTGACTTCTTGTTTCTTGCCGAAGAAGACTTCTTCAGGTGTCTTGTTCTTGAGTACTCTGTGTGGAGTACGGTTCTGTACATACACCGCTGTTCTGGCAACTTCTGCCCATAGATGCATGGGAAGATCTTGATCATGAAGCATAGCCCTTGCAACTTCCATGATCGTTCGATTCTTTCTTTCTGCAACCCCATTCTGTTGTGGATTATATGGAGTAGTTAACTCCCTCTGAATCCCTGAATCTTTGCATAATGCTTTGAATTCATTCGAAGTGAATTCTCCACCATTGTCTGATCGAAAGGTCTTGATCTTCTTCTCTGTGTGGTTCTCGATCAAGGCTTTGAATTCCTTGAACTTGCTGAATACTTCATCTTTGTTCTTCATGAAGTAAATCCATGTCTTGCTAGAAAAATCACCAATAAAAGAAACATAGTATACATACCCGCTTAATGAACTTGATGACATTGGACCGCATACATCGGAGTGAATGATTTCCAAGATTCATTTTGCCTTGCTCTCGCTACTTGGAAATGTCTTCTTTGTGTTCTTTCCTTTCGCACATCCTTTGCAGACTCCATAATGTTTTGCTTGAATTTCTGGAAGACCTTCAACAGCTTTGCTTGCAAGTGGTAGTGCTCTGTAATGCACATGTGCAAGCCTTCTATGCCAAAGCTCATTTGGCTCTACTGTGTCATGGACCAAGGCTTGTTCTGAATGGCCCTTCAATTTGTATAGACCTCCCTCTTGTTCCCCAATCACTACTGCATCATCAAAAGTCTTTCCCTTTAGCCACATGAGAACTTGGCCATCTACAAATGCAACTCTCATGCCTTTTGCATCTAATGCAGATATGGAGAGGAGGTTCTTCTTTAGTCCTGGTACAAACAATACATCTTGCATCTTCATAGACTTTCCAGAGTCTAGCTTATAGGAGGATTCCCCACTGCCTTTTATTGGATACTGGTAGTCATCCCCAAGTTTCACCTTGTGAGGTGAGTCATGTTTAGATAGCTTCACAAAGGATTCTTTGAATCCCATCATATGTTTGGAAGCACCACTGTCTATAAGCCAATCATTGCTTCCATGTGAGATAGTTCCCGTGAGAGCGGAGATCAACACATATTCTTCATCACTAGAAGAATCATCACTTTCTTGTCTGAATCTCTTTGTGGAAGGTTCATCATCCTCTGCAGCATGAGCATGATGTCTTCTCTTGTTTCCCTTCTTCTTATGGGAGTTAATCTTATTTCTAGGACAGTCTTTGACAAAGTGTCCTCTTTCATCACATATATAGCATCTTAATTTAGATAAATCTTTTCTAGTGTTATCTCTTTGGTGAAGGTTCTTACTTCTGGGGTGATGAGAGCTTCTTCTGCTTTTCTTGGAGTGAACTGTGAGAGCTTGATCTTCACTTCCCATCTTTTCTTCTCGAGCTGCTATCCGAGCTTCTTCTTGAGAGCATTCTTCCCATAGTCCGTTGAACTTGACTAACTTCTTTCTTGCACAAATTCCTTGAATAAAGGAGTCCCATGATCTAGGGAGACCATTCAAGGTGGTCATTACAATCTCTGCATTTTCCACTTCTTCATCTACTGCTTCCAGGTGTTCCTTGATCTGAGAGACCCTTGTAAAGTAGGACTGGATGGTCTCTGCATTCTGGATCTTTACATTCTTCAGTTGATTTCTCAAAGTCATCTTCTGGTTTATGTTCTTCCCTTCAAACAATTTGGTTAGGGCATCAAACATAGCTTTAGGTGTCTTTAGGGAGGACACCTGTGGTATGAGGTGATCCTTGATTGAATCAACAATAATCCTCTTTACCATAGCCAACTTCTTCTTGTGCAATGCCTTAGCCTCATCTCCCTCTAGAATTGGAACCTCCTCATTGATATAGGAGTCCAACTCATTTTCTTCCAGGACCAGGGAGATCCTATACTTCCAGGCTCGGAAGTTATCAACTCCCTCAAGCTTTTCATCAAGCTTGGTATGATGAGACATCTTAACTGAGAACCTCAAACGGAAATACAAAAGATTTAGATCTTACCAGTCAAGATGTCGAATCTGGATTTGGAGCTGAATTTTTGCAATGCTGGTTCAGGAGCAAATTAGGGTTTGACTTTTTCGGAGTTCTGTCCAACCAAATGCTTCGATCTTGATCTCTAAACTTCGATTTTGAGGAGGAGATCAATCCAGGCCTGGGCTCACTAAAAAATTCCACTTCTGTGGAAAGCCCTAATTTCCAGCAGCAATGTCGGGTCCAAAACTAAAAAAGCTGAGAATTGGATTCTGCTTCGACAAAAAGATGCGCCCTAGGGAGGAGAGTTAGTCCAACCTTCTTTTGTTGAAAAACTGTGGAGAGAGATCCACAAAGTAGGAATCCCTAGTTTCCGCAACTGCACAGTGTCTTCTTCTCAGGTTAGCTCTGATACCATGTTAGATTTTTAACATTAATCTAGCATTATATTAGGATCTTTAACTGAGAGAATAACAAGCACAACAATCAAACACAAGAGACAATGAACACACTGTTTTTCCTCGGGGAAACCATAAATGGAGAAAACCCCACAACTTCCTCAGAGATAGAATCAGCACCAAAAGTAAAACCCCAAAACAGTAAGATGATCTCCCGACAGCAGTAGCCTCTTTCTTCCTAGCGCCAGTAGCTTCTTCTTCCTCAGCTATGCGCTACAACTGAGTGTGAGTGAGTGTGCGATAAATAGAGAGACTCACTCTCTATTTATACTAATTCCCAACTTGACAATAACCTACTAGGGACAACTTCTCTAGGAGAGTAATAACCCTAGTGCCCCGAAACTACGGGGACTTTTACCCTTGATCAATAGGAGGGTTACCCACCATGACTTGACATGACTTGTTTACATTATAGAACCTCCCGATAGGAACATCGGGGCATGACATGACTCAAGTACATTACAAACACATCCCAGAATAAACATCGAGGTACAATACATAAGATATACAGATGAATACATTCCGAAGTTACAAAGACATTAACATTCTTTTAGGAGTACTATGGCTTAATGGCACTGTTGACTGCCCTTTGTTGGGGTTTTTAATTATGGGGTTGGTTTTCGGGGCTCCTAGGGATTGATCACTGAGTCACATGACCCAACACCTTGCTTGCTTACTCTGATGGCTTTTGCTTCAGCTATGAGACCTTGGTATCCCTTCACAGCCACCTTGGGCACCCTCCTGGCCCTACAGCTAGTTGGCGCTCCCTCTCCTTGGGCTTCTTCATCTAAGAACATCATCATTCCTCCTAGGCCATACTACTGCTTTGAGGGCATTGAGGAATTTTACTGCATTCTTAGGGTTAGATGGGGTATAACGCCCTCCCTCCAGCTCAAAGCCTTTCGTTTGGAGTGATTCGCTTATTTTAGCGGTTTTTGGCACCTACAAAGAAAATACCCCAAGTAGCGTACTATAAGCCTACTTTAGGCTATTTTTACATTATTTTATGTTATAATTTTAAGTTGACATTTTATATTTTCAAATTGACTTTTTAAGGCATGTAGGCCTGGATATTTTTGTAAAGTGAGTGTGAGAGGCTATTTATAAGCCTCTCCTCACTTCATCTTAACATAAGACAAGGGGGGCAAAAACACCATGCACTTATTTTACCCTACTAGGGCTCTTTGGAAGTGAGGCGCCCTTCTTGAGGAAGATGTTTTCTGGGTTCTGGTGGCAAATTCTTGAAGTTTCTTTGGTTCAATGCTCTTGCAACAGTGATGCTATGGTTTGTTGATTAAACACTTGCACAAAGAGGTATCTAGGGATTTTCTTAATCTCTCTTTGTTAAATGTTGATGAATGATGTATGTTTGTGAATTGAATGGTAACCATTAGGGTTTCATTTTGTCTTGGCTAGATCTTTCGTCAACTATTAGTCACCTTGGTTTTAGAAGAACGTCCTTATAGGAGTTTGTCTAGGGTTAGAACCTTAGGGATTTAGGGTTTGTTGTAAAGCCTAAGTTAAGCTTCTCAAAAGGTAGGTGAGGCACTCCCTTAGATGCCCTAGGTTAGGATAAATTCCTTCTCCCTTTGTCCCAAACTATCTCCATTTTCAAAACCTAGTATCTAGGGATAGTTTTCTTGCATTTACATGGTAGATTTAGGCTAGTTTAGGCTGCACTTTTGTTGAAAAACCCTAAAAATCTAGAGAAATTACAGAAAAATAAACAAATATTAATTTTCCAAATTTATGGGCCTCCCTAAAATTTCGGCCCCTCCCTAAAATTTCGGGGCCACCCTAAAAGTTCAGCCTGCCCTCCTAAGATCTCGTCCTGCCATTTTGACCACCAAAAACCATAAAACGGATTGGCACAAGGCCCTAAAATATAAAAAAGTTCAAAATTTCCAAAATTTTGCATTTTTTGTGAAAATCAGACCCTCAAAGGTCTGTGGCCTCCTTTGTTTTATCTACATCCCTTGCGGTATCTTTTCCTTGAGCTGGCTGAACCTTGCAGCAGCAGCTTGGCAGCTAGGGTTTCCCCCTTTCCCATACAGCGAGGTCCCTCAAGGCCTCGGTCTTCTCCCTGCTGCTGCCCTAGAACCTGTCAAATAGACAAGACAAACAAGTCTGCAAAATAGCAGACTGTCAACACTTGACAGCATCCAATTTGGCATAACACCTACACCCAAAATTACAAGCAAAGTTAGCCTTTAATTACAAAAATTGCTTAATGCTTAAAGGCTGCCATAAGAGGTCTGAAATACATTCCATACAGTCTGAAACTACATCATATTAGCACACATACAGTCCTGATACATATTACTTATTGCATACATAAATTGCTAATATCTACGATAAAGAAATGAAGAGGTGTGGTGTGTTCCAATTGCATAAAACTGATTCTTATACAGCTTTCCAAGTGCTGCTATTGAACTGTACTGTCATACTGCTCTCACACTGATATAATGTTGCATATGTGATGAATTTTGCAATATTTATCAAACAACTTAATGCTGATATACTACCATTTCATATCAGACCTAAAGGTGAATGTTATAATACTCAAATGCTGATATAATACTCAAATTTGGCCTATTTATCCTTGCATATGCACTTGACAAACATTGTTTCAAGGGCTGATCATCAATGTTAGGGATCAGTGATAAATGGTATTTAAGACATGATTGATTTGCCTAACATATCCTGAATGCCGGTATCTTATCTGATGCACTTGGACATTGCTTATTGCGTATGTTGATACTGATTATTGCCTAATCGTAATTTTACTTTCATATGTCCTCTTCATTTTCCATTTGACTCCATAAAGGCACTAATCTTGGCATGAGATTGTGGAAGGTATCTAGTGTGATTATTGACAGGCACACAAATAAGGACTCTTCCCTAGGAGGTTTTGACTTCCAAACAAGTTTGGAGAAGTGGCTGAGGTGACAGTGGTCACTTTTTCCTCCACATGCTTGCCAGTGACTAGCCCTACTAGTTCATCCAGTAACAATGCACATACACTTTTGTTCTAGCTGCTTCGTCCCATAAGTGTATTGGTAGATCCTATACACTTCATCTTTAGTTTTCAAAAAAGTAAATCTAAGTCTTACGAGAATAGTCATCAATAAAGGAAACATAATATACATACATGCTTAGTGAGTTTGATGACATTGGTTAGCATACGTCTGAGTGTATGATGTCTAACATTCCCTTCGCTTTGTTGTCTCTGCTTGGAAATGGACTCTTCACATTCTTGCCATAAGTGCATTCTTTGCATACACCATTGTAGTTTGCCTAGATCTCTGGTAGACCTGTCATCATCTTGCTTATAATTGGCAAGGCTTTGTACTGGGATGTGAGCAAATATTCTATGCCAAAGTTCACACAAGTTCACTGTGTTATGTATCATGGCTTGTTCTGCTTGACCCTTCAATTTGTACAAGCCTCCATCTTTCTCGCCAATCACAGTTGCATCATTAATAGTCTTTCCTTTTGGACACATAAGAACTTGGCCATCAACAAAAGCAACTCTGAATCCTTTCTCTTCTAATGCTAATATGGAAAGGAGATTCTTCTTCAATCCTGGTACATACAGCACTTCTTTCATCTTCATAGATTTGTTGGAGTCTAGTTTGTAAGAAGCTTCTCCTGCCCCTTTTATGGGATATTGGTAATCATCTCCAAGTTTCACCTTATGAGATGAATCCTTCTCTGTCAAGATAGAGAGGGAGACTCTGAAACCTATCATGTGCTTAGAAGCACCACTATCAACAAACCAAGTATCACTCCCATGAGTGACAGTACCTGTAAGAGCAAAAATCAAAACATATTCTTCTTCACTTGAAGAATCTTCTCTTGCCTTCTTCTGAACATGTTCATCGTCTTCGGTGGCATGAGCATGATACCTCTTCTTCTTTCCTTTCTTGTCTTGATCTTTTGCATGAGGACAATTCCTTGCAATGTGTCCCTTTTCTGGCAAGAGTAGCATCTAATTGATGAGTAATCTTTCTAGGCCCTATGAGTCTTCTGAAACATCTTGGGTTTCTTGTGAGAGTGCTCTTCCTCCTTGAATTTCTCTTTCTTCGCATGTGTTGCTAGAGCTTGATCATCTTCGCTCATCTTTTCTTCTCTTGCTACCAATATGGCTTCTTCTTGAGTGCATTCTTCCCATAGTCTGCTAAACTTGGTTAGCTTTCTTCTGGAACAAATTGCTTTTATAGATGACTCCCATGATTTGGAGAGACCATTCAAGGTAATCATTATTATTTCAGCTTCTTCAACTGAGTCTTCAATGGCTTCGAGTTGTTCCTTAACTTGAGAGACCCCGGTGAAGTAAGATTGGATGGTCTCTGAATTTTGCATCTTAACATTCTTGAGTTGAGTTCTCAAGTTCATCTTTTGATTGATGTTCTTTCCTTCATATGGCTTGGTTAGAGCATCAAACATTTCCTTGGGAATCTTCAAGGATGAAACATGAGGGATCAAGTGATCCTTGATGGAATCAGCAATAATCCTCTTAGCCCTAACCAAATTCTTTTTATGTTTTGCTTTGTCTTCTTCTCCCTCTGGATCTGCAATCACTTCCTTAACATAATTCTCCAAGTCATTCTCTTCTAGAATGAGAGGCACTCTATACTTCCATGCTTGGAAGTTACCAACCTCTTCAAGCTTATCTTCAAGCTTGGTATTGTTTGGCATCTTAACAATCTTAATAATATGAGAACCTCCAATGGAAATAGAGATTATAGAACTTACTAATTGAGATGCTCTAGTCAACCTCTAGCTGCAATGTCCTTCTAAAATTTGCTAACCTAGGGTTTGTCAAAGAAACCCTAATTTTCAACTTGTGAATCTTGAAATTATGCTCCAAGGAAGAGATGTGCCTCCCTAAGGCGTGTTGAGCAAAGGTATTCTTCTTTCGGATCTGTGGACAGAACTGTCAAAAAAACTAATGCCCTAGTTTTCCCGAGCAACAGTGATAAGGCCAAAATTGAAAATCCTTAGATCTGGAATCTACCTCCATAAGAAAGTGTGCCTTCCTAGGGCGAGTTAGTTTGACCTCCTTTTCAAGTTGATCTATGGATAGAAGTGCCCAAAACAGGAAGCCCAAGTTTTCAACTTCCGTCAAATTGCTATACAATGGCCTCATTAAGTATGGCTCTAATACCATGTTAGAATTTGCACTTGAATAGTAGTTATATTAGATCTTTAAAAAATTCTACTATATCACAATAATAAGCAATAGGATCACTGAAAGAAAGACAAACACAACATAAAAGAGACAAAAGTTTCTCCTCTGGGAAACCCTTAAAGGGAAGAAAACCCATCAACTTCTGCAATATAGATTCGTCAGGAAGTACAATGTCAATATAGTACAATGAAGAGCTGAAGCTCTTCCACACAAATATCCCAAGAATAGATAAGATAAGAAACCCCAAGAATAGATAAGATAAGAAACCCCAAGAATAGGATGTCTTCAATGCAGCTACTATTCTACCAAACGAACTTGTTCCTCTCTCTCTCTCTCCCTCTAGCGAACTTGCTTGAGTGAGTGATGTGTTCCAAAAGAGAAGTGCGCCCCTCTAGGCTCTATCTATACTTGTCCTGTGGGTGACTTTTTCCTTATGGGGCCGACTTCACTAAGGGGACATTAAAAAACACTTGTTTACTGTTGCTTCTAGATTCTTCTGAGCCGACTTTATAAGAGGGGTTACATTCATTCTTTTAGGGTTCTTTACATGATCAAATACAATATGAATCTCTTCCAAAGGAAGTACAACAATAATACAATAAGAATATCTTCTGAAGTTATATTCTTCAACACTTTTGTGGTCATTTGTTGGACATTAATAAATTATCTGATCTTGCTTTACTGCAATCTTTTTAATTGATGGACATTAATAAATTATCTGTTCTTGCTTTACTGCAATCTTTTTAACTGATTAACATCGAACATTACTCCCTCTTCATCAATTTCCTAACTCCATAATTCATAGAACTCAAGGCACTGCAATCATTTTCCATAATTTCAAAGATTAACCTTGCTATTTATTTGTATTTGCATATGCAGATCTGCACTTTTAGTTTTAAAGGTGGATTTTTGTGTTCTAATAGTGGAATTATACAGTTCCTAAGACAGAAATTCCTCCTTACGTGTAAATCTGCATATTGTTGGCTGTTTGGTGTATTTTATTGCAGATTACAGGCATGAGTTTTTACATTACAGCAGGTACTTTTCACACTTTGGCAGCCTTCTTTGTTCTTTAGGGCTCATACTTCATTTCCAGATTGAACAGGTATTCCCACAAGGCTAGTAAGCACTAGCCCAAAGTGCAAAGGGATTGTACAAGGCGATATTGGCACCATCCCTAGATACCTTTCAAGTTTCAACTCTTCCAATTTCAAGAGTTATCTCTTCCAGAGTCTATATTTGGAACCAGACTGTTTTGAGTGTTAACAAGACCTATGAATCTATCTTTGAAGATGGTCCAACAAATCACAAGCTTCTTTAAAAACCATCTATGCTTCTTCACAGGCTAGAAGCTTATCATTATCCAAAAAATAGATCAACCATCTTTATGGAAAGATTGAAGAAAATGCTTCAAGAAGACTATTAGAGGATGCAGCATTTGAAAAGGAACTTCTGAACCTGATAATCCAACCCCTTGGTTGAAAGCCCACAAAGATGCTCCACCGAAAAAATAATAGATGACAACATCTACTGTTTTCCGTTGTAACTGGTTACTACCCTTTGTTTTAAGTATTTTAAATATCATCATGTTAAACTGGATCTACTTGAAAAATATAGTAATATTTATACTGGCAGGCAAACTCGTGACAAGCAGTGGCCTTCAACGATGGATACCTCATGTCAAAACACATCAAATTATTCATGATGTTTATGATTTTAAAGGCATTTATGAAGATAATATTAAAACACAAAAAGTAAGAGTGAATAGTAAATCTACCTTGCCTTCTTTTGTTCTTCAGTTAATACTGTACAAGCATATTTCCACCAGGACTTAGCATCTTCATGGATCCCCACAAGAGGCCGATAGTGAGCATACTTTAAACGCCGATTGAAAGCTGTAATATTCTCAGCTAGCTTCAGTATGTCCCGGTATTCTTCCTGTCAACAAAAGAACATTAGCCATTTATAGGAAAAGACTGAATGTGAAAGCAAGACAATAACACAATCCAATACAAAACTGTCCCAACAGAAAAGTATGAGAAGTAACCAGAATAACACAGTGAAGGGCCTCCTTACTTGGGACAAGGACAAAGTGACATCATCCAAATTTACGAGTGCTTTTTGTGCTGGTTGATCTGCACTTCTTAAATCCTTGTATCCAAGTTTTGTATACTTTGCATACCCACGTACAGGATGCAAGAGATAACTATGTTGTTGAAAACACCTATTCCCATCTTCTGAATCCTTTGCTTTTATTCCAGGTTCAAATATCTTGGAGAGAAAAGAGTTGTCAGTATACTTACCTGAATATAATGTAAACCATGTTTGTAAAAGACATAATGCATTTTTCTCCAATTTTATGATCAAACTCATACCTCACTCCACTGTGAGGGTAGCAACTCTTCCCAAGGTTTGTCAATCTTCCATGGCTTTATATCAGAATCAAAATATATTGCCAACCTTTCAAGTGCTATGGACTGCATGGAAAATCATGAAAGAAAGGATACTTGAGTCTAGACCAGAGTTTTCCATTATTCATCATTTCCTTGCAGAGATTTAAGGTCACTCCAAGTTTGTATGTACTCGAAGATATTGTTGCAGGAAATAAAACTTAAAGAAAGGAGCAAAAGATTTGGAGCAGATGCATATAAACAATCTACTAAGCTTAAAATATTGTAGAGTTTCAGATTTCCATAAAAAGAAATTTACCTTCTGTATGTGTTCTAGTGCTACCCCAGTGATAAAAATTTCGTTTCCATTATCATCAATCGTCACTGATGCAAGTTTCTCCAAAGTTATCCCTGCTGCAAATGGATGTCCAGGATTGCTGGAAAAAAAGCCTTGTCAGAGATATGATCACCGTGTTGGAATTATTGTCATTGATGCCAAAGGATTAATGTTGTCATTGATGTCATATTAAGTCATTACATTGAACATCTTGTTATTAATGTTATGCTAAGGCATTTGCAAGCAAGGGGGAGCATCTCCAGATTGATTTATGTATAGGTTTACAAGTATATCAAAAAAGGGGTGCACATGAAAAAGTAAAATGTGTGCTCAACAGACTGAAAATCATGTCCACAATTAGAATATTCAATATCAAAGATATCAAAGAAAACTTATAGCAGATATCCAATGACACAATACAGGGTACACAAAACATTCAAAAATTAACAAAAGCATGCATCCATACCTTTCAGTGTCCTCATATCTGATGTGGATATTTGTAATAGAGACCTTGATATTCCCAATTATAGTGTTAATAAGAGACCCCAACCAGGATGTATTCTGAGATACGCGTCACAAAAAATAAGGTTAGCTCTTTAAAAATGAAAGATAAGCTCTAGACAGAAATCCCATCCCAATGTCTTCCTACTGCTAAATACTTTACAATCTAAAATATCTTCATAAGATAATACCATTCCATTACATGTTCAAAAGGGAACAAGAATAAACTAATTCACCAACAAATAAACTGAAGCCTAATTAGTATTTATATCCCATTATCTCTGCATATTACTACCTCTTTGCAAGTTGATATTTTCCAACAATGCTTATTCTGTTGATTGTTTGATATGCTACATGGAAGTAGATAACTTTATTAATGTCCAACAACCAAAATAGGTCAACGAGAGGCTCAAAACATAAGTGGCAATACAAATTGGGAGCGTGAAGGCATCTCCCATAAAAGCAAAAAACAAAACTATCTCTATGATCTAAGAGCAACTATCATTATGCCAAAAGGAAATGCAATGCTCTAGGGCCAAGCTCATGGGAGAGAGCCACAGTGCTCCAAGATCCTGCCACTGGGCCAAGGACAGTGGGATTATACCTCTGAAGTTAACTGTGAAGCTCTTCTACCATCCGATGCTAGCAAGGAAAGAAAAGCAAACTACAAAAGAAGTTTACGAAGGATATAAGGGAAACCAAAAAAAATGAGGCTTGAAATGAACAATCTGCTAAAAACCAATAGGAACCTTTCAAATAAACTCTTTGTGCAGTATCCCTTCGAACGATCTGTCTGAAAGATCTATAATTGTACTGTGGCTGCTGTACAAAATTTGGCAGCTGCTGTACAGCTGGTGGTAACTTTCTTTACAGTACATAGCAGCTATACCTTCAAATAACAAAAATACGTATTACCCTTACCTTTTTTAGTGGTTGACTTTCACCTCATTGCTCAAAGCAGTGGGAAGAGGCCAACACTACATCAAGAGAGGGAGTTGACCGATGGAGTGAATGAATCCCTTATGGGAATATTTCCAGCTCATCTACACAGGGAGATGAAGGAAGAATTTGCTAGTTTTGCTACTGGATTGGATGAATATTCAGACATATCAGCAATGGATGAGAGGAGCACCATGAGTCCAGTTAGATGGTGCATTTTCCATGGAGCGAATGGTGTAAATGTGCAAACCCCTGCCACTTGTATTCTTTCACAAGTGGCAAGGGATTCATCAGCAGAAAGGAATTGGAGCACATATGGTTTTATTCATTTCATGAAATGCAACAAGTTCCGTTTGCAGAAGGCTAAGGATCTTGTCTATGTGCATTCCAACCTTCGCATTGCATCTCGTAGGGGTCTAGAATATAACAATGGGCCTTATACAAACTAGGATGTGGATCCAATATCCCCTACAACTTAAACATGACTCTTCCTACATCAAATCTTCAGAAACCTAGAAGTGAAATTGGAAATACTTTTTCCACTCCACAATAGACAATTTAACCTGCATTTTGTTCTATTTTTCTTCATTAAGATGAAGATGATGATGACCACTATTAGGTTTTAGAAGCTTAGCTCAAGTTTTATTTCAATGTCTGATACATGTCGCATTGAGGACTCGTGTATATGGGTTGATTTTGGATATATAGTTTCATTTATAAAGGTTGTTTTTGGATATTGCTGCTGGCATAATGTAATCATCTATGAGAAATAATATAGAGATGGGTTTGCTAGTAAAATGTGACCGACATGAGGACTCGTATATAAAGGTTGATTTTAGATATATAGCCTCATTTACAAAGGTTGTTTTTGGATATTGCTGGTTGCATGATGTAATCATATATGAGAAACAATATAGAGATGGATTTGCAAGTAAAATGTGACTTATTGTTTATGTTATTCATTTAAATGTTTTTACTCGTTTATTCATAATCCTTTCTTTCAAAGTTTCAATATAATGTACTATTTATGAAATAGCGCATTATTATATGTATAATAATGTTTTTCCTTGATTCCAAAATTTGGGGGGGCTCATGTTTCCAGTGCATACTCATTTTAGAAACCTATACCTGTTACCCTGTATCATACAACTTAGCTTATAAAACATACAAAAAGCTAGCCTTACAAAGAACATAGGATGAAAATGGCTATCAACTCCTATTGTCTGTGTTATCATGCACACCTAGATTCAGCATAGATATGCCCAAATATTAACCTCACCTTGTGAAGAACATACTAAAACTATGATTGTGCAAAATCTTAGGGTATATTATGTTGCAATTGATTCATAATAATATCAGAGCTTTATATATCTCTATTTTTGTCCAATGTATTTATAATTTTTTCCAAGTAATACCTTGGGGAAAACTCCAAAGTTCTTGCCCTCATTCTGAGAATGGGTAAGCCCTAGATTCTGTTAGACACTGAGAGGGGGGGTGAATCAGTGTGAAGCCAATTTTAAAACTTTTCTTAGCTTGTCACAATTCATCATACCATTATTCTACTAATCTCTTAATCATTTCATAAACATCTTTCACTTCATCATTCACATATCAAAAGCATTAAGAACCATAACACAAAAGAACACAACACCATATAATTTTGTAATCTTTTTGTATTAGTTTTGGTCTGGCTACAACCGTTAGGTAAAATCAGCACCTACTGATATGAAGAGCACCTACTCTGCATCCAGGACCCTGCCTGGTTTTCTTAGACCCTGCTAAGAAGGGTTTGAGGTATCCTAACCTCAAAAACAAGACAAGCTTGCTTTTACAAATAAAGTTTATTGTCACATCATCTCATCAATCACTTGTCTCTTTAATCTGCTGTCAACTGTCTCTGCTCATGCTCATCTGCTCATCATCAACGCTGCTCACTGTCAAGTCATCATACAACTCCTATCACTGATCATCAATCTCTGCTCTTTAACAACACTGCTGCTAAACAACCTTTGGTCAATACTTCATCTGCTGGTCAGCTACTCATCAGCACTTCTTGTCATAACATCAGGATCTGAACATGTCATCATCAAGATCTTATCATTATCAAGGTCTGTAACATAGAGTGTACATCATCAACAAGATCAACTCATCTCATCATTGTCATACAGTTCATCATCAAGTTGATTGCTTTATCAACAAAATCTGTCAAACATTAGTCTCATGAACATGCCAACATAGGATATGCATCACCATGGGGTTTGCATTTATAGTTTACATCATAGTGTATGACATGACAAAGCATAGGAGTTGTATCATCACTATACAGTCAAGATTGTTCACTTACTTCTGTACATACCACTTAGCACAAACCATTGTACATCACTTCACATATACCATTGCTACATCATTCTTGCACATCACAAATATTTTTGCATGTTACTTTAAAAACTGTTCATCAAGCATCTCCCTGTATAAGCTTTCTGAGTACACAATTTCAGAGCATACATACCTTCATTGTAAACATTGCACTATTGTGTACTGTATTCATCACGCATCATCATAAGGTAGATATCATCACTTCTTTACTATCTACAACTGCTCACACCTCACTGTATGTATGTATATCATCATAAGGTAGAAGTATATATATGTCATACCTTGTGCATGCCAAATTTATGTAACTACTACCTCATTTAGGGCATTCAAAACTCGGTCTGCAAAACATATCCACTTGGACTGTGTAGAGCCTCCTTATAGGGTTTACTTCACCATCAATATATCATGTCACTTCAAACCAAATCATTGTTCAAACATTTTCTCACTGTATGTCATCATACTACTGTGTTCTACATAATCATCATATCACTGTGTACTGAGCATAAATCATTGTACACTCATCATATCACTAATCATTTCTGTGTTACAACTGGTTATGTATATCATTACTGAGTATACTGTGTAATCATTATTTCACTGTGTACTGCTGGTTTAGCATACTACCATTGTGTAAACAAGCAGAACATTACTAAGCATCATTGCATACTACTGGTTAAGTACATTATCACTGACACTTCACAGTGTAAACATTACTGGCCCCTCAATATTACTGTGTAACGTCATTGCGTGAATGTCTTATGCATGGATCACTAAGTATGCATACTACTGCGTAACTGTCTCATATATATACTGAATATACAATCACTGTATAATGTACATTATTGAACATGTTCATGTATCACTGTTTTATCTACCTCAACAACATCATCATCATACATGTATCAACATCACTGGTTGGAATTAGGGCATCATTATAAAGTGTATCATCAAGGTTTTGCGATATCCAAGAATATAGTGTCATGTTTCCATCATCATGGAGTGTAAGTTATCTTACCTTTCATTAACACTTTGCACTCACATCTGGGATATTTATGACTTCTGTAGGAGACCCTAGACTCAACCTTTGAACTGTAAGGTGTGGCAATGCTTCCAATCACCACGAATCTGCTGCTGCAAAAGTCTGCTCCTAAAGTCCGAAATTCCTCAATGCATACTTTCTTGCTGTCACGTGCTTCTCATTTGTTGATTGTATGGATCAAGACCTCAAGTCTTTTATTCTGCTGCTATCACAGTCACGAGCTCTCTTCTTGTCACAACATTTGATTGACCCCCACCAAGTCCAAAGGACTGCTGGAAACAAACTCAAGACTAAAAAGGTGATTGCTGTAAACACTCCTCCAAGGTTCGGGTCTGTGGAGGATACCACCTCAAATATTAGGGTCTGCTGCTCCCACGTGAATTTGACTGCTCCTGCGGTTCTGATTTCAATCATAAGGCCACCGAAATATCCAGATGTAAAATACCACAGAATTCTTTACTCCATTGCAGCTGCTCTTCTAGTGGACTGTGGCTACCTCAGTCCACTTTTAACCCAAAAAAAATCACAAAAAAAAAAAATTTCTCTGCTCCTGCGTTTTTTCAACAGTGGACTGCTCCCTGCGTTTTCCACAATCTACCATCCGAAATTTTCCTCAATTAAAGACCTCAGAGCTCATCCCCAAAATTGCACATCAAAAAATGAGGACGTGATAGGGTATTTATACACATTTCTCACCATGTTTTACTGAGCCGGTCTGCTCTTTTTTCTAATTTTCTTTTTGGAGCCGACTTTGCAAAATATATTTTTATTTTTAATTTTGGGCCGACTTGTCCAAGATATAATTATAATTTCAATTTAATTGGAGCCGACCTGTCTCTTGTTTTCTTCCAGCGTTTAACTTCTTCTATGAACCAACACATTAGCTTATTTAGTGGCCAACCTTACCTTACTTCTTGAGGCTTCTTCAAGGCATTTTCAAGGTTTCTTTAAGACACTTCAAGGGCTCTACAATGCTTCATCAAGGCATCTTCAAGGGCTCTTTTCAACAATCCATTGATTCTATCAATACAAGGGCTTCCACTTCAAGCGTTAGGGCTACTTCACCAAGTCTTGTGGATCAAGGGATTTCGTCATGGTTTTCAAAGGCTAACACAACACCAAGCTACGATATGTGAGTGGGTCATATGACCAAATCATGTCTTCTTCAATTAATAAGTGTGCAAACCAAGTTTCATCATGTGCAAGAGGTATTCATCAAGTCTTCAAGGTCAAGTACTTATTCAACCACCTCAAGAGACATCCTGGGGTTAAGATATAACTTGTGGGGTAGATGGGCCTTCTTCTAGGGTACCATGACACCATCAGAGCATAAATGACCACAGAATGGGTCATTAATGCTTCTCCAAGCCATTTAGGGCTTCTCCATCGTTTACCAAGGCTTCGAGACCATCTCTAAGTTCTTCAGCATCATCAGCAGGGTCTTTAACATCTTCAGCAAGGTGGTGGCATCAAAATCCAAGCTTGTGGGTACAGGGACCTTGTCAACTGGGTACAAGGTGCTTCAAGGCACCAACCCTCGTTGTAAGGGATCAAGGCATTGCAGGTGGGACTTGGTGGCATCAATGACATCCCGTGGGGCCACCGCAAGTCCATGTTGACATCAATGACAATTTCATCAACAGATTCTTCAAGGCACAAGGCCAGGTCAACAAGTCATGAATAGACCAAAAACAACTTATAAACAATCAACTAAGAGGAAACATGCCACAAAGTGGGATGAACCTGGTTGGGAAGAGTAACAACTTTTCCTCACAACCACTTGAACTACACCCAATTGACTAATGTATGTATTTCTAAGGATAGCTTCAACTCCTTATTTTATATGCATAAAATATTGTAGGTGGAACAAGATAATTAATCAATAAAAGACTGTTGGGATGTTAAGATGTCATCATATTTTGGAGAAGATCTATACAAGATCAAACAATATAGAATTTCACATGACCAATTAATGACTAGAAATTTGTACACCGAGGTAGATACATGGCAATACCTTCTCCACTAGTTGACATTAGAAAGTGAGGTAATCATGGTCAGGCACATTGCGATGTAAAGAAAGTTGTAACACTCAACTCTTTCAAAAGGATGAAAAGGGAGTTTAATCCTTTTTGTAGTCCCTCTGAAAAAAAGAAGAGCATATTACACGTGAAGAATTGAAAGAAAAAGTCTAGACGTGAGTCACGGTAGCTCATCTCCGGAAATATGTTCCTCCATATTATCAACATGAAGTTTGAATAAGTTAGGTGAAACAGATCCATCTTGTTTTAAACCATGGAATCGCTATAAATCTATGCAAAATCCTACAGGGTCAGATCTAAAGCCAAATGCATGTCATAGAGAACCATTATTGTCAACATATATATACCCAAGTTGTCAAAGGTCAACAACTGAAGTTATGTGAAGCAGTTGACAAGCACTACCCTAACTATTAGAAAAGCCTTGATTGCCCCATTTCACTATATATAAGTAGAAAGCATCATAATCATCATATCTCCGCCATTCTAAAAGATTCCCTTGTTATAAGCATACCTCTTCAGCTTCCTGCTCAGGTTTTGATTCCAGCAGCTTTGTTTCCATTTCCTGCAAATTAAGCTTTTCTTTAGAATATTCATAGAAAGTCTAAAACCAATTGACGTGAATGAATTCTCACACTACTCACCCTTACTCTAGATCTCTTAGCTTCTTGTACAAAATCATCAGTACATCCCTCAACCTTGGTTGCAGGCTCTACCAAAAGGAAAATACGATCCAAATAAACTAAAACTGGTTCTTGACCCAATCTGCTCCATGGCACCTAGAATTTAAGTCAACGTTCAAAAAGAATCAAGAAATTTATTAAAGACAGTAGTGAGAACATTTCCAAGTAGGCAATTTTCAATATGGTTGCATATATGACATTATATAAAGAACAAACCTTCAATTTTATAGAGCCCAAAAATCCTGATTTCACTCTTACAGGCAACTTAAGGGCATTCAATGCCTCTGGCCTCAATTGCATATTTGTCAATTCAACATCCCCTGCATAACTCAGATTTTGAAATATGTCAAACTTCAAAAAGCAGAAAATAACACTCTTTGAACAAGTTCAAACTTTACATATAAGCCAAAAGGACATGGACTCTCAGTTTTAACTTTAACAAACCATACAAAAGGCATGCACTGCAACTCATAAATGATTGATATTTTCTATTCTTGACATATATATTTACATGAACTAATCCCTGTTGAAATTTTACCTAGGAAGTGTTTGTCCATTCATGCCTTGGGGTGGACAAGAACACTTTAAATGTGGTCCCTAGCTTATTTTAAAAGTGTGAATGACTTTATTTATTAAAGTGACTTTTAAAGTGATTTTGAGCATTAATTATTTTAAAAGTGACTTTATGAAAATTAAAAGGTGGGCGTGCATTAAATTCTCATTTAATATTTAAAACAGTGATTTTAATGAGAAAGTGAGATGAGCCCTAAATCTCATTTAGTTGGCTTTTAATCTAAGCCATTGATTTTTGGATGGAAGTTACTCAAACAAAAAGGCTAAAAGGCTGAGGAAAGGCAAAACCTAATTAATTGTTCATATTCCAAAGAGAGAATTTTTGGAGAATTTTTGGAGAGAAGAGAAGAAACCCTTGAGAAAATTTTGAAATGGCTTAGTTACAGGCTGAAGATCAAAACTGAGGGTACATTTCCCAAGGTAAAAATTCGTACAGGTCCATACAGGCTCGAAAATCAAGGAAGAAGTTTGGGACAGGTTTCGAGATGCTGAAGCAGACCGTACAGCAGCATTTAATGATGTCCATACAGTCACATGTTTGAGCCGTACTGTACAGGAAAAATTGCAGCCCGCACAGCAGTTGTTCAGAGCATACTTACCAGACTCGGAATCAGCAATAAATCGGTGAGTCAAAAGAGCAAAGAGTTTGAATCGTAACGGGAAAAAATTGGGAAAAAATCAAGAAATATAAAAATTAATTATATACACATTTTGAATTAAAAAAAAAAACATTTTTCAAAGATATTTAAAATAGCCATATACATATACTGCAAGATACCAATAGATGTCTTCGGGGAAAAATCGAGAAATATAAAAATTAATTATATACACATTTTGAATTAAAAAAAAAAAAACATTTTTCAAAGATATTTAAAATAGCCATATACATATACTGCAAGATACCAATAGATGTCCATAAGATATCAAAAGGTGCCCAAAATATTTCAATTCCATCCCAATTCTAAATTTATAATCAAAATCAACATTAAATTATTTAATATCAACATTATTAAATATAAATTAGATTTTTTTCTATATTAACCTATCATATATTAATATATCTTTTAGATCAAAAATTATATTTAATGTATTTTACATATAATAAAAAAATTAATATATAATACTTTTAATTTAATAAATCCGCCCACGGCCGTCGCGCGGATAGAGCTGAGAGTTCAAAAAACAATCGTCAAGATAGAGGAGAGAGCTTGAAAAGTTGGCGTGGATAGAGGAGAGGTATGACCTAGAAATCATTCAGCTCGAGTTAAACTCACCCCAAGCCAGAACGGATCGTTTTTTTGCCGCGCCGAGTCAAACTCGTGAGTTTTGCGATTTGAATCGCTATTCCTGTAACTATGGTTAAGAGTGATTCTAGCATGTTTTTCGAGGAAGAAAATGGGAGATAAGTACTGCAGTAATTTATTTTTAAATTTGCCTGAAAAAATAAATTTTCTCTCTGAAGAACAGGTTTCCCCTTCGGGGTTTTTCCTAGACCATTTTGGTCAAAAGTCCGACTCTTAAATTTTCATGTGTTGACTGAAATATTTTTCTGAGTAAGAAAAGTAGGGCTGCCATAAATATTTATGAGTTGAAAAAGTTGAAAATTATCTCATGTGTTTCAAGTTTACAGTCAAAATTTTAATTTTTATATGAACATGCATGATGGCGTTGGACTGCTTTGACCAACCTTTACCAAAGTTCCAATGAAAACTGGAAAATGGTGTTAAGGGAGAAACTGAAGAGCATTAGGATGAACAAGGGGGGAAACATGGTCTCCTATCTTACCAAGATTACACAAGTTTGAGATGAGCTTGGAGCAGTGGGAGATAGGATGTTGGATGCAGAGTTGGTTCGCACAACACTGAATGGCGTGACAAAGCCATGGCTGTTTTTGTTGAGTTCGTTGTTGCTCGTGAGCACATGCCTACATGGGATCGTCTTTGAGATGATTTCATACAGGAGGAGACCCGCAAGGGGTATGTACATGGCAGTACATCTCACATCAAGGAGGATGAGGAGAATGTGGCATTAGCAACGAAGGGGAAGAAGAAGAAGTCCAAGAAGGGTTCCAAGGGTGGAACCAAGCAGCAGGATGGAAAGAAGAAGGACGTGAGCAAAGTGAAATGCTTTGCTTGTCAAAAGTTTGGGCATTATGCTTGGACAATGCCCAAACAAGAAGAAGAAGAAACAACAAACAGCAGCTTCAGCAAAGATTGATGAGTATGTTGCTAGATTTGAGAGAGTTTTATCTCTTTGCTGGTGGTTGTAGAGAGAGAGCATCATCCATCACCAGCAGGGATATTGAGGACTAGATAGAGAATTCTATGATCGTTGGGCATTCACCAAGTGCTTCCACCACTTCCTCCACATGGAACATCGATAGTGGAGCTTCAAGTCATATGACAGGTATTCAAGACATGTTCACAAAGATGTTAGAGACAAACTTGGAGTTGGAGATTGTATTGGGTGATGATATAGTAGTAAGAGCAGTTGGGCGTGGGACAGTCCGCTTTGACAAAGAATACATGGAGCCCATGTTACTGAGGGATGTCTTGTATGTCCCAGGGCTGAAGAAGAATTTTGTTTCGATTTCCACAATTGAGGACAGAGGCCTTGGGGTATATGTCCTAGATAGGAAAGTGTACATCTTTCCCAAAGTAGAGGTTCCATCTGCTTCATATGCGATTGGAGTTAGATGCGGGAAATTGCACAAGCTTCTCCTCCAGCAACATCATGAACTGGTACACACACAGAGTAGCAATCAGTTGTGTGATTTATGGCACAGGAGGATGGCCCACCTTCATCATTCAACTTTGAGGATGCTGAGAGACATGACCACAGGTTTGTCAGATTTCAGCACAGAGCAAAGTGGTGTATGCAGAGGGTGTGCTTTGGGAAAGTAAACCAAGGCTGTTTTTTCGAGCAGTGATAGTAGGTCAAAGGGACTACTCGATTTGATTCATTCAGACTTGTGTGGTCCTGTGTCTTCTCTCATTGACAGGTTTTGAGTACTACATCACATTCATCGATGACTTTTCCAAGAATACCTAAATCTACTCTCTAAGAAGCAAGAAGTCAAAGGAGGTCTTGCTTCGGTTCCAAGAGTTCAAAAAGCTCTTGTGGAGAACCAAACAGGAAAGAAGATCAAGATGCTCAGATCAGAATGAGTATACTTCCCATGCATTCAATGAGTTTTATAAACAAGAGGGCATTAGGAGGCAGTTAACAGATCCCTAAATTCCGCAACAGAATGAAGTGGCTGAAAGGAAGAACCGTGCGATAGTGGGTGCAACTAGAGCCATGCTACATGATCAGAGTCCTCCTTTCTTCCTATGGGTTGAGGCATGTAGTACAGTTGTTTTTGTGCAAAACAGGAGTCTGCACCGTGCCTTGGGGTGCAAAACTCCTGAGGAGATGTTCACAAAGAAGAAGCCCGAGATAGGCCAATTCTGCATTTTTGGATGCCATACATATTCCCATGTCCCTTCTGAGAAGAGGACAAAGTCGGAGGCTACTGGAGAGGAGCATTTTTGTTGGCTATGACGAGGTTACGAAGACTTTCTGCATATACCTTCCTGTACAGAGGAAAGTTGTGGTGAGAAGGGAGGTGAGATTCAAGGAGGAGCGGGCCTTTCGAAAGTCTCGAGAGTCAGAGGAGGAGCAACAGCAAATTACTACTCAAAGGTGACAGCATGACAGAGTTTAGCAAGTCAGGGCACAGGTCTCAGGAGTGACTGGGTCACAGGTTACAGGTTCATCAGTTTCAGGGACACAGTCTATAGGGACTTCTGGTACTGGGACAAGTTCACAGATCAAAGGTTTCACCCTCATGTGATTCGAGCACACATGGTTTAGATTCAGGTTCATCAGGAAGAGGATCTCAAACCACAAGTACTTCTTCAGGGAGACATTCGTCTAATGAGGATTTAAAAGGTCTGCCACAAGATGTTACTTCCAAGAAGAGAAAACCAAGTTGGCTTAAGGAGCTTGTAAAGGAAGCAGAGGAGTCTGGGGGGCCACCTTAGTGGTTTGCTTTATGCTTTATTTTTTCTTTTACGGTCAGTTACTTCAATTATATTTCAAAGTTTTCTTTACTTTTGCAAAGTAATCAAATACTAACCCGACATTTTATTGTCGTAGTAATTAGTTTCACAAATTTCTTTGATTTTTCTGTGACACAAGCACGCAATCCGTCCTAACAGGTTGTATCTTTGTACTTCTCTTTCACAAATCAAATAAACATTTGCCTTTACCGTGTATGCTCTACCCCTCGCAACTTTGTCTGATACTTGGGGATATCAAAAGCGGTATTGTGTATTTATTAATTTTTCCATTTAATTAATCAACTCATTTTCATAAAATTAACAACCCAAAACATTACAAAAATACGGCGTAACGAATTTGAGAAATAGTGGGCAAATTCTTCAAGGAAAGCGGGAACAACTAGAAAGTGACTGTGGGGTCCTATTAGGCTACATCCTTGTTGGTGTAGTGTTGAACGCCTCCCCACCTCCATCTACCCAAAATTTACCACCCGGAGCCACTATTCCCAAAATCCAGACATATTCTCAGTACCATTTGGTGTATTGGGAATCCCTTTCCCTTTAATTACTCATCATTTTAATAATTAAAACTGACCAAGACACACTGCAAAACATTTTACCTTTTCAGCAGCACTTCAATATGTTATGACTCCATTTGGCACTGGCATAATTTATACTACTATCTTTTGCTTAAAGTCATCTTGATGTATGAACATTGTATCTTTACGTTGCTGACCTAATTTCTACTTTGCAATATCTTGTCAGTAAATCATTTCAAACTCTTCTAACAAAACAATTCATCCATAACTGATAAAAGTAAGAACCTTAGTAACTCTTTCATAGGGACTACCCCCCTTGGCTCCGTTAGGAGTGGCCTAAACAGAGGAGTTAGGATCAGGTGACAACACCTGACTCTAGACTAGCCCCCGAGGACGCACCAAGCAGCTTGAAGATTTATGTTGCATTAACCCCAGGTGTGTAAGAGGTGACAACAATATGGAGGACCAGACGAAGCATTCCTTGAAAGTTGGGCATTCACTGAGTGTTTCGACCACTCCTTCCACATGGTATATTGATAGTGGGGCTTCGAGCCATATAACAAGTACACATGATGTGTTTACCGAGATGACTGAGACATGCTTGGATTTGGAGGTGGTGTTGGGTGATGATACAGTGGTGAGAGCAGTTGGGAGTGGGACTGTCAGTTTTCAAAGGGAGTCCATGGAGCCCATGACACAGAGGGATGTCTTGTACATCCCTGGGATGAAGAAAAACCTTGTTTCAGTTTCCACCATTGAGGACAAGGGTTTTGGAGAATATGTCCTAGATGGGAAAGTTCATGTCTTTCCCAAAGCAGCATGACCATCTGCTTCATATGCCATCGGAGTTAGATGTGGGAAACTGTACAAGCTTCTCTTTCAACCTCATCATGCGTTGGCACACACTGGCAGCAGTGACTTGTGCGAGTTGTGGCACAGGAGGATGGCCCATCTTCATCATTCAGCTTTGAGGATGCTAAGAGACATGACTACAGGTTTGCTAAATTTCAGCACAGAGCAGAGTGGTGTGTGTAGGGGGTGTGCTTTGGGAAAGTACACCAACACTGTTTTTCCAAGCAGTGACACCAGATCAGAGGGAGTGCTTGACTTGATTCATTCAAACTTGTGTGGTCCCATGTCATCTGCCTCTTTGACTGGTTTGAGTACTACATCACTTTTATTGATAATTATTCCAAGAAGACCTGGATCTACTTCCTGAGGAGCAAGAAGTCTTGAAGAGGTTCCAAGAGTTCAAAGGTTTATGCTTACAACATTTTGTATGGAAGAAATGTCATCATCTATCATGTCAATGGGCTTTGGCCGTCTGCATCGAGCCTCATGAGTGACTGAATGAGAACTGGACTACTAACTATGGGCTCCTCGTCTGTTCTAAGGGTCTTTTCATTTAAATTTTTAAAACCTCAAAGGATTATCAAAAAGGGTTCGACAAAGGGTACTAGTTCTAAGGAAGAATAAGGCTCTCTTTAAACCCTGGTTCCCTAAGTTTGATCCAAACACTGACCATCATAACAAATTTGGTCTAGATAACAATTCCAAACCTTCCTCTTCACTTGTGGTCTACAACTTTTCTTGCAGCTATTGGCAACTCTCTTGGTCGTTCTATTAAATTATATGAAGATTGGATTGCTCATGATCATATTACCTTTGCGTGTATCTGTGTGGAGCTCAATCTTAGTAGTGTTTTACCCAACAAAATGCTCTTCTCCTGTCTCTTCTCCATCCAATGGCCACGGGAGAATGCCCAAATGAGCGACAAAAAAAAGTAGCTGAACCAACCCGTAAGTCACATTCAGAGCAAACTCAGGCAGCAACCTCAGAGAAAATGGCTCAACTGGAACCAAAGGTGCCTCTTCGGGTTCCCCCTGGTGGTGATGGGGAGACAGACTCAGTCTTGGTGCCATCGAATCCCTTTGGGAGCTAAAAGTGCCTCCATGAATTAGAAAATTCGGACACAGAGGAGGAAGATCTAATTCCTCTTTTGAACCACATGGAGCTTCTGAATCCTCCTGGTGAACTGATCTCTGTTCCACGCCACCAGCCCATGTCAATACAGCTGGGTGGATCAATGTTATATAGAAAAAAGAAGATATACTGACGAAACAAATCACAACACTCAGGTGACCATGTAACTACTCTGTTTCTTTCTCTGTTATACAGTCAAGCTGTGCTTGTGTGCATTGTAACACTACTTTTATTTTTATCAATAGAAGCCAACTCACTAAAATAGAAGATTAAGATCTCTGGCCTAATTATCAGTTAGGATCTTGAATCTGCAATTGCTAATGGTTGATTTATTTTAACAGGTATGCGACTGAATACAATTTATGCGATGAATGAAAATACTGTATTTTTTATATGAATGAAACTACCCGCGAGATCCTCTCTGGCTTCAGCAAGCCTCAAATTTGCACTATTCATTCTGCAGCTGATAATTAAAGACTAACCTATCTGTGCAACTGTAGTTCACGAATAGCCCTAGATGTTTCAACATGTGTGAAATTCTGTACTCTTCCCTTTGTACATCGAGATATTCAGTGTATATAGAAACATATGAACAAAACTCATTTTCTATCGCACAAACCATCAATTGCCCGAGAAAGGAGAAATACTGTAATAAAGTTGGACAAATATTTAAAATGAAGTAGCTTAAATAATGCCGGAATAAGAGTTTAGTTTAGATGGTCCGCGAATAAAAAGCAAAGAATGATATAAGAATGGACTTAATTAAAAGATATTATTTTTGGCTGATATTGATTATTTTTAGTTAGTCCAATCGGCGTACCGATCAGAAACAGGAAAAGCACAGTTCAAGAACTTTCTTGGCTCGATCTTATTCTGTAATGTCGGCAAAGTTTATTGAAAATCGGTCCGCTAGCGTTAAAAGATCGAAAAACGATCACGGGATCCATTACAGTTACAGCGACGGTACACAAGAAAGTAGATTACCACACAATTATCAAATGCCTCAAATTCAACTGATTAAAGCATTTGAAAGTTATTCAAGTACAGAGAGAAGCAAAGGTCGGCGATATTTAAAATGAATTTACCTCTCCATACGCTAATCTTTAATGCTTCCTTTGACAGTCCTCTCACATAATTCCCGAGGTACTTCTGTAACAAGAACGCTACTTTGTCCTCCAACATTTTGGCTGCTGAAAGTTAGCGGCATTCAACAGGACTCCACCTGATACCCCTCCAAATGAAACTCTAAGACTTAAAACTCTCTGCAGATTGCTGTGATTCTTGGGCATCAATGCACAAACCCTCTGATCCTAGCATTCAGGAACAAATTCACCGATCTTCACACATCGTAAAATGCACGGAATTGAAAACAGTATGGTAGTCTCAATGAACTCATGGTATTCCTGGGTTCCTCCGACGTTCGAATGAAGTCAGTGGTTTACCGTCACTATTTATACCTCCCGTATCTGACATTCCTTTAATCGCCTCTGCGACTCCACGACTCCACTACTCCGAATATGTCCACCGTCGAGATCTTGCAACGTGCACGCTGTTTAAGGAGACGGTAAAGCGGTCTTAAGAAGTTTAGACTCGCACGTTATAGTTGACATGTAGGTATCGACACAGCGCATCGGTATCTGACGTGGCAGAACATTTCTTCGCACGTTGACACATGGCAAAAACTTAATTATTTTCGGATGTGTGACTGTAAGGTGATCGACTTCCGCAATCCATTTTTCAGAATTTTTGGATTTAATAGAAAACTAATGCTCCAGGTTTCAGGACTAATGCAACGGCGCTGTTCAGGAAGAAGGGTAGAGTACATCTAAATATATCTTTGGTAATAGTTATAAATGTGGATTTATTTTATTTGTGGATATTAATATGTATTTAGTATTTGTTGTTTTTTTATTTTATTGAGGTTATTCAGGTAATAGGGGACTCAAAAAATTGTGGGAAATTGGGCCTGTTTCATTTCAAAGATACAGGTGGTTTTGTTGGTCGTATGAGACGTTTCCTGTATTTTTATTTTTCCATCATGTGTTCAGGGAGTTTAACACTGAGGTTGACCTTCTATCAAACCTTGCTTTGGACTCCTTGGAGGGAGTGTTAGGGAGTTCTATTTTTTGAAGAATGGTGTGATGACTCTTTGGCTTTGCATGGATCACTTCATTTTTATGTTGGTTAATGTCAATTTTGGTTATGCTTTGATTGGTTTTTATATTTGAAAAAAAGACTCGATTTCATACAGTTATTTTATTAAGAGTAATATTTTATTAGTTTTGCTTCTGCTAAAAGTTCTTTACTTCTTTTGAGTATTTTGTTTTCTAACATTATAGAGAATATTCTTTCATTAACTTCAATGTCTAGTTTGGAATAGACTAATAAAGTCAATGTATAATTTGATTCAAATATCAATAAATATCAACTATAATCTTGTTAAGCTATTGAGCTTGCCATGTATGGTCTTGAAAGCTTTATTATTACGGTAGGTTTATCCATGGTTTTAAAATATGATTATGCATTTTTGCATAAATGTTAGGTGATATTTAGGTGGTCAATAGGAAGTATTTCTAATTTTTATGGACTTGGAATTATTCATATATTTATTTTATTTTATTAAAAATAGAATATGATATTGATTAAAGATATTTTATGTATTTTATTAAGATTCAGAAACATGTGTAAAGAGGTTTGTGATTGTAATAAATAAAAATTAAATAATTATTATTAATAAATAATAACTAAATAAATATCTGGTGTGGCAGGGGGGCGAGGTTTTCTTCATCTCGGACGGAATAATTGAAACTACCTTTTTTTGGGGACTCGGCACGGAAACAAACAACATGGCAGAAGCCTTAGCCCTTTGGCAAGGACTTGTGATCGCCAAGAACAAGGGAATTACAAGGCTCACGGTGTTGGGAGATTTGAGGATAGTTATCCAAGCAATTGTCAAAGGAACTCTGCCAAATCATCTGCACCTCAGACAACTATTAACCAAGATCCAATCCTTAGTGTACTCTTTCCCCAAAGTCGATTTTTTCCATGTGCTTAGAATACACAACAAGGAGGCGGACTTAGCGGCAAACTTAGGCTCCATGCTAAGTCGTGCTCCCTCCAGATCAATGGGTCCCATGAGTTTTGCCCCCTACCATAGGACCAGGGCTGAAGTAAAGCGACGTGGACATGAGAATGACACGTGAGGAGGACAAGCGTCGTCGTTTGGGAGTTCAAGGCAGGTTTGGATGCATGGTGTTCATGTGCCATCGTGTGGGAGATCATGGCAGCGCGGGGAGCATTTAAATTCATGTACGAGGGAGCGAATCGTGCATGCAAACAGGAGGTAAGCAGTCTTGTCGATTCGCCGTGAGCTGGGAAAGGTGATGTGTGAATTAATGAATAGTATGATGATCCCTGGTGGTCTGGTGTTTTCATGCGTGAGAAGCAGAGATATAAACGCCAGGAAGATGAAGGGAAGAGGAAGATTGGTCTGGCGGGTCTGCATGCGAATTGAGGTTGTTTTCAGAGCAAGTTGTAGGAAGAATCTGGGAGTGGTGGCGCCGAAGGAGGTCAAAAGTGTGGTAGCAGTTATGGCTTCCTCCGAATCGTTGGGATCATCCATGCCGGCTCTGGTTGATTACGATGTTAAAGAGGAAGTGGAGAAGCTCAAAGGCATGGTGGAAGTAATCGATTCTAAAGGAGCCAAAAGGCTAGGAAATGTGGAAGGAGACCTGGCGTTCCTAAGAAAGGAATTTAAACACACTGTTAGAAAGTCTGAATCTACAATTATCAAGTTTTTGGCAAATTTGGAGTGAAGGTTGATAAGCTCAAGCTGAGGGTGGTCAAATTGGAATGCACAAGCAAATCAGGTTCGTCGTCCCGTCCCTATGGGGATTTCGCACCGTTTTGTCTCCTGCTGGTTGTGGAATGATTTTCGGTCTGTTCTTTTCTGAAGTATAATATGTATGTCTTAATGTTAGTTTACTGTTAGTTCTAAAAGGTTACGATGGACTCTGTTAGTGTTCTGATATCCTGAACTTATGTTATCTTCAGTTATTTACTGTGTTAGTTTGTCTCCTGCTGATTGTGGAATGATTTTCGGTTTGTTCTTTTTCTGAAGTATAATATGTATGTCTTCATGTCAGTTTACTGTTAGTTCTAAAAGGTTACGATGGACTTTGTTAGTGTTCTGATACCTTGAACTTATGTTATCTTCAGTTATTTGCTATGTTAGTTTGTTCCCCTTGTAAGGGAGTTTTGGACCTCCTTTGTCGCTTCCATAAGGGCGTGTTTAAGGATGGCTAAGGATGGTTGACCTGCTTTGCTGCTTCCATAAGGGCGTTTTGTAAGCTGAACCCTGTTTCTGTGGTTATACCACCTTCTTTATATAATATAACCGTTTCTATCTATAAAAAGACAATAACTAAATAAATATTATCATTAATAAATAAACAAATAAAAATTAAATAATTATTATTAATAAAATAAATATTAATTAATCTCTTAGTGAATAGTCACTATGTAAGGCCTATATTCATATTTACTCTTATATATTTATCTAGCATGAAACTATTTTATATTGGTCGATTCAATTATAGTAGCCTTTGATTGTAAATATGGGTGATCCTACCCTTGGCCATTATTTACAGTGTGTAATTTGGTTTTTAACCATTAACAATTTTTCTTAAGTAGAAAATAAAAATCATTTGAACTAAAAAGACAAAAAATAAAAATAAAAAATAAAGTAACTCTTTAATAAAATCAAAGAGATAAAATTTCAAAAGTTTACTAATTATATATAGATATATATTAAAGAAAGTTTCAAAAGTTTACTAATTATATATAGATATATATTATTGGGTTATCGATACATATTCTTTATCAAATTTTAATATTCCGTTATTCCATATTGGTATAATATTATTATTACTTTTATTAATAGTAATAGTAATTATTGGACAAAAAAGGGATATTGACAAAAAAATTCAAAAAAACTGAGAATGTGGATTTTAATGTTGAAAAGAAGGAAAAGTTTCCTATCACCTCAAAACTAAATGTTACGATACTATTTAGAATTAAAGGGACATTTGCAGGGAATGGTATCACCATTTCTATTGCACCTATGAAATCCAATAGGTTGATTTCAACCTAGGTATGTGTATTCATAGATTATGTAACAGAGTTGATTTCAACCTAGGCTGGAATAAATCATTGGATTTCATAGATTGATTTCAACCTAAGTATATTAATAAACATACAACATGTAATAGAGTTATCCAAAGATTAAAAGAGAAACCAGAACTTCATGAAAGAAATTTGATAAATATAACAGAGAGAGGTCGAGAGAAACTAACTGAATATTATTAAGATTGCAAAAAATTACAATTCCACAAAAACACAGAGCATCTCTAGTTCTTCCCTTTGATGGTTTTTCTTCCCTCCTCTCTCTCCCCCACCCTCTCCCCCCCCGCCCCCCTCTCCTATGAGATCTAAGCCCCTTTAAATAATAATTACGAAAAATACAAAGAGGGAAATTTCCCACAAAAGTAGGGATTACAAAAAATAGTTTTAAGATTTTCCAAGGGTAGATTGCCACCTGGAAAATAAATCCAACAAATCCTCAATGTCTTGATATTGTGCATGCTCGAGTTGTAACTAAGCCTTGCAAGTGAGAGACTCGAGCTCCATTTTCTTCACCTTTTCCCATTCACATAAAAAGAGATTAATATTCATTTCTGAAGCTATAGGTGACTCAATCAACTCCTTAGTCTATGTTATGTGAAAGTGATCCAGATGCTCAATACGTTCATTAGATTTCAAATATTCCCCTTCAACCTTCTCAATCATGATCTTGGGTGGTAGAGAATTCTCAATTGGATCCACGATGGGGAAGTTCAACAAACTTAACATGTTGTCAAATGCAACCATCTTTTTCTATAGACCTTTTGTTCTTCTTGAATGGTGGATTCCACCATCTCACGAGAATTTCCCAAGCTTCCAAGGAAAATTCCTCCTAAGCTTGATTTTGTCCAAGATTGGCATATCTTTAGGTTTGTCTTTAATATACTTCTGCCAATATATCATATCTTCAAAGGCTTTGGTTGCATCATTCCTTCTCTGATTGTGATCATAAAGGACATCAGAATGACGTTCAAAAGAGTTGTAGGTATCATGAATCTCATTCAACCCTTCAAATAAATCAACCAACAACTTCTTTATGATCATTCTGAATTTCAAAAGCAAGATCCTTTAATTCTTCCTTAGAAAATTTTGAGAAAGAGGAAGCAACAAAGAGGGACTATGAATCCTTCAATTGTTGCTCAAGAGCTGTAATCTTTTCGGCATAGTTAGCACTCAGCCCTTGTGCTTCTTGGAGCTGTTGTTTGAGAACATCATTTTGTGCTTGCATGTTCTTGAGTTGAATATGTGTTCTTGAGCTCCTTACAGATGTTTCATTTAAATCAACTAAAATTCTAGGCCTTTCGGCAATAGAATTAGAGACTTTGACAATGTATTATCTCTTAAAACAATGTTACTCAGTAGCATCTCAACTTTCAACACATGTTTACAAACATTTCCATTTAGGCCCGAATTACAATTACAGAAGTGTAGAGTTGACCCTTTATAGATGACATTATACCAAGTGTCACAAGTATCTTTATTTTGGCTACAAACTCGATATTCATTGTTACTTTTATTAACAGACACACAATCTTCATTTGGAATTTGGTTTTCTCTACACTTAGAAGCATTCAATTATTTCTCATATTTTCTACACTGCACAAACCCCACCTCTTTTAAACTGTGCATATGAATGTAATATAGGTCAACCATAGTCAACAACACATAAACCAGCTAATCAACTCATCTATGGCATGCATTGTTCTTCTCGCTTAAGTACCTTTGTTTTATATACCCATGGTAAGATTCAATTGCATTATTTGTGTCTTGATTGGAATGTGGAAAATTTCTATACGATTTTCTCAAATATCTAGAAAAATATATACATTATATATGAAGTAACAACTAAAATGATGGGATCGTAGAATATAGTCATAAAAAACAAATTCAAAAAAACTTACATATTTTATTGTTGGCTAACCAAGTGGTTCTAAAATAGTTTAAAAACCTCATATGTTCACTGAATTCATCAAGAAACCTTACAACTGCATGTTGTACAAATATGTCATCTTGACATGAGTGCATAATTTCTCCTTAGGCACTGAAGATGCGGATTTTGTTTTCCCTTCCTTTGACTTTATTTCCAACATTCTTCAACCACACTCGACGGATATGCCATACACATAATAATATCGTACAATTGGTGCAAGTCCTGAAATAATGTAACATTAAAATATGATATACGTAAACATCATTGTTTCATATCTCTTTGAAATAATAAACATGTCACCTTAATGACCCAATTTCAGTTGAAACATCATCTGTAATGAAAGCTTGGACATGCCAATCAAGACGTTCTTTTATTCTTATTGAAAATAATGACAACATCCATCTACAAATATCATTTGTAGTATTACGTGATGAAATCACCCAAGCTACTGGAATCCCATTTCGATGTTCATAAAAAACCATTAAAGTGTATAGTTAATACTACATTACAAACAATACATGATCATAAGTATATATAATACAAACAATGAAATGAATAGAATTTATGAGAAATATGTACTCACATCATGCTTATTTGCGCTGAAGGTGGAGTCCATTGATATGATATTATTGTGTGAGTGTTTAACCGTCATCGACCATATCCAACATGTTTGTATACCTATGATAAAAGGGATGTTTTGAACAACATCTTGTTTTTGGTAGAAAAAAAAAGCTTTCGAGGCACTCATTGAACCAACATTCCACAGTCTTTGGATCACTTTCATCCTTCACATAATCTAGCCTTTTCGTATCATTGTAAATGTTTAAGACATCTTGCCTTGTCATAAATGCATCTCGAGATACCCCTGTGAACAACTCATCGGATCTATGCTTCACATAAGAGATGAGTTACTCCCATATCATTGTAACATTAAAAACCCTTTTGAATCAAATCTTGGACACTAGCTCATATATCCTCAGTTAAATGTGGTGCATAATTGAATTTTTGAGGCCTTCCTATTGCATCATTTTCATGACAGACAACATTGTATTTATCAATATGCCTACATGTGGTATATATTATAACAACGCCATTTGGTCTAAGATAAAGCCGTCGCACAATGAAGTGAAATTGGTAACCAACTTTAATACTTTCACGTGGATGACGTTTTTTCTTTGGTTGTTCTACCGCATTCATAGTAATGGTCTGTGCGTATTGCGAACCATATGCACACCAATAACTGTACAAGAAGAGTTTACAACAAATTAGATAAAATATTTATTCATATTTGACATATTGAACTTTAAATCAAAATCTTATACATATATTGGAAAAAATATATAGAGACTCACATAGCATACTCTAGATATGTTCCAAAGTTAATCTCTTTGATATCCTCCTATTTTATACTTCTTCTAGTTTTAACAACAAATTGAGTAGGTGCACCTTCCCTCGATTGCTCCCCACTTATAAAGTCCTCAAGTTGACAATATGGAATAATTGCGACTGGTCCCCCAAAACATCTGTCCATGTCAAGTCTTCTGTTGAAAATTCCATCATATCCTCTCGGTCTTCGACATCCAACTCATTGATAGTCTCCCACTTGGCCATTCTTCAAATCCCTATACAAACAACATTGAAAATAATTTGGTGTAGCCATTCTTAAATCCAGAGCTAGCAAAGCTATCAACCATGAAAGGGATCAAATCCTTTGAGTTGTAGATATTTTTTCAATGTTTGCATTGTAAAAAAGATTTACACCATAATTGATTTCATCCTTCTCCAATGTTGGTACATCCCCAATTAAAATAAATCTATACTAATATATAAAACACATTTAAATAATGATAATTAAAAATGTAAGATTTAAGATTTATGGACCAATCTTCCGCATGGTTGGTTGAGGATCGATCCACTATTATCCTCCCTGCAAATGTATGCATAGAAGAGCAAGAGCACGAAGATGGCGGAGAGATAAGGGACGAGCCTTTGATTCAGAACAAACCGAATGATCTTTCTTTGGATGCCCATTTAATAATGAATCCCAAGCAACTGGCTCGAGAAAGTTGGATAGAATCCAAAAAGATGTGGGATATTTTAGGCCATGTGAGCTGTCATTCGGGCATTTGGGTACCGTTGAACTAGTTGTAGTGGCTATCAAGAACTCGATTATAGCACCACTGGCCTTCAGAGTTATGGCGAGCCAGCTGAAAACCATTCTCTATTTGTAGTTTTTCTATTTGTTTTAGTTTAGCTTGTTTGTAGAATTTGAATTTGAATTGAATTGCAACTTGGAATGGGCAACGCACAAGAGACACTGTGTGGTCAGGCCTTCAGATTGGGGCAGATACACATGCTGGGAGTGTATATGCATAGATCATGGACTATTATTCTTGTTACAACATTGGGCTTAAACCTCGTTTATATTTTTTCATTGCCCATATTGAAGCTCTTTGGGCTAGCAACCTTACTTGCATTGACAATGCTTCTCAACAGTGTGCAATCAGTTCTATTAGGTAAGATCTTCAATATTTTTTTCTATTCTTGTTGTTAGGGTTGCATAGTATTGCCTTGTAGACTGTAACATGTATAAAGTGAACATAGTCCAATAGTTTGAGACTATTCTAGGATGTTTTGTTTTTCTACTACCATATAATTTTATGAGTAAACTTTTTGACATTCTATATATAGAGATGCAATATATGTCTTTATAATAAAATAGTTCACCATAAGATCCCCTTTCATAAAATTTTACCTGATTGCACCCATATCAACAATATTAAAGAATTATAATAGTCATTTTGCTCGATACATATATACCAATAAAATCCAATAAGAAAAGTAGGCTTTTTCACAGCAGTAAGGAAGAGAATTCACCTTCCACTACTCATCAAAACTCTTTTACACTCATAGAAACACTTCTACTTTTTTTAACAAAAGTGTTTACCTACAAGATTCTACAAAACACTATTTCTAACACACATTGCTACAAGATTCTGCAAAAGTGTGCATTTCTAACACTACACGCGAGTTTATCACTTTGCATACATGGGTTCATCACTTTGAATAAAATATTGACACTATTAGGGGTCTTAATGATATAGACACTGATCCACAGCCATTCAAAGATCCATAAATCCCACAAGAGAAGAAAACTATAACAAGATAGAGAAGAATAAAACCGTATACTACTTATTCAAAGTGTCCTTACAAATTACTTGAACTGGATATTTCGTTTCATCTAGAGCCACAGCTTGACATGAGTTTACAGTAACATCAAAACACCAAGTTCCAAGGACAACCACCATAAAGCTCTAACATCAATTATAACTTTCCCTAAATAGCTCTGCAAATTGATCAAAACGAATAAAATAAAAAATACAGGCAGTAATGAAAGACCTGTAAAGTTGACACTAGAGTATTGTGGGTTGGCCTACGCATAGCTCTTCGAGGAAACCCAGACTAGTTGGATGCAGAAGGAAGACCTGGACCAAGGGACTGGGCGCTCAACAGATGGAGAGAGAAATGTGAACAAGGGTGATGGAGGTGGAGGAGCTTACCATCGATATTCCAAAATTTGCATTGATGGAGGTGGGTGGAGCCAAGTTGATGGCCAGTTTGGAGATGGTACGTGCATGGGGCAGGGTTATCACGAGAAAAACTGAACGGGAGTGGGACTGTTCGCGTGACGAAACAGAGATGGGTGCCACCGGTAGGAGATAACCCCCTGGTTTCGACTTGCCGAATGATCAATGTGATGGGGTATGGTGCATGCCTCATCCAACATGGGGTATGGATGGTAAGCCCACAGGATATTCGCCGATGGGGTATGGTTCATGGGAGCCATGGTGCATGCCTGATGGGGCATGGGTGATAAGCCCCCATGCAGGTAGCCTCGCAGGAGCCTTAAAGGCTTTGCCACAAGCTCCTTATTGATCTCCAACAGAGAGGGTCACCTGTGATAATATTCTGGTATACAATCATCGTTGATTCTATTGAGTCGCATTTGATGTGATGCAGAAGACACATTTATGAAAGACATGGGCAATATTTTTATCATAACTTGGAAGAGTATGCTTCTCTTGAAATGATCACCGTGCAATCCCCATGTCATTTGGGTGTAATGTTAGCGTGTAGAAAACAACTTGTATGACTGTCAAGTTTTATATGTACATGTTATGAAACCTAATGTAATATCAAATTATTTATTTTTAATTAATGATCATAGACTATTGAGAAAAATTGTGAATGCCACCTAAACGTCGTATAGGTTTAATATGGTTGTCATATATTTCATGCAACAGGTTGTTCCACACCACAAGTAAACGAATAATTTTTGTGTGTCTCCTGCAAGTAAATCATGCAAGAGATGATTCTTCAGTATGAGGAAGTGCACAAACCTTACAACTTTCCATGCATTTAAGAAGAGGTTAGGTCACATTAAGACTAGTATTATAGTCACATGGAAAGGTCCTTAGAGCTCTATTTTTACTATCTAGTTGGAGCCAAAACGTTTCAAGCATCTTAAATGAGAAGGCGTTTGGAAACTCCTCATTTCAAGCATTTTAAATGAGAAGACATTTGGCAACCCATCAAACCTTGCTCTACGTTATGAACACAAAAATAAGAATTTAATAATGTCACGGTAAAGAAAAATGTGGTGATATTTTGTTGTTTTTGGGGTAAGGGACATTTTTTATCATGTTGATATTGCTTTTACGATTGTTTATCTAGATTTGTTTCCACTTATTTAGTGAGTGTGAGTAAAGTTTATAAATAGGGATATATTTATGGTGTCTAAATATTTATGTGTGAATTAGAGTTGGACCCAGCGTAATTGCATTCACACAGTTGGCAATAGATCTAAACAGCAATGAAAACCACCGTTCTTTGAAATATTATGCCCTTGTGTATGCCATGAGCAGGCTATGCACCAACTCTCACATTGCATTTATTACAACTATGGAGTAAAAGTGAGCTTCACCAGTTTCAAGTTCTATGTTTCCTCAAGCAAGCTTCAGAAAATAACAATGACCTACTCAATGCAGGCATTGCCCAGACAAATTAGAACTGGTAAGTTGTTGTTTACGGGTGATTTCTTTGAGATATGGCATGCAACTAACTGCNACACACACACACACACACACACACACACACACACACACACACGACCAGCAGTATTGCATACGACCAGCAGTATTGCATTTGTCTAAAACATAATATACTAAGAAATTTACAAGTTTGCTTAACAATGAAATTTACAAGTTTGTATTAGAGTCTGTTTCAAATTTCGAGGATGCAACCCTGCTAACCAACTATTATTTTTTAGGCATTTTATTCAATTCAATCATGCGTTGTCTTTATTTAAGAAAATGCATGGGAATCTTTCCCTTTATTACAACTTATATCACAAGCAATACATAATTAAATAAACTAACACAATGGAGCCTTCACTAATTTGCACTCATTTAATCCAAATACAAGTTAACATTAAATAGTTTTTGTAGTGTTACAATTAGAATGAGGCATCCACTTCTATGGCCGTAGAGGAACCTTTCACTAGAGGGATATGCATGCCATCACCTTTAATCTCTCAAGTACACATATCGATTATTAATGCATTCTCTTCTATTTCTAAGAATACAACTTGTTTAATTGGCATGTGTTAGGAGTTTGCAATTAAGCATACCCAGATTGACCCTCAACAAATTTATTGTCAACTATTAATAAATCAATTGTTGAGTCATCCATTGTGTTGGTATCCGAGTGCCCTATGGTTGGAGGCATGGGCATTCTAGCTTGTGTTATCTCTCAGGTACATATATCTCCAACACTCTCAAACAAAAGGCCATTGTAGACCATGCATGCATAACTTGATTGAGGCTTGTGTTTAAGGCTCATATTGACCCCAAGAAGAAGTCATCAACCATTAAGGCATACACTATTAATGCCTCAAAGATTCCTATGACTAGAGGAATGGGTTTTCCATCTTTGTTGATCTCTCAAGTATATGTATATCCCATCCTCAAACAAAAGGTAATTGTAGGTGCAAGCTGTCATTTTCAAATATCAACATGTATGATTCGAAATTGTTTAACTGGTGTGTGTTTTCAATCTATTAATGGATAGACTCTCTCACAGACTGATGAGGAATTCACCTCCATTGCTTTGTAGTAAGATGTTCAATTGATGGTTGTACCTCAGCTCACATCATCCATAAGAATTATCTACTTAAGTTTGATGATTTTTGGTTGGATTGAATTGTAATCTTACTAATTGTATGAACCTATTAATTTTAAAATTTGCTAAACCGTATAATTGGTTGGGACATCAATTGAAAAGATAAGGGTGGGAACAAAGAAAAAGTAATAATTAGTTGGTTGGAGTTGATCCCATGGTTTAATTCATTCATCCACTATTTTTATAACCCATTTAAGAACCAGTTGATCTAGCCATTTACCTAGTGGCATACCCTTCTTTTCAATAGCTATTAGAAGCAACGGTCATAGCATATAAGCTAGTGTCTCTTCCGGTTGTTATATATTGATATAAAGACCCACAATTGGTCCAGAAGAAGCATAATCAGGTTTAACATTAGCCATTAATGATGCAGATGATTACGCAAACCTGCAATATGCAAGATCAACTTAACAAAAGCAGAAAATAAAATTGCATTTACCAACAGGAAACCACATTTTTTGTTGTTGCAGCAAACGTTCAGTTATTCCGTTCTTTGCTAGTAATAACTCTGTTTACTATGCTCTCTCCCTCCACAACCATTCCCATCCTACCCGCACAAAGTTTATATAATTTATATACAATTACCAAAGGGGGCACATAGTTTCACAACTTTCATTGCCTTGTCTACGCAACTTCCAATAAGATTTCTCTTCTAAAAAGAAGCTGGGATTAGCATGCCTGTATAATTGCCATTAATTAATTAGAATGTTGGAACGAAATCAAAAGAGAGATGAATGATAAACAAATCGAAACTCACTAAGGTTTGCTTGTTTCTCCGTACAAAAAAAAATACTATATACTTAAACAAATGTGCATGAACAAACTAGCATCTATGTATTTTTAGACACAATTATTTATATGTAAAAATAAAGTTCCTTGCAGTTGCCGTAACGTTTCTCCAATTTCAAATGGTCTGCAAGTCGTATTGATGCTTCTGTTCATCGCGGCTAAAGGTTTCTGCATAGGGTCGAGTCAAGAGGGGCAGCCAGGTCAGTTCTAACTTCTCTTTCCCATAACCACAATCTTATAGAAAACTCTAAATGCGACAGCGTACCTACCAATCAACAAGTATTCACTCCATGCAACACTTGTTAATATTGTATATTTTTATTACCAAAACTTGTATAATTTATTAATAGAGTATAATTTTTTAGTATTAAAAAAAACATTTTATTATTTTTGTCAAAATGTTTTTTTATATTTGAATAAAAAAATTAATAAATGTGATTTTAATATTTTATTTTTCATTATTATTATCTTAATTCATAGTCTTTTATATTAATAAAAATAAAATTGATAATTTTTCATAACAATATCAATATGAATAATTTAATTTTTATTACTATTTTAAATTATTGTGGTTGGAGATCTTTTAGATTGATATTTTATTTATTTTTCTACGATATTAAAATATCTTACATGGATCACTAAGAAAGATGTTATTAATTATGGTTAAAGATTTTTACTTTAATTTGTTGTGTTTTTTTATTATTATCTTACATAAATTAGTAAGAAAGATGCTATTAATTATGGTTAAAGATTTTTACGTTAATTTGAAAGATGTGATGTTATTAATTATGATTAAAGATTTTTATTTTAATTTGTTGAGGTTTTATTTTTTATTTTTATTATGTGGGTTTTTTTTCCATGTACATCACTTGGTTTTGGGAGACTTATTCCCTCGTTTACTTCATGTAAACAACAAAATATGGTATAATGCACACATTTCTTTTAATGAGGATATTGGATTTAATCGTTATTTTCATCTTAATGCAAGTGTTAGTGTTTTTCACTTTCATTTACCTCTTTTCTATAGAGTTTAGCTTTGTCATTTGGCTGAGATGCACATTATGTGGGTTATTTGGTTGTGTAGAGTGTTTAATTTCAATCTTGATAAATTCTAGATACATATCATGGCTCTCTCGAACATATTGGTACAAGTCATGTGAGTCTACACCTTAATCCTTTTCATTGGATCCTTTTTGTCACTTTGAAGTCTGGCATAACCTGTAAATGGGGAAGGTAACTTCAAGAGGCACTCAAGGTCACACCTCCTAATTGAATCACACAATATTATAACTATTTTACACTTCAAAAATGGTTGTTTAAAGGGTTGCATGCCATAAAAAAATTGGTTGTTGGTATGATTACTTGCACTATAGAAGATATATTATTGCATATTGCATATTGCATATGCTGTTATGGGAGGACTTTCCCAAAAGCTTCTAGAAAATTGGGTTGGTAAGAATATAACTACCACTTACTCATTTTAGTCAAAACATTATTTGAAGAACATCGTATTCCCATTTGCAAAAATCTATTTAACCCATCTAGATATTACTACAATGAACATCGTCTCTAAAACAATCACCATAAAAAACATTATAGACTTCGAGTCAAGTCATGTCCATGCACTAAACATACTACCAATGGAAATGATAGATGGAAATAATGTCGAAAGAATCGAAATCAAATAGAGTGCACAAAATTTGATTAAAAGTATATTGAGTTAAAACATTGGAAAATTCCATGCACAAAGCAATACCAAACATTGCCATTATCACTGCAACACTAGGCATACAGGGTGACATGTAAATATCTACTTCAAATCCAATACGAGCCACTTGGCAAATACATTAAATCAAGTTAAGTCAACCCATCATAAATGGAAAGGTATTAATGCTTAGAAGATTACATCTAAAGGTTCGTACTTGACAAACATGGGTGTTATTGAAATAATATTTGACCACATATTTGGTTTGAAATGCATTAGCAGTGAATCCATTTCCTTTACTACTAACCAATAATCTAAAATTGTCCTTCAATCATAGAGCTAGAGAAGCCATCAACTCAAACAAAAAATTTAACACAAGATTAATTACTACTTTCACAACCTCGACACTGTGGAGGACACAATATTGTATTCAACACTTTGTGTTGCACTTCCTCTACATCCAACCAAGTATACTTCTAGAGATTTTGAAGATAAGACTCTTACTCCCCCGCTTTCCACATCTTTAAAGCTCAAATATATTACTAGTAGCTCTATCTAGGTATCACAACATGCATCATTCACTAGTTTTTGTTAAATGTACATCAACAAAAATCATTTTCCAAGCCAATCTTGCACAACCAAGAATAAAAACCTTTAGTTATAAAGGTTACCCTGAGTTGGACTCAGGTACTTGGAGTAGATTCTTAGGTTGGACATAAGGATAACTAAGCCTTCGGTTATAAAGGCTAATCCTCATGTGTTGGGGTAAATACTTTGATTTATCAAAGTTATGATGTTGTAGAGTCTTATAGTACAATGATCTGGACTTGTGAGTATACCAAGTCATACTTGTCAGTATATCAAGTCATGATTCTCATGTGGACCTCTAGTCATAGTAGGTACCCATGGGGTGGACCTCCAGTTATAAAGGTGGACTTGTGAGTATATCAAGTCATGGTTCTCATGTGGACCCCCAGTTATAGTGGGTACCCATCGGGTGGACCTCCAATTGTAGAAGTGAATGCTTTACATGTTGAAGCATTAATGTTATGTGATATATTATTAACCATTGTCATTCGAGATGGATAAAGATATTAAGTCTCCTCTAGAGATTGGGCACCTCTAGAGTGAGTTACTTTAACATATGACTATATGGCCCGAGAGTAATATAATATGATCATAGGATGAGACGATTTTTCTAAGTATAATGTGATATGATAGATAATTAAGGATAACACATATAGACCATGCAATAAAAGATAAAGAGATAAGCATAGAGATTAAGAGAATTCGAATTACACATGAAACAACTTCTGTTGACTAGAGATGAACTCGACTTATAAAGCTTCAGTTAATGTAACAATGTATGCATCAGTTAAAAATTGTTAAGCTTCAGTTAAAGCAACAATGAATGCATCAGTTAATTAAAAGAGAACTCATAATGGTCACTATAAGAAAATCAATCAGCATGATTCAATTAATAATAAGTTAACTAAGTGTTAAGAAAGATGGACCAGTTAACTAATTAAACTAAAAGATGACACTTAAGTTAATCAAAAGACGACACTTCAGTCATAAAGTGTTTTGCATGATGATACTTGAGTTAAAGGAACATGACACTTAAGTTAGCATGTTAACTAAGTGATCATACACCCAGTTAGAAGGCGAGTTCACTCTGGAGTCAATTAAGCATCAGTTAATGTCAAATATAAAAGGCATGGCACATATGTTATGCATGATGTAGATTCCAATGAACAATAATTATTATTCATGAAGGCAATTCACGATTATATTGTAAGTAGTACACAATTCTCATGCAACCATTCGCTATTGTATGCATGAAAGAGATTATGGTTTGTTATTAATGTGCTAGGCACATGACAAGTTCATATAGTTGATCAATATGCTCTCTTATCTAGCACTCGAGGTGCCGAAGACAATCTGCTATTGTGTAAAAGACATTATTTGCAATCTATCTAATTATACTATGAAGAATTGTTGGGTTTTTCATCCTCATTGTTTAGACGGTTGTCCCATGGTACATCTTGTGTTGTGGATGAATGATTTATGTGATTGAATGTTCTATTGCTTCCAATGTTATTCTGCAATTAAAGTTTTAAAGTTCATAGATCTTGATATTTGCTAATAATTTCAATTGCCACCTTAAAGTCACTTTCTATAAATATGTATCCTTCATCATATGGCTCCACAAGCAACAGGCCCTACACATGCAACATGCTTTCCTTGTTGCACCCATGGCATCCATTTCTCATTTAGGAGAGACATGGGAGTAGGGACCAGGAATTAAGGAGTAGTTTTGATGTCTAGGAATCCAAAGAGATAGCATGATGTTGATCTCTTTCACTCTCCAAAATATAATGCAATCGCAACAATTGTATCGACTCATCTTTATAGTGACTTCTAGACTGACATCTTCACTAACATCATTTATTACATATTGTGATGGAAGGAATTGCAGTAGAATGGAGTCCACAATAGGAGCATTGTATTTTATGAACTTATTAAAGGAAAATTTAGATTTCCCATTTGTACACTTCCTTTGTTCGTATAAGTGGTCTATAGATCTTCTCCTTCTGTAGAAGCTATTTGAAGAACTATTTCTTTTGTTGAAGCAACCCATAAACAACCTCGTTCTGCAAAAGCAAGTTGATGGCCTCCTTTGTAGAAGCAATATGAAGATCTTATTCTTCTCTAAAACAAGGCACGTTAATGCCCAATCAATGTCAAAGTTTTCTAAAGAAATCGCCCATATTATGGAGACCACAAATCATTGTAGACATCCTTTCATACATGTGGTTGGTATGTTTCTATATTTAATCTCAGTTATGGTATTTAGTTTGAGATTCAATAGGATTCCCATGACATCGTTAGCACCTATCTCTATATTGAACCTTCTTGTCATCAAACTTGTAACAAAAGCTACGCTTGGTCTTTATTCCTTATTTGTTGGAATCCTTTTTACTGAGAAAAGAAAATTAATATATCCAACTACACCTTCACTTATGCCAAATTATGCCAAACCAAAACTTGATAACCATCGTAGTGCACAAACTAACTTTATAATCAATGACTGCAATATATATATATATATATATATTTATTTATTTTTATTTTTTTTTGAGAATGAAAGTTTAGTTGACTTGCTATTAACAAAACTTTCTTCCACTTAATTTAAACTCAGACTAAAGTGTGCCTACACACATTTTCATTGTAAGAAATTGTTTTGCAGACATTTATTTAGAAAAGTGAATCAATAAAGTTCTCATTCACCATCTCATTCCAATATGTCATTCTATATCCATCATGTAGTTCTTGTACGTTATGTTCTTTCAAAAACATTAATTTCAACAAGGGATGGAAGAAGTGCCTCCTATTTTCGTTGTGTAGTTGTACTGCATATTAGGAATCTCAACAATGGACACATATACTGGAAGTAGTCTAAATGATTAACAATTTTTATTTTTGAAACAATTATTGATATAATTCAACGATATAATCTTTGTTAATTTTTTATTGTTCAAATTTCATTTTTGAAAAAATAGATGTAGCACCCTTGAATACCCTTGTTGCATCCAAAATGTGCATTCTTAACAACTTATATATGCACTTCCAACAACTCTAATCAAATTTTGGACAAACATGGTAGAAAAAATTGCAAAAGAAGGGTCCAAAGTGCCAATTGTCTAGACTACTCTCATATAATGAGAGTTCAAGGAAAATTTAGGGGCAAAATTTAGCTCATGGGTTGATTTTTGAGGTTTTTTATCCAATTATTCAGTTACTATTTTTTCCAATATGATTTGCCCAATTTCCACATGGTTAAAATTTTTTACTCTAAAAATAGTCAAAATTATCCAAAAACCATATAAAATCCTTGAAGTTTTGATTTTTTTTAAAATATCACCAAACATTGTATGGTTGGAAATGTGACAATTAGTAAAATTTGCAAACATTTTAACACTTCAGGAAAATTATAAATCTTTAAAGTTCTCTCTGAATGATACATTTAGAGAATCTCCACAAAGACTCTTGTTGTAAAATAAAGAAAATGTTAATGGTTTTAAAGGGCAAAGCAATAATTATAAAGAGTTTTATTTTTTTATTTTTTTAAAACTAGCCCACCTTGCTATTCCATCCCAAAATCAAAAGCCACACATAGGCATCCCTAGGAATGGATTCCAACCCTTAGAGGGCCAACCACCACCCAAAAGTGCTAGACCAAACTCATGCGCCTTACTTAAAAAGGTTGCAAGATGTGGAATTAAAAGGGGTTGGATCTCATCGAGCAAGGGCGGCATTAGAATAAAATAAATGACTTAGAGTGGCACACCAATCACAAATAAAGTGCACAATGATGATAAATGCCACAATTAGGTTGTTGTATGCCACGTGGACAATGTCAATGGACCATTTCATGAATGGAAGAGCAAGGGTTCATAAAAAGGAGGTATTGGCTTATTGCATAGTTGTGATTTTTGTCCATTGGATGTAGCTTGGGTGGTTGGGAGGAATGATTGTTACCTTCCCTACCCATGTTCACTTCTTGGAAGTGACATGGTGCTCTTTTGAGCCCCTATGTAATGCTTGATATGATCTTGTGGAGCCCTTTTGTAATAAATGTGTTGATGATGTAATGTAAGATGACCATAACTTGATTCATGTTTGAATAGTAAGTGTGCTCTTGTGGAGCCATTTTGTAATAAATGTGTTGATGATGTAAGATGACCATACCTTGAGTCATGTTTAAATCGCATTTGAAATAACAAAACAAATCAAAGTGATCATAATCTTTCATTAAAATGATCATAATAACAAATTTTGTTAAATGATCATAATGACAAATGAAGGATCACGGAGACACCTTTTAACCTTGGAGGGATGCACACCACAAAATATTAGGGACCTAATTCCAACTATCCAATTGAACCCACACCATGATTGTTACCACACCATTAAATATTTCGGACCTCATTCCAAATATCCGATTAAACCCCAATATGATTGTTAATTTATTTATGGTTATTTTTAGTTATCGCAACTCGGGTGCCGATCATAAAAACGAAAAGCACACTTCTAGACCTTTCTTGGTTCGATCTTTTTCTTTATTGTCGTGAAACATTATTCGAAATCGGTAGGCTCTCGCTAAAAGATCGTCAAAACGATCGCAGAATCCATTACAGTTACAGCCCCGGAACACAAGAAGTACATTGGCTACATTTAAAATGAGAGAAGCGAAGCGAAGATTAGCGACATTTAAAAGGAACTTACCTCTCCATACACTAATCTTTAAAGTTTCCTTCAACAGTCCTCTCACATAATTGCCGAGGTACTTCTCCAACATTTTGGCGGCTGGAAATTAGCGGAACTCAGCAGACCTCTGCTTGATACTCCAAATGAAATTCTTGAAGACTTTAAACTCTCTGCAGATTGCTGTGATTTTTGCCCATCGATGCACAATCCCTCTGATCCTAGTATTCAGGAACCAGTTCATTCAAATATTCATCCATCTTTACACATCGTAAAATACACGGAATTGAAAACATTGCGGTGGGCTTCCTGGTTTCCTCCAACTTTGAAGTTGCGCCGGGTGATTTCCGGGATGTTCGAATTAAGTCGGTTATTTAGCGTTATTATCTACATATCCCGAATCTGACAGCCCTTTAATCGCTTCTGCAACTCCAAATAATATATCCACCGTCGAGATCTTGCAACGTGCACGCCGTTTACGGAAAGTGTAAAGCTGCCTTAAGAAGTTTAGATCCGCACGTTACGGTTGGCATGTGGTATCGACAGAGCGCATCGATATCTCTACATGGCTTTATTGGCACGCTGAAATGTGACACCTGGCAAAAGCTTCTCGTGTTTGACACCAAGGTAATTGACTTCCATAAAAGTGAAGTTTATTCCATTTTCAGAAATTGTGAGGGGATCGACTTCCCTAAAATTGAGGTTCAACAGTTCAACCCATTTCAGAAATTTTTGGTTTTAATACAAGAGTAATGCACCATGTTTCAGAACTAAATGCAATGGTGCTATTCAGGACGAAGGGCAGAGTACATCTAAATGCCGTGATCTAAAGAGTATAGTTTAAATTTTGCTGGTTAAGATATTTTTTTTTTATAAATTTGGTTCGAAACTTTTAAATCTCATATATATTTATTAGTTAAAATTGTATAATCAAAATGTTTTTAGTTAAAATTGTATAATTAAAATGTTATGTTATAGAGATTAATGTGCGATGGATTTATTTCTACAATTAAATTGAATGAAAAAATTATGATTTTTCCATTTTCGAAATACCAAATTCCATCAACCAAAATTTCAAAATCTTCACTACAACTTTCACTTTACCTATATTCAACCATATTCTTACACCCGCTAATAGTGTGATAACGGACATCCTAATCAGGATAAAAAAACGTAAAACCAAAATACATATATAACTGAAAGAAAAAGAGCCTCGTGGAGAGGGACCCGACCTTGGAGACAGAAAGTAGGCTCAAATTTATATTCATTTCACATTTTAGCAATATTTTTATGTACGAAATATTCGTCACTGTTATGAATGGATTTATTTCATTCGGCATTAAAATGGAATAATTAATACATAGCTTTCATGGTTTATTTTATTCAGTCCATGTGTTAAGCTATGCACCTTGTACTGTGGAGTGTCTTTCACGCCACCTATTCACAATATTAATATTTCTTTTTCTTTCACGAGGATGGTTACCATCCACTTGTCTTGTTTGGACAAGGAAATATTTATATATTCCTCCCAATAGAAAGGTTTTGATTTGATTAAACATATGATATCAGTCAAATAAATGTTATGAGAGCACATGATTCTTGGCATAATTGAACAAGCCGATGGAAGGAAGGTGATGCAATGGAGCAATTCGGTGCGATCATATTGATGCTATTGATCATACCAATGCAATCAGAACACACAACATTAATCAATGTAGAGAAATCCAAATGAGAGAATGTCGACCCAATGGGAGAATCCGATTCGATGGCAAGAAGTTGATAGCGAAAGTCCAATGCAAAGAAGGATGCTACAAGAAAAAGTACAGAATTGGGAGAAAATTGACAATTTTCAAAGGGTCGTAACTTCCATCTCCAAGGTTAGAATGAAGCACATATCCACAATGGAACAAATGTGCACCATCAAATTCTAAAAGAGGGATTCATATGCCTTTAGAAATTGAACAGAAAAGTGCATGCAACTTTGATTTGACAAAAAATATCAATATGGGTACTTTCTAGAATGCATGAAACTTAATTTTATGATTTTCCTAGAAATGCACTCAAGATACCAAGTGTTTTTATATGAAAGATTTTATAGATACAATATCATATCAAGAATAGTTAAGGGTTAACCTTCAGTCTAGAGCAATTAGAAATCCTTGGTCTTAGTTGAGCCATGAAAACCATTATCATGAAGGATGCCAAATATCCTTATGCAAGTAAAATAGAGGCCATATGAGAAAATATACATGTTGATAATGTAGACATGGATTCTAATGGATGAAGGAATCAAATAAATCCCCTATACATTATTAAAACCATGCGAAGCTTAAGGGTGGAATATATGGTTGTAGCATAGATAATGAGAAGATAATAAAAGTTGGGGAAGACCATAACAAGTTGAATGCACCCATGCTCCAAATATTGACACACATTCAGAAGAAAATTCAACAAGGACAACACTAAGGGAATGGGGAAACGAGCGGGAATAACTTAAGGAGGCATTCTCATAACAGGTCCCATATCTCAAGAAGGGATTCTAGATATAAGATTATTCTCTAGATTTTTATTCTAGTTAGTCAACTGTGTAATGTCCCTTTTTCGAAATTTTATTAAAATGACCAATTTTCACTTTTTCTCCTATTTCGACCTTTGACTAGTTTTGATGTCTAGGTCTCCAAATTGACCCAAATGCTACCAAATATTTTGAGAAGGTGTATGAATGATATTAAGAATTGAATATGATGTTCATGGATGATTTATGACCCTCCAATTACTTCTTAAAACTTGTTTAATATTCTGACCAAAGTAGGAGTCTTTACTAGCAAATTGGGGCTCCAATTCCCCCTGTGTAAATGCTGGAAATGGCTTCTCAAATGCTCCCAAAACTAATTGAATTTCTGAACAGAGACAAAGGATGTTTAAGGGAAATTGTTAATGTCTCATATGCAGCATTATTTAGTTTATACAAGCTGTTATGACCCTCTGCCAAACAGCTACAAAATCACTAATTCGACCCTTGGGGAAATGCCAACAAATCTTTTTCCAAATGCAATTAAACTGAGTAAAATGACCTCCAATGTTTAAGTGCTTAACAAGAAACTTGTAATAATCATAAATTACAGTCCATTCATCATAAATATATCAAATATACATTCTTCCATTCAAAATAATCATCATTATCATGGTATACATCAATATAGTGGGGAAATGGTCATTGTTTGCTCATTAATAGTCACTTTTACATACAACCCATTGATATTTAGACCTGATACTTTATGAGAATGAAGAACAAAGAATATTGAGCTTGTTATAATTAGAAATGGACAATGAAAATCTCTCCCAATTTGAAATCATCAGCATTACAATGGTTCACAACAAGATAGTGGGGAAATGACACTATTTCTTCATTGTTCAACGTTTTTACATGAAATGTTTTGGTATTTCGACCTGAGAGTCTTCTGAAATTGAATTATAGAACATTTACATTAGAGCATAAAATAATGGGGCATTAGAAGCTTCCCCAAAGAGATCAATAGCTCACCCAAAGCGTAATCCCTCCATGAGCAAGAATATGCAATAAAAACTGGAAATGGTTGAGAGAAAGTGCTGTACTAGAAGGAAACACGAGCTGCCATGTAGCTTACAACTGAAAATACCTCTCCATTAAATCTCCATGAAAGAATCGAGTGGCCTCTCCAAACACCAACTTGGATGGGAATATTTCACCCTCAAAATTGGCTAAGGCAAGAAACTAGTCATCCACTAGCTCTCTCAATGCACAAATGCGAATTTCTCAAACGATAAAAACTATTCTCTTGGTTGATTCCTATATTTTATAAACATCCTTATCCTTCTAAGTTACAAATCCATCCACAAATTCAAGCCAGTTCAAATTTGGGTGCGTGCTCATGATTTGCCATGTGTCCTCCCTTTCCTAGCCTTCCATCTTCCCCCAATTCAAGTAGGAGCCCATTGAACTTCCCCAACTCACATGAGAGCCCTATTGGATGATCTATTTCCACCTAACATGTGAGATATGTCAGATGTCATCCTTCATATCTGATTTGTGTCATACGTGTCATAACATCTTCATCATTGTTGTCATAGAGCTAGGGAATCTAGTCCAAGTTTCTCACTAGCTCCAAAATGACTCTTCCTCTCCCATGTAAGTTAATTTTCCTTCTAAATTCGACCTATAAGGCATATTTCCAAGTGTATTATCCTTATAACTCATCCAAGAACATTAGGCTTCCCATGGATTCGAAATTGCAAGAGGAGGATGCCATGTGGCACATAATTTCTAGCTTGTGTGGGCCCCATAATCTCCATGTGTTTCCATGCTCCATTGCTGCTTTAATTTTCTCTTGTATTTATTTAATAAGCTCCATTATTAAATATTTATTCCATTATAATGTCTGAACATCATTTATTAGCTCCCTTATTAAAATTCCAACTGTATCCATCCAACCTAGGGAACTAGTAGGATTGATGGAATTGTCCTACTATGCAATTATTAAAAATAGGGACATTACAATCCTCCCCACCAAATATTGCTTGTTCTCAAGCAATTTCATATCTGTATGCTGCAATATTTTTTTCATATTCCCAAGTGGCATCCTCATTTGGTACTCCTTCCTTTGCAACAAGTGCTCTGTTATGGTTTTGCTCATTAATTTTATTTAGCTGTAATTTTGGTAGTGGCACTCATGTACTGCAATTTTGTGTTCCCAAAAGTAAAGAGATGTGAATTGTGCATATTGATATATCCTATAAAATCACCACTAATACCAAAAGGATTAATTAAATCCATAAAAACCAAATTTCTGCAAATAATCTTTACCTCCATATTTTGGAAACCTTTTCTGAACTTTCACCCCTTTTTGCTTCTGTATAATTCTTTGAACTTGGTACTGAGTTACCAAGCTTTGAATTGCTTAAGATTCCAATAAAATATCAGAGGGGAACCACCATGCTTGTTGTTGCACTACTCTGATTACAATCATCTTCTCAAGTGGTGAATAAATCTCCAATGCTGCTTGCTTCCCCCAAGATTGAAACCAATGAGACCAAAAATGATCCCAGGGTCCCATATGTTCCTGATAAATGGATGGTGTGAAATGTCTAGGATGTGATGCCATGGACACCAAGCATGTGAAAATTGAATGCATCTCTCAAAAGGTACTCCGCATAGGAAACATGAACATTGCTCTGCAAATTTGAACTCAAACAACTGAAGGTTGGTTTGCTTTCTCAAACCAACAATCGAATTGCTACTTCAAGTGAGATGAAACAAAGCAATTCTAGGATCCCATTGTTGGTATTGCACCCTTCCAAAAATCATGAGTACAAAATATAGATCATGAAAGTACATAACAACATCATACAAATGTACATCAAGAAGGTACCTCATCAAAGAATCATGAAAGTGCTTGTACATCCAAGTAAGTAGATCACCATGTGGCCCATACACACAAGCATAAAGTATTATATCAGATCTTCCCCAATGACATAGGTGAGGATCCCATGTCCCATAATGCTGCTACACAAATATATAATGTGCATCAATATAATCAACCATGTGTTCTTTCATCCAAGAAGTGAATGAAGAACCTCATCCAAAGTCTGATTCAAATAAGGAGAAAATAAAACATGAAGACTTCAAGTGGCTCAAAGAAGTCTCATCAATACAATCATGAATATGTATATCATCATGGACAAATTAAAAACCAAATAGGTCTAAAGTTCAAAACCCGTGAGGGTAATATTCTTCACAGAAGTTTTGTAAATAAAAACAACAATAGTATGACCACTAAGACTGAACCATAACAACTCTCTCTGCTAGGGTTTCTGGCCGATATCAGGCCTAGGGTTTCTTCTCACGTCACCTCCTATAAGAAATGGATCCATCCGATATAGATCCGGATGGCCGGAGAGCTGGTCTGGTGGATGGATTCCACTGGATCGTGGCATCTCAGCCAACAACAAAAAATCCCCCCATGGAATATCATTTTGTTAAGCTCGCAGAAGTCCCGGAAGTCACGCTCTCTTCGATGGATTCCAAGTTCAAAGTGATCTCCTTACATGAACAAGGAATTTTCAGTCATTTCACAAGTCTATGGCCATCCCCCCGCTCCATTGAAATATGGTTGAATAAGAACTGGCAACCTCTGATCCAAGGAGAGGTTCAACAGATTTTTTGTGGAAGGGGCTTCTTTGTTTTTTTGTTCAAGGAAAAAGAAGATATAGATTTAATATTTAGGAATGGTCCATACTTCATGGGCCTAAGAGGAATGTACCTCAACAAATGGGATATATCCTTTGATTTGGAGAAGGATATAACCTATGAAGTACCAGTTTGGGTAAAACTACCACACCTTCCGCTGCATTGTTGGAATGATGGGGATCTAAAAACTATTGGGAACTCTTTAGGGAAATACATAGACAAGTAAGAGACGAAGCCTCCATTGTTCTCTTACGCCCGAATATGTGTGGAAGTAGACCTAGAAAAGGGTTTGGCGGAAGCAATAAATCTCAATATGGAAGGATGGAAACACCTCCAAACAGTTGACTATAGGCGAATCCCATTTAAATGCAAGGCCTGCCACGAATATGGGCACTTTGCAAAGTACTGCAAAAAGAAAACACAGGTGGAAGAAGGGGAGATCACAAGAGAGGAATGGAATGAAGTCAATCAGAGAAAAGGAAACGAAGCAACCAATAGCCAAGTGAACTCCTCGACAAAAAAGAGTTTTTTTTTTCCAAAAACTAGATTCCAAGATTTGGCATCAACATCAGAGGTGTAGGATCAATTGGAAAATATAGCATCAGAGAAAGAGGAGACCCTTCAGGAGAACAAAGGAAATGTTCCGGTATTGGAAGATATTGGGAAAACCTATGAACCATTGCTACCAACACAACCGTATGTGGAAGCAAGGTCAGGAACTTCACAGAATTTGGGCTCGATCATGAGATCCAGAGCCAAGGCTCAAATGGAGGAAACCTTAGAAAGCAAAGAAGAAGAGTCAGAGCCACTAGTTAGGAAAGGAAGAAAACCGAATAAATATTGAAGAGAACAAGAGACTTCCAGGGAGAAGGATACAGGTAAGCAAACAAGCCTAGATCATCTAGTTAAACCTTTCCTTTACGGAAAGCAATCAGGAGAACAGTCGGAGGGAAGAAAGGACAGAGTGGGTCTTTTATCAATAAAAAAATAATGAAGCTAGTTTCTTGGAATTGTCGAGGACTAGGAGGCCAACAAAAGGTAGAAGCAATAAAGAGATTCAAATTCACAGAGAAGATAACCATCCTCGCAATTCAGGAGACTAAAATGCAAGAGGCTTAAAGTTTGTCTATCATCAATTTTTTTTGGAAGAATGGAGCGGGAAAAGCTGTTAGTGCGCAAGGATCCTCTGGGGATCTGTTAACATGGTGGGACTCCTCTCTTTTTAAATTTAGATCATCAATTGAAAACAGGCACTGGCTCTTCGTAGACCTGGAAAATATCGAGAATCATGAAAACATGTGGATAGGAAGCATCTATGGACCAACAGTCAACGAAGCAGAGGAAGGCTTTTAGAAACAATTAGAAATGTAGAGATTTGGAAAGATGCACCTCCCGTGCATAATAGTAGGAGATTTCAATGTTACCATCTCGCCCGAGGAAAAATGAAGCGAATAATTATTCGCTTACACAAATAATATTACCAAAAGACTTGGAATATTAAATAAGCCATAATAATATATAAATTGATGATAGAATAGATATGATGATAGATTAAAAGGTGAGTGCCATATATATATATTAATTGTAAAGGCACTTGGATACTATCCATGAAAGGATGCGTTATTTTAGAATTGTTTACTAATAACTATTTATTAATTATTAATTATTAATATCAATATGTATTAATATTAATAATTAATGTTGATTTTAATAGTTATTATTATTTATATAATAGTTATTTAATTATTATTTTATGTTCGTTACATTACCTTCCCCTTAAGGGAATCTTTGTCCTCAAAGATGTATTGGACATTAATGTCTCATTTATTTTAATCTGTTGTCTTGGAATTCTTTCCCTTTTGTATTTGCGACATTTGAGGAGATGAGCCGATACGAATTACAGATTCCCCAAGAGAATTGTCGCATCATATCTGCTGTGGTCCATCCCAGATCTATTTTTATCGGAGCTCTGAGATCTTTTTGTGGGACAATTAGTCTCAATTGTTGCTTGGTATGTCGATATTTTCGCATGTCCACATAAGTCTTTTGTGAATATTCATTTTGACCTTGTCGTTGGTCAAAATGACGATTATAATTAGGATGTCTGTAAGGTGTAGGTGTTGTTTGTTGTTCTTTCTTTTGGACTACAACGAGGACTGTCTTCACTTCCTCGAATTGATTTTTGGATGCATTTTCCTGGATTGTGCTTCTTGGTTCTCCAGTAGATTGTTTATGATTCTGAATCTTTTTTATTTTTTCGTCTTGCGATTTTTTTTCAATTTCTAAATCCTTGATCTGATTCTGTAGTTCCTGATTACGATTATTTAGACACTGGTTGTCTTCTTCCTTTTCCAGTATTTTTCCTTCGAAGTCTTCACCTGAGTGTTGCTTCTTACTACTATTTTTTAATTTTTGTAATCAAGGTTTTGTTATGATTTCTTAATCTAAAAATCTCTTCAGAACTGTTGGATATTGTTTTATTACTCTTTGTGATCTCCAACTTGTGTTCCTTTTTAGAGTCGCTATTTTGTTGTTGAAGAACTTTTATCTGTTGTCGATACTAGTCGACCACTGATTCTTGATCTTCTACTTTCTGTCGTATGTGCGTCAGTTCTTCATCTCTGTTGTTAATGATTTTGTTCAAGCGCATTATTTCTGCTTCATAATCAATTATTTCTTTCTTTATATCTTGATTTTATTGTCTCTGATTGAAATCATTTTCGTCTTTTAATTTCTTAATTTGGGCCGACAATTTTTCTATATGATTGTTCTGATAGGAAATTTTTTGTTCCTTGCGCTCTTTTTGCATCCTATGTAATTTAATGAACATTTCCGATTTCATATTTACGTCCCGTAACTCTTCATTGTCTCTCTGATAATGCTTTAACTTGGCTTCTAATTTCTCTATTTGTACTTGCAGACCAACTTCCATGGTCTTGACTCCTTCGATGATAGATGGTCTTCCTTTGGTCTCTTCTGCGATAGATAGCCTTCGACTTTTTCGACGATAAAGGGATTGGTCTTCTTCTTTAGGTTAAATAACCTCTTTTTTTTTCCAAAAATAATTATTATAATTTCTTTTTATAATAATAATTATTAATTAATTAATTAATAATTATATTAATGTTTTTATAAACTATATATATAGTTTAATATATAGTTTTTTAAAATAATAGTTAATTATTGTATTAATTATTATATAATAAAATCTTTATTTTCCCTTAAGCTTTGTAAAATGTGAGTAGATTGGGTGGTTGGGAGGAATGAGTGTTACATTCTCCACCTAAGTTCAAATCTCACTTTCTCTTTACTAGTAATTATTTTGCACTTTTATATTCAAACCCAAACCCACTTAGTAAGAAACCATGTGTGGTTTCACTTTTACCCCTTTTTTTGTTTTACTTTTTTTTGGGGGGGTTACTTTTACCTTCTATTTTTTAAGGATAAGGTCCTATTTTTTATGGAAGCCCTAGAAGCTTGAATAGTAACTTCGCTCTGATACCACTTGAAGCTAATAATTATTAGCTTACACAAATAATATTACCAAAAGACTTGGAATATTAAATAAGCCATAATAATATATAAATTGATGATAAAATAGATATGATGATAGATTACAAGGTGAGTGCCATATATATATTAATCGTAAAGGCACTTGGATACTATCCATGAAAGGATGCATCATTTTAGAATTGTTTACTAATAACTATTTATTAATTATTAATTATTATCATCAATATGTATTAATATTAATAATTAATGTTGATTTTAATAGTTATTATTAATTATATAATAGTTGTTTAATTATTATTTTATGTTCGTTACAAAAAAAAGGCGGCTCACAAGTGAGGGACCCCTTTGGGGAAAGGCTAGAAGATGTAATAGCATTGTGGAAGCTCGTCGACATCAAGCAAAGGAAAGGAAAGTATACCTAGAACAATAAATGATCTGGTCCTGGACATATAACGGCCAGATTGGATCGCATACTAGTAAGTTCATCTCTGTTAGATAAGCCCCTATTACCAGTCTCAAGACTCTTAACTTCAGCTGTCTCTGATCATAAACCAATTATGTTTTCCCTGGAACCAATCGAAAACCTGGGCCCTTAACCATTCAAGTTTTCCGCCTTCTGGTTAATTGATCTAGGGTTCTATGATGTTGTTTCTCAAGCATGGGGAATGTTTTTCCATGGCTCTCCAACCTATATTTGGGAACAAAAATTAACAAATGTAAAAAAGGAGATAAAAGCATGGCTAGTTGGCCGACCTCACCCTGGACAGGAAAAAATAACCTTGCTTAAGAGTTTGGAAGAAATTTAGGAGGAAATGGAAAGGAAAGAAGTCACCAAAGAAATGCTACTAAGGGAAAGAGGGATTGACCAGAAAAGAACAGTCATCCAGAGAAAGGTAGAGATGGATATAAGGATAAAATCCAAGTGTCTATGGATAAAAGCAGGAGATCAAAACTCCAGTGTTTTTCTCTACCAGTGCAAAGAACGTAACAGGAGGAATACCATAAAGGAATTGACTTTAGACAATGGAGGCAAAATCAATAATTCCAAGTAAATAAAAAAAGAGGTCAAAGCTCATTTCCAAGAACTCTATACCAGCGAAGAAACTATCTCAGCATATGATGTGCTCTCCCTCGACGAAAAAATTCCATAGCTGCTACAGGAAAATCATGATTTTCTTATTCATCCTATTACCTTTGAAGAAGAACAAAAAGAAGTGTGGTATGTGCACCCTGACAAAGCCCCGGGGCCAAACGGGTTCCCGATCAGTTTCTACAGAAGCTGTTGGAAAATCATAAAAAAAGATCTTGTTAAAATGATAATTTGGTCGCAGTTTTAAGATCTAGTTGGGGGTGCCACAAATTCAACATTTCTTGCTCTAATTCCCAAAGAACAAAATCTTCCCTCCATTAAAAGGTACATGCCTACCTCTTTGTGTAACTCTTCCTATAAGATTCTTTCTAAAGTAGTATCTAACGGAATGAAGAAAATAATCCCGAAACTAATCTTAGAAAACCAAGGAGGGTTCATATCTGGAAGACAGATCTATAATAACATCCTAATGGTGCAAGAATTGATCCATTCCAGTCAATTCTACAAGGAGGTAGGTATGGCAATCAAACTAGACCTTGCAAATGCTTTTGATAGTATAAGGAACTCGTATATTTTTCAAGTCATGCAGAACTATGGATTTCCAGAAGCCTTCATTCAGTGGGTCAAGGCTTGTATAAGCAAGCCTTGGATTGCTCCTCTCATCGATGTCCTACCTCGTTCTTCCAAGTTCAAAGGGGAATTAGGCAAGGATTCCCAATGTCTCCTTTCCTCTACATTCTAGTCACAGATTCTCTGAACAGAAGGCTAAACAGACTCAGAAATGAAGGGAACATCCTGGGCATCAGCATACCAAGAGGGGATCGAGCCATCAATCATGCCCAGTTTGCAGATGACACTATTCTCTTGGGAAGTGCTTCAACTCAAATAGCAAGGCATTTCAGAATCACCTTGGATCTCTTTCTAAAAGTCTCTGGCAGCCAAATAATTGTGAACAAATCTTGGTTGTATGGGTGGAATAGTAGTCCAAATTTTATCAGAGAACTCGCAAACATTCTTGGAATATAGATGAATCTTCATTGGACTTATTTCATTTACCTTGAAGTCCCAATTGTCAATAAGAAAAGTACCATTGTGGTCTGGAGGTATTTAATTCAAAAGATGAAGAAGAAAATCCAACTATGGAGCAACTCTTGGCTAAACTTAGTAGGTAAAGTGGTCTTAATTATGTCAATCCTCTCCTCCTACCCAATCTTCTCGTGTGCAATTTTTGCAGCTCCAAAGGCAGTCATAAGATCATTTAATATGGAAATTAGGAAGTTCTTATAGACACAGGGGAGAAAGTTCAATTTGGTGAAATGGTAAGTTGTAATTGAGGATAAAAATAGTGGAGAACTTGGAATCAGGGATCTAGGGAGAATGAACCAAGCATTGGGGGTAAAGCTGGTTTGGAGAATGATCACAAGGGTCAAGGAATGGTGGATAGAGGCTATAAGGAGAAAATACATAAAAAGGAAGAAGTCTAGAATCTTGGATCTCCCCTTGGGGGGAAAAGGAACAACCATATGGAACCAACTCAAAAATTCTGTTGGTCTAATCAAAGACAAGTTATACTGGATACCGAATAGTAGCAAAATCAATATTTGGAAAGACTCCATCTTGGGAAGGCCCCATCTTGAATCTAAAGTTGAACTTCTTCCTCTGCGTAGGTGGTTGGAAGACAACTAATATAAGTCCTTAAAATATTTCTCTATCTGGGGATCCATAGGAGATTGGAATGGATGGAAGCACTTAAATATTCCTTCCCATCTATGTTCACTCTATGATACTTTCACCTCCCTTCTCCATGAAATCGCCCCCCTTAGCCTTAGAGAAAAATATTTGAGAGGTTGGGGGAAATCTAGGATTTATACTGTCAAAGAAGGCTATTAGTCTTTACAAAATATAGGAAATCGCACTCAGCAGAGAATTTGTGGGAAGGTATGGGATTCATTTTGAATTCCAAAAATCAATGTGTTCTTTTGGCTCCTAATAAAAGATAAGATTTTAACCGCAGAAAATCTCATGAAATGTGGGTTCCACGGGCCTTCAAGGTGCCACCTCTGCCAAGAAAATGACGAATCAGCCCAGCATATGTTCCTAGAGTGTCCATTCTCCAAAAGGGTATGTAACTTATTCCTAGGAAAGGTTGGTAAGAATTTGGTTCTCCCAAGGTCAATATCCATCATGATGTCAAGCTGGAAAGGATGTTACCTAGGGAAAATAAGAAAGAAGACGATCCTTGGAAGAATATGGGACATAACACTAAAAAATGTATGCTGGAAAATCTGGCTTGCTAGGAATAGGACTATTTTTTACAATAAAAAAGCAGATGCTCAACGAGCTTCCTTCAAAGTAGCAAACATGATCAGTGAGACACTGAACACAAAGCAGGTGATCCTTCCCCCTTTTGAGAAACTAACAGCTTAAGATCTCGAATGGTGTAAAGATATTCTGCCACAAAACTCTCTTCAAACCAAAGGTAGGGCTGCACTTTTCACATGGGAAATTCAGAAAACCTCCAAAGAATTCTCACAATGGAAGGAAAGTATAAATTCTCATTCTTTGTTCTTCAATGGGGACTCGAAAGGAAATACTGGGGAGGCAGGTACGGGTGGGATCATATTTGATCATAGAGGAAAAATTGTGACTACTTATGCCTGGTGACTTGGATGGAAAACCAACAATGAAGCTGAATGGATCGCTCTATACTATGACATGTACCTGGTAAGGAAACTCAGCATCGCAAAGAATAGTGATTGGGGATTCGAAGCAAGTAATACAAAAAATGAACAATGGATGCAGTAGAGGCATGATCAAATCCAAAAGAATCTACGAGCATATTCAACATATCTCTAGGGAAACTCAAGCTTCCTATATTCACATTCTCGGAGGCAATAATGCTGAGGTGGATAAACTGGCCAATAAAGGAGTTAAGCTTGGAATGGGGATGACCAAGGTAAATGAAACTCTTTCCAATATTTTTTTATGTTCCTTAACAATCAATGGATTTTTAAGTGCCTCCATGGGAACCCCAAGTTAAATGCTAAGTTTTTCCAGGATCCTTTGGACCTCCTGCTCCCCCCTAGCAAGAAGAAAAATCAAAATTTCATGAAAAGTTTGGAAAAATATCAGTTTGGGGACTGGGCCGTCCTCCCTCCTCCTGGCGATGATGGAATGCGACACGTTCTTTCCCGGAAAGTAGCCAATTGGCAAGCAACATGGCTGTCGGTTTCCATCCTTATCCTCCCTTCCTATGTGATGGCATTTAAAGCCAGTACATGCATTAATTATCTGAATGAATGGTTCGCATGAACCATGGCGCAACTCCATAAACTTTCTTCTTCTGAGGATCCGTTTCATTCTGTTCTACATTTAGAAGAATGCTCTGTTGTATTTGTTAAGGTTTATGTCAAAGAGAATTCTCGTATAGTGTTTGTGGATGTGGGTATAGTGTCTATTTTTGCTTATGCGAACAGGGAAAAGAATAAAATCAAATATAGAGGAAGAGAACAGTGGACGTGAGGACCTGAAAAAAGAATTAGTTCAACTCAAGACTGGAATTTCTCATCCCTTTGCCGACAATATCAAGGTTTGTTCAGATGAAGAAGGGAACAACGTTCTCGACCATCTAGGATCTGAGTCAGTTTGTGAAGAGTCTCCCCAAGCTGTTGGAAACACACAGAACAATGTTGGGGCTGCGGGTTTTATAGAACAAAGGAACATAGTAAGTATTTGCTCATGTTTTCTGAAATCACTTAGAGTCTTAGGTTTAGAAAATTCGCTATACGTAGACTCAACTGTCGTGCAGGAAGATATGGCAGGAAGAGGAGCCACTATGGAAGATATCCAGAATACCCTCAAGGACATAAATAAAAATATGAGTTGGATGTATGATATTATCAATAGAAGTGTGGAAGAAAATAGAAAAACTATGGAATGGATGGTTCGACAGATTGACAGTTAGGACTCCCGAATTGAAGACAACCATCACGACCTCTATGAGGTAGTGGGAAACATTGGCTACATGAAGGATGATTTAAAAAAAATAGTGGACATGAAACAACTGAGCTACATTCACGATAATCTGAACAAATACCATGCAATGGAGGGGGCTACAGTGGAGCATCCTATCAAAGATCAGAAGAGAAAGGAGAAGGAGCAAGTCTAGCCCCATGGGCACTACATGTATTTTTGTTTTCTTGTTTTAGGAGTTTTTTACCATTTATACCCCTTGAGGGGATTTAGAATCAGTTTTAGGCATAGAATTAAGCTTAAGGAAAAACTTATCAATCTATATTTCTCAGTTATTTTGGTCTATCTAAAACTCTGCAGGTTACAATCCTGCCATTTTTGTAAACTTGGTTGCTCGCAACTTTTTAATTAATATAATATATTCAAGGATTCTGTTAAAAAAATGTATATCATCATGAAATAACAGAGTATGTTTCTGCCAAAAATAATTTCCTTCAATAATATATATCTTCACCCAAATGTGGGATTAGGTTCCTCCAACATCAAATGGACTAGTCAAGGAGCAAGGAAAATCACGAGTCTCCAAGTGACTCAAGTGAATACCATAGGTGCATCCATGTAGATGTGTATCATAATAATATAACAAGGGATGCTGCTGCAAATGTAAATAAGATGGTTCTCTAACCATCTCATCATCAGAATGAGAGATATAAAGTCCAAACTCTTCATGTGGCACCATAAAAAAGAAACCTTTCACCCATACTTCATTAGGATGAATGCTGCAAAATTTAGAAGTGTAGGATGTAGGAGAAAGAACAAGCTCACCCAAATGATCAGAAAGTGCAAAATTGTCATCATGTGAAGGATCCATAGGGGTAGGAGTATGCACCTCCCTTAAAAATGAAAAAATTTCCCCATGGTTTGGTTCCAAGGTAGTGGAATCATGCACTTCTTCAAAAAGGGTGCACCCATCTTCAAAAGGAAACACAAGTTCCTCTTCCACCACAACTAGTGATTGGATATCATTAAGCTCATATTCAAACAAATAAAGAACCTGCAACATTCCATGTTTCTCATCATCCCTCATGTCATGAGAATCCTCCAAGCAATCTACCGTATGACAATATGAAACATAGGAGGAAGAACAAGTATCTTGCAACCTCTCAAGAAGTTGCTCATTTTGAATTTTGAGCTTATGAATATACTCCTTATTATTAAAGTATTCTTCATGTAAACATTCATTAAGTTCAACCAAATTATTTCCATCAAAAGGAAAGACATGGAATTACCTTCAATGTTGCACATTGCTCTTTAAATCTTCTCCATGTCTTCAAGGAAGGATGGCTCTCAAATGAAGATTTTTTCCAACAAGAATTTGACACCAATGCTTTAGTATCATGGAGTATTCTAAGGGCCTCATGGATATCCATTTCAATCATCTTCAAAGACCCTTCAATGATGGATGTTTCATGGGAGTGAACCTCCTTTTCTTCTTTCTTCTTGATTTGATCAACTTCTTGAAGCTCAAGTGGTGATGGGAAAGTTGATCTTTGTTCTTCATTATCTGTAACAAGGTATTCATCCTCATGCTTATGATAAATTAGGCTTGCAGAAACATTTTCAAATCTGATATCTATGCCACCAACATAGAGTTGTGAGCACCCATCAGTAGGTTCTCCTTTATAGTTCAAGGATCCATCAATAGATTCTCTTTGATTGGAACAACCTCCATTAATAAGGATTGTGTTATTGTCTTCACCTTCCTCTTTATGTTATTCTCTGCAATCACCTTGAGGTAATTGATGCTCCACTTCATGGTTCTCGGTTTCTTCTTTTAATGGTGTATCTAGGCTCTTTTCACAAATAGGATGATTTTTTCTCATTTCATGCTCCTCCAAACTTGTGGATTATTGATTGTCCCTTAATGAATTCACATTTTCCTTCTTGTGCCTAAATCCATAATTGACAAGATATTCTGGGAAAGAATACCACTCATTAATATCCCCTCTCAAATTTTGACACTCCTTGAGACATGCTCCAATATCTATGGTTGTAATTTCTGTAATTGTTGGTTGGGGAGGAAGGAAAGTGGGATTTGTGGTTCTATTTGAAGCCAAGACATGTATGCAACTTTTTATTAAATGTATGGTCTTAATGAACAAGTTCCAAGACCATGATTTGATACCACTTGTAATGTCCCTTTTTCAAAATTTTATTAAAATGACCAAATTTTCACTTTTTCTCCTATTTCGACCTTTGACTAGTTTTGATGTCTAGGTCTCTAAATTGACCGAAATGCTCCCAAATATATTGATAAGGTGTATGAATGATATTAAGAATTGAATATGATGTTCAGGGATGATTTATGACCCTCCAATTACTTCTGATTTTTTTTTAAATATTTTGACCAAAGTATGAGTCTTTACTAGCAAATTGGAGCTCCAATTCCCCCTGGGTAAATGCTGGAAATGGCTTGTCAAATGCTCCCAAACCCACTCGAATTTATGAAAAGAAGAAGAGTATTTTTAAGGGAAATTGTTAAGGTCTCATATGCATCATTATTCAGTTTATACAAGCTGTTATGAACCTCTCCCAAACAACTTCAAAATCACTAATTTGACCCTTGGGGAAATGGCACCAAATCTTCTCCAAATGCAATTAAATTGAGTAAAATGACCTCAAATGCCTACGTTATGAACATGAAACTTGTAATAATCATAAATTACAGTCCATTCATCATAAATATATCAGAGATACATTCTTCCATTCGAAATAATCATCATTATCATGGTATACATCAATATAGTGGGGAAATGGTCATTGTTTGCTCATTAATAGTCACTTTTACATAAAACCCATCGATATTTCGAACTGAGACTTTTTGAGAATGAAGAAAATATCATATTTAGCATATTACAATCAGAAATGGACAATGAAAATTTCTCCAAATTTGAAATCATCAGCATTACAATGGTTCACAACAAGATATTGGGGAAATGACACTATTTCTTCATTGTTCAATTGTTTTAAATGAAATATTTTGGTGTTTCGAGATAAGAGTCTTCTTAACATGAAATACATAGCATTTAAATCAGTACATCAAATAATGGGGCATTAAAATCTTCCCCAAATAGATCAATATCTCATCCAAAGCGCAATCCCTCCATGAGCAAGAATATGCAATGAAAACTGGAAATGGTTGAGAGGAAGTGTTGCACTAGAAGGAACCATGAGCTGCCCTATATCTTACACCTGCAAATACAACTCCATTAAATATCCATGAAATACCTGAGTGGCCTCTCCAGCACCAACTTTGATGGGATTCTTTCACCCTCAAAATTGGCTAAGGCAAGAAACTAGTCATCCACTAGCTCTCTCAATTCACAAATGCAAATTTGTCAAATGATAAAAAACTATTTTCTTGTTTGATTCCTATATTTAATAAACATCCTTAGCCTTCTAAGGTTGGCAATCCATCCAAAATGTAACACCATGTTTTTGACCCCGTTTGCATTAATGTATATGATGTAAATATTATACAAAATCATGACAAGGAGCTCAAGGCCAAGGCCCTGTCATTGATTAATGTTTGGTATATAGGAGATCATGGTTGATGCCTATGGTTTATGTGCTAAGGAAAGCACATATTTAAACAACATGTAAATATGCAAATTAATGAAAAACCCACAACCAACTATGTCAATGCAACGAAAAATGAGATGGGGGCATGATTTTCCTAAGGATAAGGGGGAGGGAATGTTAACCTTGAGCCAGTTTGGGGAAAAGCCATGTGTCATGGGGAAAACCCATCAAAACTATCAACAGACCCTTTTTCTTGTCTTTCTTCCCAACCATTTATTCCTGCTAGAATGTGGTTGAGGTAGTTATTGCATGGAAGGGGAAGAGTATGGGAAAAATTTGAATTGGGCAGAGCACCCAGTTTTGAATGTCATGTTTTGACTTCATCGGAAAGAATAAAAACCCATAACCGTATGCTAGTTTGTCTAATGAATTCACGCATTATGTCTTTGTTTGGATTTGTGTTTTTGGGTAGGACATCTTGCTCATCCATTATTTTTTCTCTCCATTTGCGTGGAAGATATTTGGCAATTGAGTTCTTCCTGTGTGTATCCTTCGCGTTCTGCAAGTGTTTTCTTTTGGTGAGACTATGATTGCTGTGTTGCAGTGTGATCTTGAAATATAGAGTGTATAAGACCCTGTTAATCATGTTCCAGAGTAAAGCCGATGTTGCTGAGTCTCCCTGTGGTTTTTGTGTTGTGCACTAGACTTAGGAATGGGAGAGATGTAAAATGTGCTTGATAAACCTAGTGTGGAACCTCACAATAATATAAGAGTAGCTGGTGAACTTGCTATGCACATCCTAAAGAGCACTGGAAGGGAAGGTGTAGCTTGAGGGACTGTGGAGCAGTGAAGGGGACACTTCCTTGTATTGGGTGTGTAGGAAGTGGGGAAGCCAGGACATATAGGTCTAGTGAAGGTGTTCTTAGCTATATAGATGAGCTCACTAGCTTAGCATTTCTTCATTCCCATTGCCTTAGAAGCCTGATAAACCAAACTGGAAAGATGGCTTGGCTGGTATCCTAATAAACCCATATGTTGGATTGCCTGTGTCTTGTTGCGTTTGACCGTGTGAGTAACCTTTGGCTGGACAGTCTGATTAACCAAACCGTGAATGCTGGCTTGGCTAGGTATCTTGATAAACCCATTAGTGAGATGGATTGACTGTGTACAGTCTGATAAACCCATATGTTGAATTGAATGGTCCTTAAGGTGAATGTTGGCTTGACTCTGGATAGTCTGTGAAACCCAACTGTGATATGGCTTAGATGAGTGGCCCGTGAAACCTATCTGTTGGTTTGGTTCCCCTTGTAGCATGATAAACCCAACTGTGTTGGCTTGGCTGAGTTTTTTTGCACCCTTGTCTATGCATGAGTCTGCTAGTGTTCCCTTATTCCTTGAGGAAAACATGCCCAACTCAGGGGTGGCAGTGTTGCTGAGAGATTGATGAATGCACTGGTCTATGGTTGGGTGGAACGTTGCAGCGACATAGCTAGCTGTGGGACAAGTTCTTCTCAAGATAAGTGTTATTGTCCATGTTAATCTCTGTAATTGTATATCTTGGATTGTAATTGCTTAATGGAATATGATGAACATGTTGGATGTGTGGAATTGATGAATTATTCCTTTGAATAACAACAATTATAGGTGTCTATGTATGTTTCCTTCAATGAATTGTTAAACTAAGTTGTAGGGTTAGAATGTCTTTATCGTTGTTGGCTTGGATGGCCAAGTCTGTTCAAAGACTTCGATTAGCAGGTCGAAATTCGAGCAGAAATCTTCTTCCGTAATGGTTTATTCCATAGGTGGGATGTGGAATGCGGAAGACATCCTTTGGAATAATTGGACCTCCGCAATTTCCTTTCCGCAACTTGTGGGATGCGGGATGCGGAGATGTCTTTTTGTGAATTACGACTTTCCGCAGTTTTCATTCCGCAATGCACCTTTCTGCAACTTGTGGGATGCGGGATGCAACTTCGCAGATTTCAATTTCCACAACGGTCATTTCCGCATGCGAGACATGGAAATTCAGAATGCGGGATGTGAGATCGCGGTATCTCGATTTCCACAATTACCAATCTTGCAACTCAAGTTTTCCGTGCCATCGATTTTTGCGGGATGATTTCTAGCTGTTGTTTTGATTCCAGATGCAGGACCGTTTGTGATCATTGATTTTTGTCGCTATTTCTCTTCGTCGTCTGATCTCCTCTGAGATATTTCCTTACAGATTGTCAAATTGATCAATGGAAGACGGGAGGGTGCGTGATAGTGTTGGAAATGTCGAGAATTGGTTTGCGGCCATGCCCCAAGGGTTCTCGATGAAATTTTTAATTTTGCATGATAATGGGGTATGGGTACGCTACACACAAACTCAATCCAATTCGAATTAGGATGTGTGCTCATGGTTTTCCATGTGTCCTCGCTTTCCTAGCCTTCCATCTTCCCCTCATTCGAGTAGGAGCCCATTGAGCTTCCCCAACTCACATGAGCGCCCTCTTGGATGCTCTATTTTGACCTGACATGTCATCCTTCAGATCTTATTTGTGTCATAGGTGTCATAGCATCTTCATCATTGTTGTCATAGAGCTAGGGAATCTAGTCCAAGTGTCTCACTAGCTCCAAAATGACTCTTCCACTCCCATGTAAGTTACATTTACTTCCCAATTCGACCTATCAGGCATATGGCCAAGTGTATTATCCTTCTAACTCATCCAATAACATTAGGATTCCCGTGGATTCAAAATTTCAAGAGGAGGATGCCATGCGGCACATACTTTCTAGCTTGTGAGGGCCCCATAATCTGCATGTCTCTCCATGCTCCATTGCCACTTCAATTTTCTCTTGTATTTATTTAATAAACTCCATTATTAAATATTTATTCCATTCTAATGTATGAACATCATTTATTAGCTCCCTTATTAAAATTCCAAATGTATCCAACCAACCTAGGGAACTAGTAGGATTGATGGAATTGTCCTACTATGCAATTATTAAAAATGGGGACATTACAAACTGCCTCTAAAGAATCCATTGAACACTGAAAATATTCATCTCACAGAAATAAGTGGAAGAGGCCTTTCAAGAACAACTCACATGGGATTTCAGAAGGCCAAACCTCCTACTTTTGATGGTGAAGCCAAATAAGGTTAAGGAGCCAAGGTTTTTCTTTTGGGGATGAAGAAGTATTTCCAAGTCCATGACTATTCCAGGAACATGAAGTAAAGGGTGGCCATATTTAATTTGAATGGAAGAGCATGTATATGGTGGGATCACCTTAGAAAAGTCAACAAATTAATGAAAGGATGATTGCATGGAAGTAATTCAAGAAGCACTTTAAGCAAAATTACTTCTCTGATAGGTACTATGATGACAAAATCAAAGAGTTACATGAGTTGAAAGTGTGAAAAATAACCATGGATGAGTATACCAACAAGTTCTTATAGATGATGAGATTTGTTAGGTATATCAAATATGATAGGGTCAAAATTAAGTGTTTCCTAATTGGATTGCCTCAGTCATATAAGGGAAAAATTGAGCAGGATGAACCTCAAACTCTAGATGAAACCATAAGGAAGAACAAGTACTATGATACAAAAAAAACAAGACATTATTCCATAAGGAATGGAAGGACAAGAGGAAGGATAAGTTTACCAAAGAAATGGGGAATTCAAGCCTCCTTGTCTCAAAAATCAACAAAGGAAGCCACCACAGGGTGTGACTAAACCAGTTAGGAAGATGGGAGACAATCCAAGAGATCCACTTCAATGACGGGGATGTGGAGAGGACCATTTGCTTAGAAACCATCCAGATCAAAATGGAAATGCCAAACATGTTCAAAACACCCAAGAGGTATAAAATATGGAAAAGGCGGAAAGGACTATCCCTAGAATCTATGCTATGCTAGAGGACCGCCAAGAATACCATCAATCAGGCATGGTTGAGGTTGAAGCTAAGATTGCTAATCAATCTATTTCTATTTTGATTGACCCTGGATATACTCACAATTATATTACTCCTAAGGTAATTGAGATTTGTGCTTTTAATAAAACAAAGTATAGTAAATCATGGTGGGTCCAATCAATCACAACTACAAAGTATAGTTAATTGATATTTGTGCTTTTAATAAAAAAACTACAAAGAATTTAGATGTCTATTAAACACATAGTTTTTTTTACCCTCGAAACCCAAATGGGAAAACTAACATTCATGGGGATTTATAATTGCTCATAAATTTATGACAAGGGTGATTTATGGATTCTCATATGATATTTTGATGCATTGTTACTCAATAGCAATATTGTAGGTCCCATGGCTCAAACAACCTTTTGCTCATATGTGTACAGGCACAACAACTCCTTCATCTATCGATCTTTGAGCAGGCTGCCTTTTCAATCCCTCTTCGTTTCCAATGCTCTTTTGCTTTCCAAGCTTCAATTCTCCCTCCGATTTGATTCCTCTTTTCATCAAGATAACAATATTTGATAGATATCCCTAGAATACCAACCATCAAGGTGATTCGTTTCACCTTCTTGAGGCCTTTTGGCCTTTTGTCTTCAAGCTCAAGGCTGAAATTAATTTTGCAAAAATTAAAGTTTGATTACACAGTTTCAATGAGCATCCATTTTGGTTCAAAGACCTTCGATGCATGGATGGAGAATGAAACCCAAGGATGGTAAAGTACATTCCAAAGGTGGTTTCTATCAGACAAATTTTAACCACATAGTTGAAAAAGTTCTCTAGGAAGGTTTGTGTTGATAGGATGAAATGGAATAGGTCGACAATAAGGGAGAAGGCCTAAGGTGAGTCCCAATTATCCTCACTTTTGTTTGGAATAACATACTCCAATAGGTATGTGGGCCTGGTTGCCACTGATTGTTTTAGCAATTATGTTCTCTATGAATCCTAAACTAACATTTACTATAATCTATGTTGAAATCTAGTGTTTAATTGCTAATTTACCTAAATAAATGATCAAATCAAACACTAACCTAATTTAATATAATCTAACCTAATATTAATTAGGAGTTACGATTAAACATGGTTAGATACAAAGTAAATAATATAATGCTGAAAACATAGAAATAAATTCACACTGTTATCAATAGTTCAAATAATCAATGAGGCAATAAAAATTATTGTTGAATCTGAATCTACTTACAACCATTGAATAATTAATTCATATAAATAATTTAACACAAAAGAAATTCATATGCAATATACTTATTACAATCAATTGAAACCAAGTGTAATAAAAGAAAATCTTAATACATAGTGGAATAGTTAATGGATGCAAATCCTTCGAGTCCTTATTCAAAACAAAATATTACAAAGGTCTTATGGGCCAAAAATATCTTTCTCTGCCACCTCTTTTGAATGTATTCCTTCTCAAAACAAATATTGGTGGAAGTTAAAGTAACTAACTTAACTAACTTAGCACGGCAATTTTTTATACAAGTTTTACAAATATTTCCTAATTCAATCCTTATATGATTTACACATGCGGCGAGCTTCAACAATTTGAGAAATATAAAAAACTGGCAAGATTAATTGGAATAATTAGAAAATTGTTTAAGACATCCTCATTTATCCTTAACAGTTTACTGATGAGTTCTTTGCCCCGATTTGCTCCACCTCTACTATCCATAATTGGCTTGGAACAACTCGACTTAACTCATCCATTATAGACATGCCAAATTTGTATAGAATATAATATGTTAAGTTCCATATCTTGAAACATGATCTGGTATCTACATGAACACTTTCTTCTATTTATTTACAAGAGACCTTCCATGAGTTTAGTATAACTTGAGTTTTTCATTTATCCCTATGATCAAACCTTGGAAGTGAATCTGGAGCCTGTTTGTGATGTTCCTATGAGACTGCAATCTCATTAAACATATCATGTGCAAATTTTTCTTTCATACAACTATTCTTCTACATGATAAGACAACGTGGTCAACTAATCAAAGTAATGTTGTACTTTATCTAACTTTTTGGAAAAAAATTTCTAGGATTCCCTCAATTATTCATTTGCCAGTAATGCTTCATCCTTTAAAGCATTCAATTCAATCATTTTCTGATCTAATCATACCTCTATAAAATGTATATTTTCTCACTACAAGGAAAAGGTCCTATAGCGAAGGTTTTTGGTGTTACAATATTGGATAAATTGACAAAAAATATCTGCTACAACCTCCGCAAATGATACTAGATGTTTTACCATAGGTTTTTACAGAAATGTATTATAACTAAAAAAAATCGACAACTAGAGGCTTTTACATATGTTTTTTTTGGGTGTGATCTATTGGGTGAAATTCATCGTTGCTAACAAAATAATCACAGGTGTGTTCCAAATAAATAATTGCATCGATGTGCATAAAAACAATAAGAACGAGTGCTTAACAATACATATAGCATCGATGTGCAACAAAATTTTAACAGGAACCAATGCTTACAAGCTATTATACATTACCGATGCTATATAACGACATATGGACCAGTGGTTTAAATTAAAAGTAGCATGAGTGCGGTTAATACAAGGTAGCACACTAGGGCGTACTATAGAAAAATCCCTAAGGCATGCAATGGGTATAATGTTTCTTAGGGACTATGTTGTTTTAAGTAGACCGATGCGACAATCAATTAAATGCACCCGTACGACAATGTATGAAATGCACAGTTTCTATCATAATCATGAAAAAAACCACTGATTATTTTATGTTCGGTGAACCATGACTACTAACATCACATTGAAATACATATATTTTATTTAATTACATTATTTATTAAAATTTGAGATATTTTTTTATAGTAGTATTCATTTGAATTTTTATTATTTCATTTCGATATGATGTTTGGATTAACTTATTATATCATAAGTTTCACATATATTTTAAAATTTAAATCATCCATATATTTAATTAGTGATTTAATCTTTCATGACATCGGAGAATGCAATAGAATAAAAATATTCATTTTATAATATATCAATAAGAGGGCCCTTAACATACAAAATGGGGCAACATAGAGTCCACATTAATAATCAAAATGTCAACATGCATGTAATTGTTACACTTATTGGTAACTCGTCTTCTTTCAATTGGGACACTGTATCCAATACATTATACATTAAAGGCTTGATTTTAACACTAGACAATTATCTCAAAATATATAACAACTTGCATTAACATCCAAAATATATGGATTGTCATTCTTCATTGGAACTGTTGTTAGTGCTCGAGCCACTTGAATGACTTGGGTTATTTGGTTGAATGTTTTATTCATTGCCTCGATTGTTTTCCTCTCCTTCATCTTCCATCTACAAACATAAAAATAAAGTGTAATGAGTGTATCAACATTATTGGGAATAACGAAAATTAAAATAGATAATATACTTGAATATAAATTGAAAAATGACGTACCATAGAAATAATTCAGTCTTAAATTATACACATTATTTCAAAACGAAATCTCATGCGTTCTTTCAATGAGTCTTCTATTAGATCCACTCCATACTTTGTTTCTTGCAAGTTTTATACCTCTTAAGAAATCATAGATTTAATATAATTTTTTGTTGTTGTTCTATTAATTATAAAATGAGAGAAATGGGGCAGGAAGGGGGGCAGGGGCTCTCATCACCCCAGACGAAAACCAGGAAGTGACTTACTCTTGGGGCCTAGGACATGAAACAAACAACGTTGCTGAAGCCCTGGCCCTCTGGAAAGGCCTTCATCAAGCCATCAATCAAGGTATTGAGGGAATTAAAGTGGTTAGAGACTCAAGGTTAATCGTCCAAGATATCTCAATCAAATCCCTCCCCTCTCAGTTGCATATCAAACAGTTGATCAGGAAAATACATAGCCTTGCCAACTCTTTCCAGAAAATTGATTACTTTCATGTCCTAAGGAAGCTTAACTGTAAAGCGGATTAGGCTTTGGATTTTGCCTCTACCCTCGACCAAGGAGCTCTAGTGATAAGTGGCACTATCACCTATTGCCAAATCCCATAGGACCTTGGCTTATGGTCTTTTGGGCCTACCCCAAGCCCTCACCACGTGGATCCTTGCAATGAGTTCCTCAAACCGTGGCACACTTTGACTTCATCTGCTGGTGCGTGGGTTCACACATGTGGCTTGCTCCAAGGCTTTGATTAGACGTATGACCCCATATTTGAGTCCCATTTGAGGTTGTAAACAAGATTTCTCCTGCACCATGTCCCATCCCTTGCGTGTGATGCCTGTGGCAATCTGTTCTGCTACTTCGGGTGAAATGGTTACGAAGGTTGGCTTCATTAATAAACAGGGAGGTGGCATTCCTTGCAACCCTCAATTTTGGTTTATATGCAGATTCAAAGGAATTGTTGAGATTGTTGGTGTTCAGGTTGCCTTCCTCATAATGGAAACATCTTCCGAATCCACTTTGTCATCAACACCAGTCCAAACCATTGAGGCCGATATTCAGGACATTAGGAAGAAGATGAAAAGGATGGACCACTTTCTGCACAGTTTGGATTTTGAGGGTGGAAGTTGTCTATAAATAGTAGATCAGGATATTGTCCAGTTGTGGAAGGAATTTTCCCATTTCATTACCCAGACTGAACATGCAATGACTGGACTGCTCCCAGATATGGAAATCAAGTTTGAGAAGATGGAACTCAAAGTGGTGAAATTGGAGGCTTCTGCAGTTACAGGTTCTTCTTCCCGCCATGGCGAAAATGAAAAATGATCCAAGTCCTCTCTGGAATTTTGTTTTTTGGTTTTTCTAAGCTTAGCTGTGCATAGTGTATACCTAGAAGTTTAGTCTCTTTTTGTCTTAGTATTCTGAAATGTTTGGGAAGAAGCAGTAACAATCTGAACTTTGTATGGGTTGAAGTACTCCAAAATTTGATTGTCACTTCCTAAGGGCATAATTACACTTTGTGGTAAATTTGATTGTCGCTTCTCAGTGGTAACATCACTATTTATATAAATATAATCGTTCCTGTCTAAAAAGAAATTATAAAATGTGAGAACTAAAACGACATAGATACTTACAAATTCCATAACTAATTTTTGATACACCAACATATACTCACAAACCTTACTTAACCCAAGGTAAATCGATTCTTCTAATGGCTCTTCTTTGTATGTTAACACTTGTTTGAAGACATCCAAGGATGACCAGGGTAAAAAAAAAAATATAAATACCACAACCAATAATAAATCTCAAGTTGTTATAAGGAAATGGAAACTATTCAAACTTTGCTATCAATCCATTTTTTCCTTATTGTTCTGTCGTATGTACGGAATGGGTCCCATTTTTTTTGCAATAAAACAATTGAAATTTAATATTTAATGCTAAATTTCCTGGATGGGGTGCTTAATGACTAGCATGTCTGCATTGATGACGATGTTAAGGGGGTGCAAGGGATGGACACGACGACTAGAAGGGATGCAATGATGATGTTGTTGGTTAATAGGATTATTAACCCCCCCTCCTTCCTCTGTAATTGATTTGAACGAATTGTATAGGATAAGACACAAAGGGGTCATGAATGCTTCCGGTCTTGGAGTTAGGTTATTGATGTTGCTCATGGAGTCTAACACGTTCATTCTCATTCATTCTGTCTTGAGGATATGTTGGACACAAATCTGTAATTCTTGGTGGCTTCAAATGAGGAGGAGGAGGATTGAAACAGTTTGTGACAAGAGTGAAATTTGTAGCATGGAAGACAGGTGACGTCGGGATCCCAATCGAAGAAGTTAGGGATGCCATGGTTTCTCCTAGGAGAAAAACAATCCAAGCTTCACTTGGCATCTCACAACCATGATTGATATGTTACTAACTATCTGGATTGACCTCAAGGATGATCAGGAATACATGTAACCCAAAATTATGGAGTTGAGGGACCAAGTTCAGGTTCTCATCGATTGGTATGCTGGCATTGCATAGGTTTTTCACTTCCCCTCACCTCTACTTTCCATCATTGGGGAGGACGAGAGAATTCATCTTGGTTTGGACTCTGAGGATGGAAATGACGCACAACCTGTGGTACAAGAAATTTAAGCCACTCTTAATGTGGAAATCAAAGTGGAAAACTTGGATGCGATTGAAGCAGAAAAGGTGACGACCGATGAAAGTGCATCTACCAGCATCAACACCAATGACAACAAATGAAAAACTTTGGGCTTTGTCATGGGAGAAAACGAAAAACCATGTTTCAATTGAGTTGCATCTTTCTTTGCTTAATTATGATTTTCTCTTTTATCAATTCAATGGGTTGAAGTTTTGGTCCATACAAGAAGTTTGTAGGTTTTGTTTTGCTCCAAGCTTAATAGAATGCTGAGGCTAAATTAGACTATCAGTTTATTTTACTTAGCAATTACGGGGAGTTCTTTATCTCTTTGGTTTATGGGTTGTTTTCTATTTATGAGAGGCCTGCTGATACTTAATAATGGGTTGTTTTCTCCCTAGGAAAGTTCTAACTGTTTATGTAATTTTTTGTACAAGTTTTGTGTTATAATGTAAATACTGAATTACAAAAAAAAACAATGCTAAATTAATTAATTATATGTACATAATAGAAAAAATCAACAATTTCATACATTTGAAGCACGCTGTTGTTGAGATGGATCCTCCTGCAATGCAATTATGTCCATTTCCTTGACCATCTCCTTGTACACTTTTTTGGACATCTCTACTAGCATATTTTGAATATCACCTCGTTCATCCTTTGGGATTTTCAAAATGTTCCTGAAAATGTAAAGTGACATTAAAATATTTTTATGTTGATATGAAAAAAATATAGCAAAATTAATATTAATAAAGGAATTCTTTGTAGTTGTACATACATATTCTATTAAACCATGTTTAGAGATATTGCGTTTTGAACGATTTTTTTTTGTAGTTCTATGCTTTTGCTATTGCAAGTTTAATAGGTCTCATTGACCATTTTTCTGGAAATGCCTTTTGTAGTTTAGATATAACCTGATTCTTTGACTCATTGGATTGATTTATAAGTAGAAAGTATATCTATACATTCTTTCCATTATATCCCTCATAGTTTTATAAACATTCCACCCCTTCATTAACTTCCAACACCACTCCATATGATCTAAGGACCACTTCATCATCACTTACATATTCCATAATTTGTTTTTTCTTATGCTGACATTCCTTTCTATTGCTGTCAGTACCTGCAAACATTAAACATGTTTGAATTAGACTGTTAGAAACTTATTATTGAATATTCTTAAGTACAATATTACTCAAAATTCAAGAAAATATCACATTAGTTTCTTTTTTATTCACCTGATTCATCCTTTTGCAACTTTTCCATCAAGGTTTTATGCTCTTCTACACTTAGATTGCAAATAATCTTATTGATCTTCCTCATTTTTTGGCTCCGCACGTGAGACGTTAACTAACACATAGTAGTTAAATTTACAAATAATTCTAACATATTAATTTGATACATAAATTACAAATAACTTGCATTCTTCACGACTTTGGATGTGCTCCCATAATGTCAACTAGAATTGTTTTTCATTGAACTATCACCATGAATTTTCTATCAATAAAAAACTTAGACCATTAGATAAAGAAGCTGTTAAATATATTATAAAGAAAGTTACAGATCTTCAAAATAAAAAAAAAGAGCTTGCTATTTCAGTTCGTTACAACATAGGAAACACATTGGTGCTTCTCATACATGATTGCACTCGTGTACTATGATAAAATGCACCTTTAATCACAACATAATAAAGAAACATGATATACGCATTTTTGGTGCGATTTCTTTATTACATATAAAAGCACTGAGAATAAAAACAATGCACTCTCACTATTAATGCACTGCTGAGTTAGAACAAGCCGAACACACCGACAACTGCGTAAACATATTTTTTTTTAATTAAAAAAATAATATGCCCGGCATTACTAGTGCATTATTACTATAAATGCGCTGGTGCATTTTTACAAATTGAATGCACTGAAAACCGCGTAAGCGTTTTTTCTTAAAAAAAATTAATAAAAAAATGACAGGGCAGACATGGTTTTGGATTCCACCCAAGAAGTGGTCTCATCACACCCAATGAATTATGTATAAAAATACAAACCAATTCAATCTAAAATCCTAAAAAATAAAAATCCTAATTGTGAAACAATAAAGGGATTTAAACTGTAACGTAAAATTTTGTATCCATATAAAATGAAAGGAAGCAACAAGAAAATATAAATAGGAAAATAATAATAATTTGATTTACATACTTGAAATCTTTACTATGCAGGGTTTTGTTTGATTCAACATAACTTACAAATTTTGATCTTCAGAATAATCCGTTTTTTCCAAATTCGTCCGTGATAACTCTCTCCCAAAACTCTCACCTTGAAATTTTGACAAAATAACGAAATAAAGATTAGTTTTTTTAATACCATGTAGAATTAGTTTTAAAATTAAAATTCCCACTCTTTTTTAAGTTTATGGAAAAATAATTCGTCGACATTTTATTTTTTATTTTTTGGACATCGATGCGCTCTTTAGAGGAGGAGCAACCTAGGGACATGATAGACCATTTAAAAATGAATGATCCCTATTTGATGTTGAAGGAAAAATTAAAATCAGAAGCTATTGGAGTTAGTGAGGATGATTCAATAGGGGAGAAATATGTACTCATATCCATGTGCCATGCACTTTGTTGTAGAAAAATCCCACGGATTTAATTTATTGAACAAATAAGAAATTTACAAAGAATTACGAGGTGATTTATAAGTACATGACCAAACCTATGAAGGGGAAGAATTGACATCAAGGTAATAAAAATAATGTTTTCAATGTAATGTTCATGTGTTTCTATATAATTAGATTGCAAATATCTATCTTGATCATGAGGATAAATGCAATTTTTATATGAAATAAAAAATACTTGACCCAATCCTATCCTATTTGGGGATCATGGGGTGAAAGATTGAATTTATATCATGATCTTTTGAATTTGCTTGGTTCCATTGTAATTATATAGTTGTATGTAGGGTTAAGACCCAAGGAATTATTTTTTATTACAGGTCAACCCTTAGGGCCACAACCTGTCAACAATACAACTTCTTGGGGATATACTTATCTAGGAATTCAACAGCCTATGGTTAATCAAGTTTACCAACAACCACCACCAGGAGCTATTTATCCTAGAATGCCTTACCCTAAAAATGATTTTGTACCTTGGGGACAACCAAACTGGTCAAATATCCCTTCATATGGAGGGAATTTTGTTAATACTCCCGGAGGATACAATGGAACTCCCCCCGGAGGACCACCGCGAGTACCTGGAGGTCTTGGAGGACCTGGTGGACCATTTGGAGGACCACCACCACCACCTGAAGGGGGAGGACCACCACCACCATCTGGAGGAGGAGGTTCACCACCACCATCTGGAGGAGGAGGACCACCCCCACCACTCGATGAAGGAGGACCCCCACCACCACCTGGAGGAGGAGGACCACCACCACCACCACCACCACCTTCCAGAGGACCCCCTCCCTCGGGGGGGATAGCTCCCCATGGAAATTCTAGAGACCAACAACCTTTTCAACAAGATTCAGTGGCATCATCTATACCTATCTATCAATCCGCATATGGTCCTACTAGTCAGTAAATTCCCTATCAATATTACTAGTATTTTCAACCAAATCAACAACTACCATTTCTAGCCACTTTAGATTTTCCATACTTGTCAAGATTGATAAATGACCCAATTCATCATGACCCCTATTGGCCCGCCATTCCTGGAAAGTTGCCTTCCAATATACCTAAGTTTGATGGTAAACCTGGTGAAGACCCAAACAACCACGTGATGACATTTCACTTGTGGTGTTCATCAAATTCTCTGATGGATGGTTCAATCCGTCTACACCTTTTTCAAAGAACCCTCACTGGTATTGTTGCAAAGTGGTACACCGAGTTATGACAACACTCTTTTTGGGATTTTAATGCCCTAGAAATGGCCTTTTCAATGCTCTTTCAACTACCAATCCGTTATGAAACAGGTACAGACCTTTTAACCTCGCTTCGCCAAACCACGTGTACTCATATCTTCGATCATATTCATGAATGGAGAAGAAGACAAAGGTTGATTAAGGCCCCTATTCCTGATCAGTTGTTAGCTGATTGGTTTACCAAGTCTTTACTACCACCTATTTCTAGAGATGTTGCCATGGGAGGCACTGTGACTGAGGAGCAAGCTATTATTTGCGCTCAATACCTAGACTTGGTTTATTCCTAGTGAGGTACTTTGTATGACCTGATTCCACATGCTCCTCGACCTACAACTGATCCATATAGACCTACAACTGAACCACCTGTTGATGGCATACTTGGTTCAGTTCAGACACAAACAATGGCTAAATCTTCTAAGAAAAAAACCGCCACTCCATCTAATCAACAAGCCCCACCTGCCAAAACTGCATCCTCTCCTGTTGCTTCCGTTGAAGTAAATGCAGTTTAATCCACTGAATCTTTAGGCAAGAAGAAAAAAGGAATTAAAAAATAAATCTAAAAAACCTGATAACCAACAGGAAGGAAATAAAACACAGAATACAGATAATGATTCAAAAGGAAAGAGAAAGGTGAAGTATCCTTGTTTAATGTGCAGAGGTGATCATTTTACAAAAGAATGTCCTTGTTGTGAGGAATTTAGTAATTTTTTGAAAGCTTCACTAACCCCAGTTGTCTTACAAGATCCTTTTCCTTCCCAACAACAATTAATCGATCATAAGTCCTTGAACAAAACTTCTTCATCCATTGATGAAGTTCTTATGATGTCTAGTGAAACGGTGAACTTGAATACAAGAGCACACAGTTATGACCCTCCTCCAGAAAAGAAACCTAATGATATTCCATCTGAAAAACCCTCAACTTCCACACCACCTACTAATAATGGTCTTCATATTGAAAAGCCTATACCAAAAGCAATTTTCCGTCCACCAAAGGGAACTCTACGTAAGTCCATAATCAATCCCAACGCTCGTGTCGTCCAACATTATAATATTGTTGAAGATTTGGCCCAGGAACCCTACGCTATGTCAACTTTAGAGGTACTCCAAACCTGCCCAAATCAACGAAAATTTTTGCTTTCTACCCTTGGAGCTATGGATCCCAAGAATAGTAATATCGTCACTTTGAAACTGGATGATTTCAGGACGAGACTTTCACATCAGTTATTTTTCCAGATCGCTAGAAAGATTGCTGGAAAGACTATCCGTCATACCATTTTGGACGAGGGTGCCTCTACATCAGTTATGTCTTTATCTTGCTGGAGAGCCATTGGATCTTTGGAAATCAACCGTTCACCTACCACTCTTAAGGATTTTGATGGTCGTGGCTTTCAACCCTATGGATTACTACCTGCCATCCATGTTGAACTGGGGGGCAAGTCAATCTCCATTCATATCAAAGTCATTGACGCTCCTTTGGATTACAACTTACTCCTAGGTTGTAACTAGTTTTATGCTATGCAAGCTGTAGCATCGACCGTTTTTCGAATAGTCCAGTTCCCATTCCAAGGAAAGATTGTTACTGTTGACCAGTTAGATTTCATCACACCTAGTGCCATTAAAAATGATGCAAACAACGTTCCGCTCTTGAACGCCCCATAGTATAAAGAAATTGGAATAGGTATTAACAAAGACTCTTCACTTATGGGAGTTTTTCCCTCATCCGACCCTCCTCTGGATTCACGAACTACATCCATTAATATGATTTCTAGCTCTTGTACAGACAAAGGAAAAGCAATTGCTGATGAATCCTCATCCTTTTCCCCTTTTGAAGAGATGTACAATGCAATCCAAGCTACAAGTGATCCCGCCATCAATGACCATTTCTTGGTGGCCTCAGACCGTTATCACACGGCATATTGGCTCGAACACCCCTCCCCATATCTAGATTATCTTTCACACACACTTCCTACAGATGAATCTATCATGGAAGCTATGTCATTAGACGAGATTCCTTGGGAAGATTATCATCACAGATCTTCTTTCCCTTCCCCTTGCCATATGGTAGAAAACCACTTTACCTCCATAGTTTCATCTGATGTAGTCCTTAACCCTCAGTCTTTGATCCTCACACGTAGTGTTGATTCTGAAGGGAATTTATTCAACATTACCAAGACTATACCCGTCGACATATCTGTGAAACCTGGTGTTTCCGAGAACATTTCCATCGGACAGAACTCTTCCCCTGAAGAAATCCAAACATATACAACTCTTTTCAAATAATTTTGAGATGTCTTCGCATGGACATATGAAGAAATGCCTAGGATTGAACCCGCTATCGTTTTCCATGAAATCAAAACGTATCATGATGCCAAGCCCCTACACCAGAAACTACGACAGGTTCATCACCGAAAAGCAGCCACTATCAAAGAAGAAGTTGAAAGACTTCTGAAATTTGGTTTCATTTACCCCGTACCACCAACTGAATGGGTGTCCAACATAGTCCTTGTGAATAAAAAGTAGGGTACTATTAGGGTTTGTATCGATTTTAGGGACCTAAATCGAGCTTGTCCAAAGGACAGCTTTCCCACCCCCTATATCGATCAAATAATCGATAACTGTGCCGGAAGCGTCATTTTCTCTTTTATGGATGGCTTTTCCAGCTATAATCAGATTGAGATTCTCTCGTAAGATAAACACAAGACGACATTCATTTTCCCTTGGGGGGGGGAATTTTTATTATCGTAAACTACCTTTCGGTTTAAAAAATGTTGGCACCACATATGCTTTTCATGACATTAAACATGTTGTGGAACCCTATCTAGACGACATGCTTGCCCATTCTAAGCAGCGGGATATTCATGTCGATCATCTTAGAGCTGTGTTTCTTCGATGTTGTCATTTTAATATTCGTCTAAACCCTTATAAATGTGTTTTTTTGTGTCGAAGCTGGTCGGCTTCTTGGTTTCATTGTTTCCAAAGATGGCATCCGTATCGATCCTTTGAAAATTGAGGCTATCTTGGCCCTGCCTTGTCCCACGAATGTTACTAAACTCCAAAGTTTTGCAAGGGAAGGCAAACTTTCTACGTCGTTTCGTCTGCAATTATGCAGAAAGGACACATGGTTTCATGAGGTTGCTCAAGAAAAATACCCCTTTCATTTGGGATGATTTCATGCAACGCGTGTTTGATAATCTTAAACATCCACTTACCCATGGACTTGTGTTGCAACCACCCAATTATGCCAAGGATTATTCATTGTACATGGCTGCATCCTTGTCTACGATAGGAATGGTACTCATTCAAACAGATGAACACGACCAAGAACATGTGATTTATTACGCAAGTAAGAGTCTTTTGGATTCTGAAACTCAATACTCACATGTAGAGAAACTCACTCTGGCCACAGTCATTGTGGTCCATAAGTTTTGTCATTATATTTTGCACTGCACCACTACTATTTACGTGGATTCCAACCCCATGTACTACATTCTTGCGCGTCAGGTGCTTGGGGGGAAATACTCACGTTGGATCGTGATCCTCCAAAAGTTCAACCTAGAATTCGTCTAAAGTACTTCCAAGAAGTCCCTTGTATTTGCAGAGCTTATATGTGACCTTCCCTGTACTACTAAGAATCTAGAGCCCTATGATTCCTTACCCGATGAATCACTGTTTCTCATTAGTACAATATACCCATGGTATGGAGACATCATTTTGTACCTCCATACCTTACGATACCAGCCTATTGCCTCCTGAGATGAACGTCATCATGTTCACCACCAAGATAAAAGTTACCTTATCTTGAATGATACCCTATACCACCGTGGTGTTGATTCTATCCTACGTCGTTGCCTTACACACAAAGAGGCTGAGATCGTCCTTAATGATTGCCATGCTGGAGCTTGTGGCGGTCATCTTTCTGGGTTGTTTACTGCCCAAAAAATCTTGCATGCGGGGTACTTCTGGCCTTCTATTTTCAAATATTGTATTGAAATGGTCAAGAAATGCCCACTATGTCAAATGTTTACTTCCAAGAAATGCACACATCCAGCTCCGCTCCATCCCATAGTAGCAGTTGGTCCCTTTGCAAAATGGGGCATAGACTTCGTGCACTATAGACCTACCTCATCCAGGGGGCATAGCTACATCATTGTGGTTGTTGATTATTTTACAAAATGGGCTGAGGCAATGCCCACATACACCGAGGACAGTAAGACTTCTTTACTATTCCTATTCAATCATATCATTGTTCTATTTAGGATTCCTAGGGCCATTGTAACCGATCATGGGTCACACTTTCAAAATAAGATGATGGCAAAGCTTAGTGTAAAATTAGGGTTTCTCCATGATAACTCTACACCATACTATCCACAGGCCAATGGCCAGGTTGAGGCGATAAATAAATTATTAAAAACGATGCTTCAGTGGATGTTAGGGAAAGCCAAATCAAACTAGAACTTACAACTTTTCTCTGCACTTTGGGCCTATAGGACTAATTGTAAAACTTCCACCGGATTTACACCTTTCCAATTAGTATACGGAATGGAAGCTACCCTCTCGATAGAATGTGAAATCCCTTTTTTGAAACTTGCTGTGGAACTACTACCCAACACTACCATAGACAAAGAAAGATTCCTGTAACCAAATAAACTTGATGAAACTCGATGTGATGATGCCTTAGCCAATGAGGCACACAAATGAAGAATGAAAGTCCAATATGATAGGAGTGTCCAACCCCGTTCCTTCAATGAAGGAGATCTGGTCTTGACCTATGACCAGAAGCGTGAAAAGCTGGGGGCAGACAAATTCGAGTCTATGTGGCATGGGCCTTATATTGTCAGTCGTGTTCTAGAAAAGGGGGCATATGAATCGGTTGATTACGATGGGATACCATTGGGAGAGCCTCGAAATGGGCTCTACCTTAAAAGATACTTTGCCTAGGGCATCTAGCATAGGATCTTTGTACATATTGTTTATAGTTTGTTATGTGTCTCAAGCTTTGAGAGGTGTGTCTTTTGTGTGATTTGAAATGCATTTTTCATAAAACCCTACTTATGCATGTGTTTTGTTTGATGGACAGATGACTTCCTACACGGGTTTTGCTGATGGTGCACATCGATATACACTTAATCTTGCATCAAAATCTTGGGTACTGTACTCTTGTACAAGTAAGTTGGTGAGTTCAGGGGGTGTTCTTTTAGGCCCTTCCACCAATAATCTAGCGAAATACCAAGCTGTAGTTGGATTATTGATGGAAGCCCTAGCTTTTGAAGTAAGAGAAATTTGGGTTTATCTAGATTTTGAACTAGTTGTACAACAACTTAATCGAGTCTACACCATTAGGAATTCGGCACTTCTTCGTACTTTCTGAAGATTTAGGTTGTTAGAGATGTCTTTTGAGCAGGTCACATATTATCATATTCCAAGACATTTAAATGCTGTGGCAGATTCCCTAGCTAACTATGTCTTAGATTGGCATATTGCTCATACTTAAGAAATCCATTGGAAAAATAAAACACATGTAAATTTCATAAGTAGATAAGTAAATCCACACATCACTTTTTCACACACAACTGTAAATATAAAAAATTTGTTATATATATAAAAACTTGTAGCACCGAGATACAAAATGTGTGTTGGAGCGTCTCAAGCTTTCAGTTCCCGTCCAGGACTATAAAAAGTCCAGGATATACATAATACATAGGGAACAATATGAATCTTCGAAGCTTTCAGTAGTACAAATACAAAAAAATGATAGTCATGGTGGACTAATCCTCATGATGCTCATGGTAGCATGCAATATCCTGGGGTACTCGGTGGAGTAGCCTAGAAAACCGTCCAGAGACACCCATAGTATGGCGCTGATAATGCCTAGGTACCTCGTTTATCATCATATCAGGAATACCCACAGTCAGGTGCTGTAGGTTCTCCTCAAGATCTCTGAGCTCTTCATTAGCTTCGGAGCGATACAACATCATATCATGGGTACCTGCTTGCCTAGCAATAGGCGACATCCCAGCTAGGCAGACAGATCCGATATCTGCATGAAAACATTTTTATCTCAGTACTACGAAAATAAAAATTGAATAAATATAAAATTCAAAAAACACGAGTGTATAATGTCTTTTTACCTCGGTCGTCCCACACTTCCCCCTCAGGTAAATGAAACTCTGGGTCACTGCGGAAGTCTTCCCTGTCATAGGCATAATATTCTACCATCAGTAACTGGTTTCTCAACCAGCGAAAGAAACCTGACTCGTAGCTGACTTTAGGTCCTCCGCCTCCAAGGCGAGGCATGGCTATCACCCATGCAAGCATCCTCGGATCCTCAGGATCAAGTATAGTGATAGTCACCCGTGGCCTCATGAGAGGCACCCACTGTAAAATGAAAGACACCACCACTGCTCCATAACCAAACTACTTCAATGTCCCTCTTTTGCATTTGCTGAGTTGAGTTTTCAGACAAGCCAACTTTCCCTCACTCCAGTTGAACAAAGTAGGCTCCATACATTGTAAGGTGTATAACACATGAGAGCTACTAGTGAGGAGGGAAACCTTAGAGCTCACCACTCTGCTGATGGTGTATACTAATCTCCTCAGGGGGAAATCCACTAGAGATTTGATCACTAGCTTGCTCGACTGGTACTTTGTACCCAATGAGCAATGCTGATCAATGATATCATCCAAAGAGCCTTCTCCCTTCTGTGCTCCCGAAAGAACTATGGGGCTTCCCCGCATAGACAAATCGGTGAGGAAATAAATATCCTCAATCTCTATAGGCAGAATGGGCACCCCTACCACAAAATGCTCCTGATCAAGATCCCACATGTCAATAATGTACTCTAGCAGGTGGACATGTGCTTTCATCCCTGGAATTTAGAAATATTTGAGAAGTCCACAGTTCTACAGAGCATCAATTGTAGCTGGATCATTTGCAGCTTGGTTGTTGGGGACTTCATGCTCCCTTTCTTTCCATATCACCATGGTACACCTACAAAATACCAATTTTAGGATTAGATCTGGCATCATGAACATAAGGAAGAAAAATAAATGGCATTATGAATTGCATGGTAAGGGCAGAGATATGAAAAATTGCATTTAAAGGTTAATTGGGGTTTGTTTTTTTCCTTTTCTTCCTGGTCGACGCTGCTAGAATTTGTGCGCAGAGAACCGCGACGCTCTTGCCTTTGGTGCGAGAGGTGCAAAGCACCTATTTGCTGTGGACAGAGCGTCATCGACGCTTCTGTCCCAGCGAGACGGAGTGTCATCGGGGATGCGAACTGACGGCTAAAAACCCCCAAAAGCAAAATTTTTGCCTCTTATTCTAAGCATTACAACTTCTGTGGAGGTAGGAAATGCCCTATTTTGCCTTTTGCAAAGAAAAATCTACCCTATGCTTTGTATTTTAAACCATTTAAAGATATTTAGGGAACTTTCATTCAACAATGCAAAAGAAGAAATTGAAAACTATTGAATATGAAAAGGAGAAAAAAATTAGTGTTTACCTCTTCTATGGATTGAGAAGCAACAAAGAAGTGGAATGCCCTCGTCGAATCACTGGAGGAACTCTTGCTACCAAAGCTACCTTCTAAAACTCACCCAATGGTAAAAGAACAAGTGGTAAAAATAAAATTACCTACCCTTCTATTTATAGAATGTTTTGAGATTTTCAAATTTATATTATAATTTATTTTATTTTGGAGTCCAAATCATTTTGTCAAAAGTGGGTTTTTATTTTTACTTTATATAGTTTTGAGAAAATGACTTTTGATAGCATTTTTTGAGTTTTTTCAGGTAAATGAGGGGTCATGGTTACGTTTCAAGCTATTTTTGTCTTTTTCGAGCTTAGAGCTGAACTGAAAAAGTACTGAGTGTTGTTTACACTTTTTACATGCTCATTAAAAATCTAGTAGAAAGGTGTCGAGTATACTTTTTCACTTTTTCAGACTCGTAAAAAACAGATTATGAAAAAGGAACTTGGTTCGGGAGTTATATTTAAGCTCTTTTTAGTCTCCTAAAAACACAAAAAGATTGCCAAGAGAACTTGTTGCGTTCACTCTTGTAAAAGAATCAGAACGGTCGACTAGTCGGGGGTAGGTTATCTCTTTTTCAGACCGACTGGTCTTATTTACGAAAAATGACCCTTTTTGGAGTCTTCTTAGTCATTTCAGACTCTCTAAACATGAAACGAAAAATGATTTTGCTTTCATCGGACTCATAAACACATGATTTAAGACCCTATTTCGGGAATGAACCCCTCCTTTCTCAGGTTCGTGAAAAATATGAGAATGGACTCATCACCTGATGAGATTCAATGAGTGTTTGTTACCCTCTTTGGACTCGTAAAAATGAAAAGAGGCACTCACCTTTTGAGGTGGGGAAATTAAAGGAAAAGGGAATGGTTTTCATTTGTTTATATGGCAGTACTCTATAGTCCACCTTTGAACATGCCACCTGTCTGCATTTGCATATCTGAACAGTTTGGGTTTTCAGTTTGTCTTCGAGTCGATCGACTTTAGTGAGTCACCTAACCCCTTTGAGTCAATTCAAAGAATGCTTTGTCATATTCCTTGCATTACACCTAGTTCTATTCTTGTAAGTCAATACTGCCAAGTCATGTGTCGTGCCACCCAATTGTTCAAAGGTTACCTCTCTCATAAACATAATTCATCAGTAACTTCACTTGTCCTTAAAAATTCAGTCATGTCTGAGTCAGTCCTATAATTCCAAATCAAATTTTATTCTCAATTTCATGTCACTTATGTGGGAATCATTATGGCCCTCCTGTGATGGAGTCTATTCCTATCGACTTCAGATCATTATCCAGGGATTAGACCTAGAAACCTAGACAGTACCTTGGCCTGCATGCCTCAATGGCAGGTTACCTCGCTTTCAACATGATTTTACATCATTGGCCCCTGATTGAAATATCTCATCAAATGTTTGACTTCAAGTCCTTTATTCACATTCGATGATATGTACAGAGATACCTTGGGAATCATTGACATCAATGGTGATTTCCCTCGCACTTGTTAATAGTTGACATCAACAACTGGTAATCAAGTGGTTTCTACCATCTTTGACTTCAAGACATTGTAATCACACGGTTAGATTTGCATCATCCTGAGATCAGGATGAAGACCCTAAGTGATTAGGATTTCTCATCATCATCGCCTATGCTTAGGTTGCATTTGGAGATCATTTAGAGTCATGACATAGATACACATTGTATGTTTGGTGGCTGTGTTCTATATATGAAATTGAGAAGCATAGATCTACTTTGTATATATCGTAGATATGACCTATCTCTTACAGTAGTCAATCATGGATCTATAGTGTATTATTGGTATCGATGACATAGTCATCATCATAGATCTGCAGTGTATTGGTCTGCAGCTGTGATTGAATTGGATGAAGTCAGTTACTAGTCCTCTATAAGTCTATCTCTCTTTGCCTTTGTATCAGACAGAAGACTTGCAAAATATTTCACCTATCACTTCCTTTTAGCTTCATACTTTGGGGGGCATTCTGTTGCACATGAAAATCTCACATTTTCGTAGTAAGCTTTTAGATGATTTTCTTGTTTCTTGTCAACCTCCAAAAAAGCTTGATCTGGATCACCTTGGTTATTTTTTGCCCTGACCTAGAAGGGACGGCACTCTTTTGCATTTCCCACAGAGCGTCATCGACGCCTCCATCATTTGAGCAAAAAGTGTTGCTGTCCCTTTGTAGTGGAAAAAATCGCAGATCGGCGCTCTGTCCAGTTTAGCAAAAAGCACCGATGGTCACTTGAAGGGGAAAAAATAAGCTTCTAGAAGATTTTGTATGGAATCTTTCATGGAATTAGTTCCTGCATGTTTGGGAGAGGTGGCATTCGCCTCCCTCACCTATAGGTATCTCATTCTATCCTTTTGTCAAGTCATCCTATTGGTTCCTGGCCTATAAATGGAGTCTCCATGAAGAGAGTGGGGGAGGACAGAAAAAAACATCCTTATGCTGCTATTTTGAAGTCTGAATAGAGGCAAAGTAGAAGTAGCTTATAGTTGGAGAGGTCTTCATAGGAGTTTGTAGACATTATTGTTGAGACAGAAGCTGTCAACATCAAGGGTTTCAGTTGTACTTCTTCTCATCCATATATTAATACAAATACATTTCCCTTTCCTATATTTGATTATTGTGTTTGTGATTAAAGATTATTGGACTCCTTGATCACCAATATGGATAGTTGATTATCATGTTGCTCTCATATTTTTGTTTATCTTGTGATTTGTCTTGCAGGTATTGAATCATCTCAAGGACTTTCTGAAGAGGAGATAAACAGATCTACGGTTGAGGTATATGATGTGTTATGTTAATTAATTTGACTATTCAAGGGAAGGATATGTTGCTGTGTCTTTTTGTTCTGTAGTTGTGTTTTGCATTACAGAGGAACAAGAAGTGTCAGCACTGGTTGAGAATTCCTGATAACAACTAGAGAGCATGAGATCAAGAAGATTGAGTCAAATAGACATATGTTAAGAACAATATGCAAGTCGTAGACTGCAAGGTGCTACCTATATTTCTCATGCCAGATGAAGAGCACCTTGGTGGTTTTTCCCAGATGGGTTTCCACGTTAATTTCCTGTGTCGAACGGATGGATGTTGTTGAATTATTGAATGCTTATGTGAATGTTTGCTTACTTTGCATAGTTTATGGTTATTGTTGAATGTATGTCGCAATATTACCAATCAGTGAATGAATGACTGTTAAGGCGTCGTGAAAATGTTATGTATGATTTCCTGGTTAAATCTACTAAGTTATAATATGAGTCATGCACTATCGATCAAATATAAGGAATCAGTTGCATCGCACCGTTGCGCCATCTGTTGAGTGGTTGAGGATAAGGTTGTGTCACTCATCAGTTGTGGCAGACAATTGCACCTCTATCACATAGTAATAGACTCCATCTTCATATCTCTGTCGAGTGATTGACCATGCACCAAGGGACTATAATCACTCGTGAAATGTGAAAACATGGTTCTGGAAGTTACACATTAAGATATCTTGGGGGAGACTGCACCTGCCTCGCGGGTGTTGCCGACTAAGATTGCATTGTTGGGACGACGTCTTTTGGTGTCTTGTTGGTATTGTGTTGTTGTTGAACCTCAGGTCAAGAAAAGAAGGGGAAAGAATCCAACAAATCTAACTAGAATCAGTATGAAGACACTCCTGGGGTAAATATGGAAAGTATTGACCAAGTGGTGCAAGTGGATGCCAACTATCTAGGCTTGTACATAAGAAATTAACCAGAAATGATTAATTATTGTTATCCTAAGTATTGACTAGTTTTATAATATTATAACACCTCTCTTTAAGTATGGAATATCTAAAATAATTAGAAATATAGATGTATACATGGCCCAACAACAAGGCTATGGTCACCCTTTACAATTATTTTTGTCTAGAAAAGTGAGGAAATAGGAAAAACCACACGGGGAAAATCCTCCCTCAAGAAAGGAAAAGGAACAAAATGAAAAACACATGTTCATTATGTATTTGTCTTCACTTGAATGAGCTGATTGAACCACTTCTTGAAAAACTTGATGAAGAAGTTATAAACTCCATGATCATGTACTAGTGTGTTGTATCTACAAAACAAAATGGAGAGGATCCTTGTATCTTATCATCTGATAGCGAAGGAGAATTATATAAATGCTTATTTCTACTCACATACTCTGATATAAAAAAAAAATCAATAAAGGAAAAGAGATATGTGCATACTCATTCCCAAGTACTAAAAAATTCAACACAATTAGTTCCTCGTATAGCTGTAAAATGGTGGAATGGACCATGTATCTTATTTTCAAACTGTTGTATCACATTCCCAATTCTGAAATGAGGCTGAAGATACTTTGAAATATCAGAAATATTATCATATGGAGCAGCGAAAACCAAAGGTATAATGTCTCCATGAGGATATAGGGCCATAGTAGGAAAAGGATAAGCAACTGGGTAAAATAGATGGATGTGTAAATCCAAATGATAGATGGACTTGAAATATGAATCATAGGTGTTTATATCAGATACAAACATGCATACCATAAGTCCAAGATGACTAATTTCATGGATAGCCAACCAATGAAAGATTGACAAGACTTGAAACCAACAGAAATAAGTAACACTGCATAGGAATCCAATAAGGAATCAACTAGTGAACTTGGGGTTTGTATAGTATTAGGAGTATTCACGGATGGGTAAATGGTATGGATGATGTAATAACATGCATATCATCCTGCAATTTTTTTTCTAAATCAGATTCATAATAATTTGAATGGAGTGAGATAGAGCTGGATAAAGACAAGTCATGGTCTAATGAAAAAACACAATCATTGGGAGATGAATCTAGGGGACTGATAGGTGATTTATCCAATAAAGACACTAATATTTCTGGTTCTGATATATCAGAAAATTAATTTATATCAGATATATGAGAAAATGATTTAAATCTGGAACTCAAGGCATAGTTGATATTACCTTGGGATTGCGCACTATAAAAATGTTCTAAGTATTCAACATGCTTCTCTAGTTCATCTAGTCCTTCGATGTCATGTTTATCAAGCAACTGAGACATGATGTCCATATTATTATTGAAACATTTTTTCTGAGAATGAAAACCCTTGAAGCAATACGAACACTTGGATGTGCTCCCTTTCTCCTTGACTTTCTTCATTTAATTCGAACCTTCAGCAGTAGGATTGAATCCTTCATCTTCATTATCTGACTTTGGATTCTTCTCTTTCACTACTTGATTCTCTTTTGACTTTGAATTTTTTCTTCCTTGAAATATATGAGCATGATCCTTTCCCTTGGAGATTCTAAGAGCTCCCATATGTATCAATTTATCTTTCTCCTTTGTCAGTGAATCAAAGAATGTACTTAAAGAAGGCATTTTCCAATTTGAAATAGCAAGCCTAGTATCATGAAAAGTTGATATAAGAACTGAATATTCAAGACCCAATTTTGATAGGATGGAAAGAATCAATTGATCTTCCTTCTTCTCAATCCCACATTGTTTGAGCAATAGAAAATGTGACTTGAATTTGGTGAACAACCCTTCAATGGATTCGAAACTGCTTGGTCTCAATGAGAATAACTCATTCTCCAATTGATGTGCTCTTATCTCATCTTGTACACCAAAGAGAGACTTAAGTTTGGTCCATACTTGGTTTGGATTGGTCAAACCATGAATATGAAAAATAATATAATGAGAAATAGAGACACAAAGAAATCCATATGCTTCATCCAACCTATTATGCCACTTAGCTTTCTCAACAGTAGTATTAGGATCATCCAATATTAAAGCCAAAGAAACTCTATAGAGTTCCTTACTGCGCAACATAATGTCAATTTTGGCTTTCCATTCATGATAGTTGAAGGCGATTTGGATCATAGGTAAAGAGGAATCCATGCTAAGATTTTGTTGCACTCCTGGAGATACTTTCTACAACCTGCACAATTATAAACTAGGAGAAAATATTGTAATCTCAAGTCAATCTCTTCTTCAGAGAGGGATAGGAGACTGGATGCGCTTTGATGTAGAGGACCGATAGCTCCTCAACTCTATAGAAATTGACAACCTCAGAGCTATGCTAGATAGGGAAACCATGTTCTGTAATACCATGTATAAATTGAGGCTCTAATACCACTTGGAAACACAGGATAAAGATCTAGCTACAAGATATTTTGCACAAGCACACACAAGGAAGAAAATAGAGAGAGGAATAATGAGAATGAATCACAAGAGAAGTGGAGAATGATCCATAAATATTTCCATGTATTATTAATCAACATAGTGTACATAAATAGTACATCCTTGATATGCAAAATTGAGCTGTTTAGGTGACAACTCATGCTACCTGATAAAGCAGGATTACTAAATATGATAAACCTCCATAGGTGACTAAAGCACTTTCCAAATCAGTCAAGGAGCTCACGAATTGGATAAATCATGAGAAATTTTTCATGAATGATGAAAAACAATTCTAATCATGGAATATGGAGAGAAAATCATGGAGGATGGGCTGGCCACAAAATATAACAGTTTCTTAGTTGACTAGATTTACCTTATCCACTGAAAAGCGGGAATAAAGCAGTATAAAGACAGAATCTGCAGGAAGGTGTAGTTACAAATATGAGAAATTAATAAATTTGGCAGAATCTAACATGAATCAGTATGAAGGCACTCCTAGGGTATATAGGGAAAGTATTGAACAAGTGGTGCAAGTGGATGCCAATTATCTAGGCTATTACATAGGAAATTAACTAGAAATGATTAATTATTTTTATCCTAAGCATTGAGTGGTTTTATAATATTCTAATATTCTCCGTCACTATTTTTAAATCCCTCATAAACTATTAACAACTTGTAGATTCCAAATAAGGATCATTGCGAGTACAATTTACTTTTACCAACAATTTAGACTCAGCCTCAACTAGCCAACCAAGATTAAATTTAAATGGTGTACTAGGTCTAGATTCATCAAGGTTTAGCTGAAGAAATATAAGGAAGTAATCTTAGCACTTCACCAGGAAAATGATTAACCTATAACAATCCACCTTCTACAAAATTAAATCATGGACCATGAGCCTATCCAAACATTTTGAAACCCCTTTTGATCCAATTCGGTTGTTGCTTCAAGTAGGTATAATATTTAGGGTTTCCACATTTACACACCCAGGTCAAAATGATTTAGGACGAATTTTGTAAGTCAATCCACACTTATGGATTTCCCCATATTTACCTTCTATTTAATGTAAAATTCATATCCCCACCTACAATGAAATTCTTATACTTGACTATATGGAAATTTAACAGCTTGTCCCAGAAAAGTTGATTACCCTCATATAGACCATACATATTAAGTAAAGTGAAAGATAATTCCAAAATTTTGTAGTAGATGTGAGTGCACAATCATCAAGAGATAAAAAATAATTTATAATAGAGACATTATGGTTCCATCTAGGTATCAAATGAATCGATAAATCCTTCAAATTAATCGCAAGAAATTCCCAACCACCCAAAATCTTACTCAGCTTAGGAATTAGTAAATCACCCTTCCCCATAGTCTCCTGGATCAAAATAAGGTTGAATCAATCCAAATCCACCAACCTTCGAAGAGATAATTTATTGTCATTGCCTCCCAACACTTTAATATTGATAGAGAGGATATTCATGGTGGAACCAAAGAAGGGGCATGATTTTCTCTGAGAGGCCTTGTAATCACTTTTTGTCTACCTTTATTGACCTCCTTGATAGCCATTTATTGTGCCCTTTTGAGGGAATTTTTTCTACCTATAAATGGAGGAACCGAATCCTTTAAGGAATAAAGTCCCAAGCGCTTGACTAAATAAGAAGTGTAGATCCATTTTTTCGATGTAACCGCTAATTTCCAACCCACCCTATAATGTAATGAAGAAGAAATTACTTCTTGACCACCTAGAGAGATGTGTTCCCTTATAAAACATGGGTCAGAATCGATAGCAAGTCCATTGGTTCCATGGGGAGATACGAATTAGAAGGAGGATTCTTTTTCACAAAAGAGACATTAGAACCTTTATACTTTCTTAAATTTCTCCTTTTCTAAATGAATGAAACATTGAGATCACCAAAACCTTCAGCTGGAGCAAATAAACACATAGAAGGAGGGGAACATGAAAGAGTAATATCATCCTTACCTAAAAATGCATTTTCTTCCTCAACCAGTACATGATCATAAGAGACATGAGTTGTACCCAAGGTATACTAAGCAACTCCAAAGGTACCTCAATATTTTGATTACTCCTAAGAACTGGCCTCGGTTTTGCAACAACCAAATTGATACATCCTTGTCAAGGATACAACCTAAACAAATCATAAAAGCAACATATTGGCAAATTTCCTTTATAAAAGCAGCAGATTGACAAATTCCCTTTATAAAAGCAACTCAAAATTTTTCTTTTTTACCTAGTTTGACTCCCTAAGAGACAAGATTCAAATAAATAACATCACACCCCCTATATCACTTGAAATATCAGACTTCTTTCACCAAATTTTCCTCACTTGTGGCTTGGAGCAATCTTTGAATACATGACCATATTCATGAGACCTAAAGCACATGAAAGGGATTTTTAGGCAATCTAAAATATGTGAATGCCTCTAGACTTTCCAAACAAGTTCCATGTATTCGAAAAGTCCCCTACTGACATCAATCTTGAGCAAGATTCTTCCAATAGAATGAGATTTACTTGACATAAAATTTTCATTCACTACGATGGTTTTACCTATCGTATTGCCAAACACCCGAAATGTAGCTTTAAACCAAGATTCCAATGGTAGGTTCTGTAGTTCAACTCAAACATGTGTACAAACCACAAATTTATATATGGCATAAAAATTCTTGTCATGGTTTCCAGGACAACAAGGATTTGTCAAGAAACAAGGCTCCCTTAACTATCAAGTTCACATCCTCCACATAACAAAAAATAAACCAAATTGCATGTGTGCTAACAGGAGAAAGGTACGTCCATATCCTATTAAACGAAATAAGAAGATGAAACCTAATGTAAAATAAGCTCCATACCAACCCAACTTGCCAAAAATCTTGCAACCAAGAGTTTTCCCAAAAAAGTCACGTATTTGATCCACTAGTAGGTCCTCTCCTACCATTGAAGAGAGTGTTGCCCCTTTGTTATGGGAAACCCTACATTTTTTCTTTATGTGGTTTGTGACCACATTTTCCAAAGAAATGTATTGTAACAAATGTGAAAAATTAAGACCCCCCCGCCAATAAATACCAAGGCTAGAGAAGAGTGAAAACTAGTATCAACAAGCCCCAAATAACAAGCAAAGGGGGTCACTAGACCAAATTTGAGAGTCGCGTCTATATGGTGTGAATAATCACCCAAACATGAAAAAATCACATACCAATGGGTTGTGAAACCTTGGTATAGATTTGAATGAGGGAAAATGAAAACAACAAAAGCAAACTAAAACTAAACTAACAAAATATCAGGATCCCTCAATCACACTACACATATAGTATACTAAGATAATTCATAATGAATCAAGGAATACCTTTTTATATTATCTCAAATAAGTGGTACAAGATAAGCACGTTGGTATATAAAGAGGAAATTAGGCCTTTGTAGCTGTCCAAGGGAAGGTTTGTTTGTCTCCTTTGTAACCTTGAAACTTCCAACCAACTGCCACAATGGTAATATTATTTAGGTGTAGTAGAAGGTAGGATACAACTTTCTTTTACTTATGGGAGAATTTTGGTAGAATGATAGCGTGAGTGTGATAGGGAAATTGTCTATGTGGGATGGTGACCTTGAGTGTTTTTTTATAGGAACAAGAGTGGTTATGAGAAGGATCTAGAAGCAATGTGAACATTCTCCATTTCCTTTGATTGCTTATTGGAGAAGTTAGGTTATTGAGCTGTATATATGTAACTAACTTGGACCACATCAAGGTACGTGTCCACTTTTCTCCCCTTCTTCATTAGTTAAGAGGGAAATAACACACTTTTGATGAAAATTAAGTTTTGTGACTAGGTCACACTTTTTGACTGAAAATCCATGACCTAAGTCATTGATTTTGAAGGAAAATAAACAACCCCCTTCTAAGGAGGTCAAATTGAGGTTTGAGTTTCATTTTTTTGGCATTTTATTACTTATTTAGGTCATATGGATGGAATGAAATGGGAAAATGACGCTGATGACTTGGAATGATGACGCACAAGGATGTCGAAGCTAGTGACATAGAATGTGAGAAAATTTGGCTATCAATAGATTTTGCTCTGATGTGTGAGGTCATGAGCTCGTTATATGGCCAAAATACATCACACGAATTTTATCTATTGAGGAGATCAAGGGGTGATGTTGGTAGGGAAGAGGGAGACCACATCGCAAGGAACTCTTCCACCATAGGGACCATAGAGGCCCATACCTTTAGACATAATCCTCAAAATGAATGAGGTGTATATAATCTCAAATATTTAGACTAGGTAGGCATACTCATGCTCGTATCAATGTCTCAATACAAAGTGGGATCTATACCAAAAGTGTCCTGGTCAATACATGAATAACTATTGGATACAAAACATCACAAGGGTTAAAGAGGGACCTAATATGAATACATAATGGGGGTCAATGAGGGACCCAATATTAAGATACAATTGATACATAATCATGGTCCAACCATGGCCAATTAAAAGAACAAATGTCAAAACAATGACATTCCAATGGAATGAAGAATCTTAGTAACTGATGCCCTGTTGAAACTAAAGGGGCCCAAGATATGGAAGGGGGATAAAGGAAATACACTACTCATAGGTAACTCAAACAACTTAATATATGAATCAAATAGGTCCAGGGAGCTGCAACTATAACTATATACTATAAGATGCATATAACTAGAGGGCTTGTGAATAATGTTTTTAACACAACCCAGATACCACATGAAGCATATGACTATAGGGATTCCAAAGAGACTCCAAGAAATGGGAAGAGTGAAGTATATTTGGGGTATTTGACCAAACTAGATAAGAGAACAATCAACCTATGTGATTCTCAATGGTGAAATGATGAGATGAAGTCAAGCACGTAATAAACAACCAATATAAGGGGAATTAAGGTCACCCCTCAGTCCCCTTAGTCAGTCCAAGGGAATCCATCAATAATGGTTACGGGGCAAGGTATAAGGTACCTCTATGTGTATCCTCTAGAATATATGTGCTAATGCTTACATAGAGAGACTTGCTACTAACAAGGCGATGTTGTTTCATTGAAGGAAGCACAAGGGATACGACCAAAGAGAGGATATAGATGAAAAATAGACCAAGACATTAAGGGTAGGATATGAGGGTAACTAAGTGGGGGAATCAAAATTCCTTTTTTTAGATCATGAGGGAATGGTTTACCTAGCAGCATGTGTGAGACTCGTGATGATATTACGGAATATACACAACTAGGGTACCAAGGGACATAACTGCAATGGGGGGAATCATGGATATGGAGATAGTGTGGGTATTGATGTCGACCCGGAGGGAGAGACGTGACAAGATGACTCCATGAGTGACTCATTATAGAATAATCTAAACAAAGGCGACCAATGATGCTACCACAAAATGAGATGATATAAAATCTATACCAGTGCTTCAGAACATTGTTTTGAAATGTTTGAGAGATGTACGGACAATAAAGAAAGAGTTCTAAATAGAAATCAAATGTAGTTGATTCCCAGATGTGTGAAAAATTGAGAAAAGGAGGTGTTTAAAAGCATCGTTATGTAATGGTTTCTTGGGTGGGTGATCACCTAAGAGAGATAAATGAGTAAGGAAAGGCAATACGTGTCAAATAAATGACCAAATAAATCAATGAATGGATGACAACAGATGGAATTGATGGGGGGTAGGACACTAGCGGTAATCTCCTTTACGGATGATGAATGGTGTTAAAAATCATGTAAATTTTGTAGTATGGATGGATATGTGGGATCATGAGTGTGCAATATGAAACTTCATAATTCCATAAAGGCCATAAGTCTGTGATTCCATGGGTAGACCAATGAGTGATAATGACAAAGTAATATGTGGTTAAGTGCAAGATCACAAGCAATTGAATGCCAATCATATAGAGAGGACAATAGTGTGTTGAATGGAAAGGGGTACTACATGATGTAACAATGTGAGGGAGGATCTACTGTCGAGTAGGAAAATGATAGCATGGTTGGGTTAGGCCACATACCCATATAAAGGTGGGTCCTATGAGTGTAAGAGGGATAAACAAGGTTGATGCATACGATGTTTTAGAGAGGGGCATCACCTATATCCTAGTTTGAGAAGATATACATGTAGGGAGCAGTTGCATGTAGAAATAAAAGGATCATGTCACAACGTGATGATGTACACATGGAAATGATACCTAATTGTAAAAGTGTGTCTGGAAATGAAACCATATGTACACATGAAGTGTAAACTTGGGAAGTGGGTGAGATCAAATGTGTGCAAATGTGAGTAGGCAAGGCTAAGGGCCTGGCCCCATACCATGGGCATGGAATTTGTGACTATGGGTCATATATGGATTGGAATGAGTAATGGGACCATTGAAATACATATTTAGATACGACGAGGTAGGTCAAAATGACTGATCATGTCCCCCATCCTAGAGTTGTCACTGCAATGTAGATGTGATACTAGATAGGTATCAACAATGCATTGACTAGTAGCAGAGGGGTAGTGTAGCATGAGGTGGATAACAATGGTGGCACACAACATCAATGACATGAGGAGGGGGGAATTATCCTAGTATCATTTATCCAAACAAGGATGACGATGATGATTAGGTAGGTTTTGGGGCTTGCTTCGATGTTGTGGACATGTAATTTCCTCATTAGTTTGGATGTATGGGTCATAGGGAGGCTCTATGACCATAGGGGTAGAATATAATTATGAGGAAGTTTTGCTAGAGGATGTGATACAGATGGAGATTGGTGGCCACCCACCTCTTCCACTGGGTCAAAACAATTGTCCATTGTGGTAGTTTCCTAGTTATTTTTCTGCAATTTTTTGAGTCCTAAACTTCCGGGGCTGTTTTGAGGCCCTAAACGATGTTTTTTGGAGATTGGGGGCCAAATGGTTGCCATTGGAATATATTTGGCTGACCAAAATTTGTAAATCTTAGTTATACCTTTCCAATGAGCTATCGAATGCTCAAATCGGAGATCGTATGCAAAAGTTATGACCTCGGGAAGTTGACTGTTCAACTTACCACCTTGGGGCCGCAAACTTTATGACGGTTCATCTTCTAGGGTTACGTTTTGGAATTTTGGGGTTCTCACCTCATTCTTATTATAAATAGGCCCCTTTGGCCTCATTTTGTATTAAGCTTGGAACAAATGAGTGTAGCAGCCACATCTCTTCTCAGAGATAGCTACCACCATTCTAGAAATTGTATTACAGTCTGTTCTATTTCCGCCATTTAATAGAATATGTGTTTACTGTATCTGTGTTATCTTTGCAAAATGTCTGTTATTATGATTCTATATATGTTCTTTCATTTTGTTCACGCATAAATCCAGATCAGTGGTATCAGAGCAATCTGCTCTTTGATTGTTTCTCGGCGCATGTCCTCGACGAGGTCCGAATATAGAGAGTTTGGTCTCGAGCTAGTTTCACTTGATCATTCTCGCCGTCCCAAAAGACCTCCCATGGTGGAAGAAAAGAGAGATGATGGAGCAGGAGATCCTATCAAGTTGCTGCTCAAGGAAGCCCTCGAGCGACAGAGGAACGAGATGATGGATAGTTTCACCCAAATCCTTCGGCAAATTCCGGCAAAAGTAAGTGCATATTTAACGAGCAGTCGGTTCAGGGATGCAACTCCCTTTAAGGTACAAGTTAAATTTGATATTCCTTTATTTGAAGGCAATATTGATGTAGATGCCTTGGATAATTGGTTGAATGTTCTAGAAGGGTATTTCTCTGTCCACAATTTTTTCGACAGTGAAAAGATCACCTTTGCGCTCCTTAAGGTAGTCCCCCATGTGCAAAATTGGTGGGGTACTTATTGTGAGCAAAACTCATTAGACGAGTCTGGAATGTTTGAAGCAAATCCCACTTGGGCCTCTTTCATAGATGCTATCAAGGAGCAGTATTACCCTGTGGGAAACTATGATGACCAGTACACAAATGGACCATTCTGCGTCAAGAAAGGGACCAAATGGTGTCGGAGTACACCAACAAATTTCATACCCTGCGGACAAAGCTGCGTATCAAAGACTCCGAGTGGTACCTAATCCTAAAATATCACAGTGGTCTACATCGGTACATCCAAACTGAGATGGACTGCCTTGAACAATGCAGGTTCGAGGGAGTGTATCTTTTTCTAAACATGGGTAGACATGACGGAGGTGGAGGCACCTTCATCAATATTGCAATTATGAATAACTAAGTTCTTTATTGTTACCGAAATATGAAAGATGTTGAAAAGGGAATTTGAGGATCCGCTTGATTGATATCAAACAGAATAGGTGAGCATTGAAAGAATCAATCGCACCTAAGGTGGACAATAATGCTTTATGTTGTGTAGGAAAATTCTGAATAATCGATAACATAGGCATGGAAACAAGGGACTGCAATAGGTGTTAAGATATGCACGTACATTGGGTTTAATCACTACATGATGAAAAGGGATATTAGGGATCTTAGGAACATCATCCATAGTAGGACAAGGTAGGTGCAATGGTTCTTCGACTTATGTGGAGTCTTTCCCTTTATCAATATGAGAGGTATTAGTAGTCAAACCATATTGGTTACATCAGGTTTGGAGATTGATATCAACATACATCATAAGCAGATGTTGGACAAAAGAATTATGGGGATGACCAGAAGTTGATGGTAAATATAGATAAGGTGCCATATTTTGTGCTATAAACACCCCTTGCAATGGGAAGGGGTTTTGAAGGACCATCTATTGCAATGGGATTAGATGAGGGGGATATGGATTAGGTTTCCCATGTGGGGCATTAGATGCTTTTCATTGGTTGGACTCATTCCACAATTGGAGAGCCTTATCAATATGGGGGAAATGATGAGTGTAATGTCTAGACACACTGCAAAAGGAACACATATGATTTGTCTGTAACTAAGGGTTCTTAGCTTGCTTGGGAGGTTTATTGGGATCCTAAATTGCGGGGTTCGAGTTACCTCCATTGTTTTCAGAAGATTTGGGGGTTGGTCCCCACATTCTTGGAATTAGTTGTTTCCTTTGTTCTTCCCCTTGTTCTTTTTCTTGGAATTGTTCAACCACGTTTGTTGGTTATTGGACATAGGTTAGGCATAAATATTCTGATGAGTATAGAATTTCCCATGAGGAAAAGAGGGGGGGGCATAGGGTTTGGATACATTAGAGTCGCTGGAAGTGTGCCATGGAAAGGATAATAAGGGTTAATGTCTAGATAATCCATATAGACAGGAGAAGCACAACCAAAAATGGTTCCACTACACGAGGTTCCATGAACATAGGGGACTCAAAGAGGAGTCAAGTAGGAGGTACTTGTTCCTGCATGCAAGGATGAATGAGAGGTATTATGGGGTTAATACGGTGCAAATGTAGTGCGTTGATGATGATGCTAAACATTCAGGGAGTTACCATATGAGTAACCACTTGAATGGGGAGGGTAATATTGGAATGTTAAATAAATGTAACTTTAGAAGATATTCTATTATACTTTTATCATATTAATACTATTCCTACTTCATAAGATGTCCCTGATGTAATTGGTCATGTAAAAGTATTGAGGTAAAACCTCCATTGTAAGTTAAGGAAATAATAACCACAAATGTATTATATAAATGTTACTTTGAGTCTCCCTAGGTAAGTCATCCATGTTTATAGAAACATGAAAACCTAGTTAGTTTAAGTTTTCACTCACTGGATGAGTATAAAGAGAAGATGGGCCAACTAGTTCATTTGTATATGTACATCTCACTCAAACAAGTGTGCAAGAGAGAGAGTGAAGAGGTTCACTGGATAGAGGAAGTTGCTAGTATTTATATTGGGGTTGTTCACTGTACTTGGTTGAATTCTATATTGAGAAAATTTTACTGGGTTTTCTCCCCAAGAGGGTTTCCCAGGATAAATATCTGGGTTCTTTTTGTTATTGTACTTGTCTTTATTTCAATGATCCTATTGCATATGCTTATGATGCTAAATGTTTTAATATCTTATATAACCATTAAAATTCTAACGTGGTATCAGAGCTACCTTGAAATAAGTCATTGTGCAACTATAAAACTTGCTACTACTGCAGCTATCATAAATTAGGGCATCATTCTTGAAACCCTAGAATGAAAAATATAGTCATATGGGAACTTTCACTACAACTTTATTTTGGTGAAGGTCCATGAGATGAAACTAGGACATGCCGAATATGAAATGTTTATGTATCTTGTGTGCTAGTTTTATCCTCATATTATCTGTACTTTAGGAGATATGATCCTTCCAAAACAAGGTTCCAACCTCTTCCAGAATTTAGTATTAAACATATGACCGAGGGATAAATGCTATATCTCGAGCTAGGAAAATCCAAATAGAATTTCGTAAGATGTTACCAGAAAGGGATCGTACTGTAGTTTACATGGTTATAGTTTCTAAACTCGAAGTTGAAAGAGTGACATGTTGAAGTACATAGAAGTTCACTACACTGTACCAATACATAAGCATGTCACCTTGGGAGACTTTGCATAAGTTCCACTTGGTTAATACGATATTTCTCTAAAGAGTGGGGTTGGAAAAAAGACAAATCCTACTACCTCAAGACAAAGTTTCAGACATTGAGGAGCAAAAATTTCTGAGATACACCAGAATTAAGAGCGGACAATCCAGTAGAAGAAATTGGAGAAATTAGGGCTTCTTGTTCCAGACACTTCCCTCCATAGATCAATTGAATAAGGAGGAAAATATAACTCTCCCTGGGAAGGATCATATTTATATGGAAACAATTTCTAATTTTGTGGATTTTCAATTTTTGACCTAACACGATTGCCAAAAAAACTAGGGCATCAAATATTTTGCAGTTTTGTCCACAAATTTGGGAAAAGGAGTATACTTCTCAACTCACCTTGATGAGGCACATATTTCTATGCAATTGGATTTTCAAGCAACTGAGGTTGAAAAATTAGGGACACCAAAAGTAGTCTTCCATAAAATCATTGAAGCACGCATCTAGTTTGAGATGATTCCTAGAAAAATATATTCACAAACAAGTGGGATACCAAAGTTTGAGTCTTAGTTGAATTAAAATAGTTAAATAAAAAAAGAGAGTTGATCTCTTAATTAAGTGATAGATAGTAGTTTGAGTCATATTGAGTTTGTTAGATTTTTATCATTTAAGCTAGCATTATGTTAGGATCTTTAACTGAGAGAATAACAAGCACAACAATCAAACATAAGAGACAATGAACACAATGTTTTTACTTGGGGAAACCATAAAGGAGAAAACCCCGCAACTTCCTCAGAGATAGAATTAGCACTAAAAGAAAAACCCAAAAACAGTAAGATGATCTTCCGACAGCAGTAGTCTCTCTCTCTCTTGTCCCAACAACTTGTTCTCTCTCAGTTATGCACTACAACTGAGTGTGAGTGAATGTGTGATAAATAGAGAGGCTCACTCTCTATTTATACTAATTCTCGACTTGACAATAACTTGCTAGGGATGACTTCTCTAGGAGAGTCTAATAAGGGCCTAGGGCCCCACAACTGTAGGGACATTAACCCTTGAATCTCCTGATAGGGACATCAGGGCATGACATGACTCCAATACATTATAGACACTTCTCGGAATAAACATCGGGATACACTACATAAGATATATAGGTGAATACATTCTGAATTTACAAATACATCAACTCTCCCTCTTAACTAGGAAGGTATTGTCTCAACACAATTTATCAGCATAAGTCTTCTTCTCTGTATCATCTAGATCATCATCAAGTCCTCGCCATATTCATCTTCAAGTCATCTTCATCTAGATCTGGATCATCACTGGATCTAGATCATCATCACTGGATCTGGATCATCATTGGATCTGGATCATCATCACTGGATCTAGATCATCACTCGATATGGATCATCACTGCTGGATCAACATCACTGGATCTGGATCATCACTGGGTCATCGTCACCGGTGCTATCTCTTTATTCTTCTCGTCACAGGAAGTTCTACAAAGCCAACCCTTTTTCATGCTGGTTGTAGGCCTAGCCTCCATGTAGGTCTTCTTCAGCGCTTATATCTGACCCTAAATTAGAATGGCCTGCCCAACACTTACATATGACCATGAGAGGAACACATCCAACACCATGTCAGAAAGGCATGCCCAACACTCACATCTGACCATGTGGGAACACATCCCACAACCCTGTCAGAAAGGCCCAACACTCACATCCGATCATGGGAGGAACACATCCAAGAACCATACCGAAAAGGCTCGGCACTCATATCCGACCATGGGAGGAACACATCCAAGAACTATATCAGAAAGGCTCAGAACTTATATATGACCATGGGAGGAACACATCCAAGAACCATATCAGAAGGGCTCAACACTTATATCTGACCATGGGAGGAACACATCCAAGAACCGTATCAGAAGGGCTCGACACTTATATATAGCCATGTGGGGAACACATCCTGTATCCATGCTAGAAGGTCTCAACACTTATATCCATCCATGTGGGGAACACATCCTGCAACCATGCTAGAAGGGCTCAACACTTATATCTGATCATGTGGGAACACATTCCACAGTCTCCTCAGAATGGCTTTGCACTTACATTTGATCATGTGAGAACACATCCCACAGTCACATCAAAATGGCCCTACACTTACATATGATCATGTGAGAACACATCCCACAGTCACATCAGAATAGCCCTCAACTCTAGGCTGAGTATTCCTGGTAACTGACCAGGTGCCTACATTCAGAGAATAGAATTCAACACTTATATCTGATCATGTAGGAACCAATATTACAGTCACATCAGAATGGCTCAGCACTCATATCTGACATGGAAGGAACCAATCCTCTCACCATGATAGAATGGCTCAGCCCTTACATCTGACCATGGAAGGAACTAATCTTCTCACCATGTCACAATGGCTCATGGACTCATCAATTCCCTTTGGAGGGAACCTTGATCTGGAGAACACCAAGCTTCTCCTTGAAGTATTCAAACTTCACTCTAGCCAATGGATTCGTCAACACATCAACTATCTGTTTGTCCGTCGCAACATACTAGAGCTTCACTGCTCCTCTCTACACCATATCCATGATCTAGTGATATTTGATCTCGATATGCTTTGACTTGTCATGGAACATTGGGTTCTCCGACAACTTCACACAACTCTGGTTGTCGCAAGATATACAAGTAGCATCCAACTGGAGATCAAATAAATTAGAGAGTAGCTTCCTTAGCCATACTGCCTCACAACTAGTTGAACAAGCTGCAACATACTCTGCTTCAGCTGTACTCAGTGCCACACAGGACTACTTCCTGCTAAACCAAGAGATCACACTTGATCCCATACTGAAGCAACACCTTGAAGTGCTCTTCCTATCGATGGAATTTCCTGCCCAATCTGAATCAACATAACCTTCCAGGTTAATCTTTTGATTTGCCTCATACTTGATCCCATAATCAACTATACCCTTTAGGTACCTCAAAATATGCTTTGCAGCAATCAAGTGAACATGTCTCGGATATGTCAGGAACTAGCTCAAGGTGTTCACAACAAAGCAAATATTTGGTCTCGTGTTCGTTAGGTACATCAAGGACCCAATCATCCTACGATACATCGTAGCATCAACTACTTCTGATGAAACATCACTCAATAGCTTAAGGTTCGATGCCATAGGTGTGGCTATGGCCTTGCAGTCCATCATCCCGAACCTCTTCAGGATCTCTACTGCATACTTCCCTTGTTTGAGGAATATTCCATCCATATTCTGCCACACCTCCATGCTTAGAAAATAGTGCATCATACCCAAGTCCTTCATTGCGAACTTGGCATCAAGCTTTCTCTTCGTATCAGCAATCAACCCATCCATACCTGTTACAAACAGATCATCTACATACAGTAGGAGTATCACTGGGTTACCTTCTTCAACCTTGTAGTAAAGGTTGGATTCTGCTTTAATTTTGGTAAAGCCCAAAATAGATAGAAAGTCATCAATTCTACCGTACCATGTCCTGGGTGCCTGTTTCAAACCGTACAAAGCTTTATTCAATTTACACACATGAGTCTCCCTATCATGTGTCTCAAAACTGAGTGGTTGCTCCACATACACTTCCTCTTCCACTACACCATTCAAGAAGGTAGTCTTGACATCCATCTGGTGTATCTTCCATTTCATCACTACAGCTAGAGTAAGTACTGATTTGATGGAGGTGTATCTGTCTACAGGTGCAAAGGTTTCTTCATAATCTATTCCTTCTTTCTGGGAGAAGCCACGAGCCACAAATCTTGCTTTATATTTTTCTATGCTGCCATCTGCAACATGCTTCATATTGTAGATCCATTTGGAAGTTACAATAGACTTCCCTTTTGGTCTTGGGACAACATCCCAAACATCATTCTTCATGATCGATTGATACTCCTCGATCATAGTATTCTTCCATTCTTTCTTCTGGAGCCCCATATCTTTCTGCACCTTGGATAGCTTCTCGTACCCAAGCAGGTTTCCTCTTGTGACGATTCTTCTCCTGAGGCGGATATACAGGTTCTTGAGGTTCTTCTATTTCTCGATCTTCTTCTTGATTTTCTTCATTCATGGTTGTGTCATGAATTCTGGGTGCTTCTGTTTCTTCAGGTTCTTTAGTAGGTCTCTTTCTGGATTTGTTGTAAGCTGAGTCTTTGTCAAATGTGACATCCTTGTTGATGTCAATCTTCTTGAATCTTGGGAATTATATTCTGTAAGCCTTCAAGCTTTAAGAGTATCCCAAAAATATACCCTTCTTTCATGAAGGATCTAACTTTTTCCTCTTTTCTTTTGGAATGTGTATGTACACTGGACAACCGAATATTTTGAGATGGTTGACTTTTGGTTTCTTGCCGGAAAAGACTTCTTCATGTGTCTTGTTCTCGAGTACTTTGTGTGGAGTATGGTTCTGTACATACACCGTTGTTTTGGTAGCTTCTTCCCAAAGATGCATGGGAAGATCTTGATCACGAAGCATATCCCTTGCAGCTGCCATGATCATTCTATTCTTCCTTTCTGCAACCCCATTCTGTTGTGGATTATATGGAGTAGTTAACTCCCTTTTAATCCCTGAATCTTTGCATAATGCTTTGAATTCATTTGATGTGAATTCTCCACCATTATCTGATCGAAAGGTTTTGATATTTTTTTCTGTGTGGTTCTTGATCCAGGATTTGAATTCCTTGACTTTCTAAATACCTCATCTTTGTTCTTCATGAAGTATATCCATCTCTTCCTAGAAAAATCATCAATAAAAGAAACATAGTATACATACATGCTTAATGAACTTGATGACATTGGACCACATAAATCGGAGTGAATGATTTCCAAGATTCCTTTTGCCTTGCTCTCACTACTTGGAAATGTCTTCTTTGTGTTCTTTCCTTTCACACATCCTTTGAAAACTCCATCATGTTTTTCCTGAATTTATGGAAGACCTTCAACAGCTTTGATTGCAAGTGGTAGTACTTTGTCATGCACATGTGCAAGCCTTCTATGCCAAATTTCATTTGGCTCTACTGTGTCATGGACCAAGGCTTGTTCTGGATGGCCCTTCAATTTGTATATACCTCCCTCTTGTTCCCCAATCACTACTGCATCATTAATAGTCTTTCCCTTTAGCCACATGAGAACTTGGCCATCTATAAATGCAACGCTCATGCCTTTTGCATCTAATGCATATATGGAGAGGGGGTTCTTCTTTAGTCCTGGTACAAACAATACATCTTGTATCTTCATAGACTTTCCAGAGTCTAGCTTATAGGAGGATTCCCCACTACCTTTTATTGGATACTGGTAGTCATCCCCAAGTTTCACCTTGTGAGGTGACTCATGTTTAGATAGTTTCACAAAGGATTCTTTGAATCCTGTCATATTTTTGGAAGCACCACTGTCTATAAGCTAATCATTGCTTCCATGTGTGATAGTTCCCGTGAGGGAGGAAATCAAGACTTATTCTTCATCACTTGAAGAATCATCACCTTCTTGTTGAAATATTGTTACTTCGAAGAATGTTCTATATGTACTTTTTGTGGTCCCCGATGGTCCTACCGGGAGAACCAATTGTATTTCTTTATACTCTGATGCTTCTAATCGGAAGAACTAATAAGAGTCATGAGGTAGTCCCCTCAAATTGCAAAGGTGGGTCATAAGCACCCCAGTTGTGGTTACTTGAGCCTACATGTTTAACTCGAGCCTACATGATTAACTCGAGCCTACATGTCGGAATTAATTATTAAAGTGAACGGATGAATATAAATAGAGGTGTGGCACTCCTCATTTGAAATACACACACTCACTTGTGTAGCGCATGAGAGAGAGAGAGAAAGAGCTGTGGCCGGAGAAGAAGGAGGATCAGTCTTTTGGGTTTTACCTTTTATCTTTTTGGGGCATCTATATTGAGGAATATTTTACTGTGTTTTTCCCAAGATAAATCTTTGTGTTCTTTTTGTATGGTTGTGCTTGTCTATTTTTCAGTGATCTTTTGGCTTATGGTTATGCTGTTATGATGCTAAATATTTTAAGATCTGATATAACCATTAAAAATTCAACATGGTATTAGAGCCATCTTGAAAGAAGACATTATGCAGCTATAGAAGCTAGGGCTTCTTAATTTTTGGGTCTCTCTTCACAATCCATCAACAAAAGTATGCTAGGTTGACTCTCCATTAAAGGGCGCATCTTTCTATCGAAGCAGAATTCGACTCCAAGCATTTTTTAGTTTTTGATGTGGGAAATTAGGGATTTCTACAGAAGAGGAATTTTTGAGTGAGCCCAAAATAAGATTTCTCTCCTCATAAAAATCAAAGTTTAGAGACCTGGTTCAAGGTTTTTGGTTGGGTGAAACTATGAGAAAGTCAAACCCTAGTTTGACCCCGAGCTGGAAAAACCCTAAATACTAAAACTAATAAGTTTTTGTACATTCACTATATCTCAGGATTTATGAAGGATCAAGAGCTGAAAATTTCAGAGGTCGAAGCTAAAATTCTGATGTACACAGTATCCAAAATTCAGCCCCAGATTCACTATATTCTGGGAGATATGATCCCTCCAAGTTAGGGTTCTAGCCTCTTCCAGGATTCATCCCTAAACAGGACACCTGGGAAGAATTGCTATATCTTGGGATACAAAGGTCCAAATGAAATTTCTAAAGATTTTCCAGAAAGGGAACAGACACTACTTTCTGTGGTCCATGTTTCAGACCTAGAAGATGAAACAGTGACACATTGCAGTCCGTACAACTTCGCTGTTCGGAACAGTCATGTAATAGGTCACCTTGGGAAAATGATCATAAGTCCCAATGGGTGAAACCAATTCTATTGAAAACTATGGTGTTGGAACAGGGTCAGGCAAGGATACCACAGTGCGAATTTTTAGACATAGAGGAGTAGTAATTTCAGAGATATCGTAGAAATAGTAGCAGAAATTTCTGCAGAAGAAGTTGGTAAACTAGGGCTTCCTATTCCGGGAGCTTCCCTCCACTATTTTCAGGAAAGGAGTACATTGGATAGCTCGCCTTGAAGAGATCTGTCTTTCTATCAATTAGATTTGAAATATTCCAAATTTTGAAAATTAGGATTTCTCTGACAAACCCTAGATCATCCAGCTCCAGAACTAGGACGAACACCTCAAATCGGTAAGATATGATGTTTTGCTATTTTCAATTGAGGTTCTCATTTCAAAGTGATGTATCACCTCAACTTGATGATAAGCTTGGTGAAGTTGAAAACTTCCAAAAATGGAAGTATTGGATCTCACTCGCTCTTGAAGAAAATGGATTGGACACCTACATAAGTAGAGAGGTTCCAGTTCCAAAGGGAAATGAGGCTAAAGCCCTACACATGAAGAAACTCGACTCATAATAAGAGAAGAGAAGATGGGAGAAACTATAGATCAAGCGGTCAAAATTCAAAGAAGATCCCTCAAGCGATGAGGAATATGAATAACTCAATTCTTGAAGAACCTCTTATCCATCTTATAATTTCGATAAGAAATGATGATTTCATGAATGAAGAAGATGATGAAGCAGAATGATCAAGAAGGAGTCTACCCACGAAACAAATAAAAGATAATTATTCAATTGTCATTTCATGATATTGTTTTGTATTCAGTTGATGTGTTATGCATGATAGAATGTTTGCATTAATAATAGTATGCATGTGATGAGTAACTATCTCATGGTGCTATACACCTCTCCATTGCTACTTATCTAGAATGAAACCTCCTTGCTGACATATTGGATTAGCACACAATATCAACGATGTCATCTAGAAAGTTTCTGTGAGATATGGATGAATCTTGTATTGGCTAAACAGTTGCATGATGCATAAGAATTTGTCATTATGTATATGTTCTATGAAATGGTTCTAACCATGCTATTGGTGCATTTGAATTGTAGGAAAGGTCCTGTACAACCTCCTACAAGAAAAGAAGGATGAGACTTGTTCCGAAGAACAAGTGATTCCATTTCAAGATTCACTCCAATAAGTTTGAAGCTCCCAGGGTCAGAGACATCATGACGGAAGAAAGAGCTTCAGAGAGTGGTAGATCCACCTCGAAGGATGAAGATCACCATGGGTACGAGAGATAACTCAAGATGAAGAAAAGAATGGTGAGACTTCCAAACCAAAGTAAGAGGCCTCAGACACACTCTAGTTGTGTAACACAGTTGGGTGACATCATTGATGCTAACCTTTCCGGCTATGAAAGAAGTTATGATCAAAGAGTAATAGTTGATCATGGGAAATGATGTCTATGATATGGTTTCGAGACTTGAAGGGAAGTTTGTAGTATCTTCCATGTGGACCTACCAGAACAAGTGTACAAAGCAAGGTTCGTGGTTTACCTTAGAAAGAATAGACTATGACTTTACATACTCTATTGACCAGACCCACTAGAAGTATATATCAAGAATAGAACCACCTGTACAGAATGAAGAGGGAAGATGACACTCCACTTCAGGGGGAGTGAATACAGAAGATATATGAGTTCGACATGATACGACATGATGGATAGCTTCCTGATGGATCGAGACTTTACCAAGAGTAAAGTGGGTTCCAACCTTCAAGGTTGAATGCAGAAGACTAGGATATTTTAATGACCTAGCAAGACAGATTATTGGGTCATTGATGTACTTAAAAAATACCAGACCAAACATTTGTTTTGTTGTGAACACCTTGAGTCAATATCTAGTTCAAGCTAGATGGGTTCACCTGATAGCCGAAAAACAGGTGATGAGGTATCTGAAAGGGACTATAGACTTTGGTCTATACTATGATGGAAACCATGAATACAATTGTATGGCTATACAGATGTAGATTGGGTTGGAAGTATCTTAGACAGGAAAAACACATCAGGTATATGCTTTTGTTTGGGGTCTACTATGAGTTCATGGTTTAGTAGGAAACAATCCAGTGTTTCTCTTAGCACGACTGAAGCAGAATACATAACAGATTTCTCTGCTATGTTGTGAAGCCATATGGATTCGGAAGCTGATATCAGGTCTCTTTGAATTGAAGATGGATACTACAATGATTCTATGTGATAACCAGAGTTGTGATGATAGAGAACCCTGTGTTCCTTCATAACACATAGAAATCCAGTATTTACATACTGTAGATGCAGATGATGGTGATTCAATATTTATATACTGGATATAGAGATGATGATGATTCAGTATTCCCATACTGAAGATATAGATGATGATGATTTCAGTATTCCCATACTGAAGATATAGATGACGTTTCATTATTTACATACTGTAGATGCAGATGATGGTGATTATGTATTTCTATATTGAATATAGAGGTGATGATGCTTTCAGTATTCACATACTGGAGATACAGATGGTGATAGTTCAGTATTCACATACTGGAGATACAGATGGTGATAGTTCAGTATTCACATACTGAAGATGTAGATGATGATGGTTTAGATGATGATGTGCTGACGAAGCCTCTGTCTAGAGTAAAGTTTGAAAACTTTTGAGACAAGCTTGGTGTTGTTCGAAAAGACCTTCCTCGAAAGGGGGAGTAGTGATGTTGCAGTGGGATTGTATCATCCCGGGACATTTGTCTAGAAGTGATCCAGTGGCCTCGGTCCTCGAGAATGAAAAGGGATTGTATCATTTCGGGACATCTATCCATAATTGATCTGGTGACCTCGGTCCTCGAGAATGAAGAGGGATTGTATCATCCCGGGACATCTTTCCATAATGGATCCGGTGACCTCGGTCCCCGTGAATGTGGAGGGATTGCATCATCCTTGAAATTCTGTTCAAAATCAATCCAGTGACTTCGGTTGTCTAGAATGTGGTAGGATTGCATCATCCTTGGACTTATTCCTAAAGTGATAGGGATTGATTCTCCCGTAATCAATCCAGTGACTTTGGTTGTAGAGAATGTGGTAGGATTGCATCATCCTTGGACTTAGTACTAAAGTGATAGGGAATGATTATCTTGTAATCAATTCGATGACTTCGGTTGTCGAGAATGTGGTGGGATTGCGTCATCCATGGACTTTAAGTCCAAAAGTGATCCAAAGACTTTTTTGTCTTTGAGTTGTGGATTGCGGGTTGTTCCTGATGATGATGATGTTACTGATTGAAAGATCAGAGTGTGATGATGATGCCGTACTGATCGAAATATCAGAGTGTGATGATGATGATTTACTGCTTGAAAGTTTGAAGTATGATGATGATGTTGTTGATCAAAAGATCAGAATATGATGATGATGATGTTGCTGATCGAAAGATTAGAATATGATGATGATGATGTTACTGATCAGAATATGATGATGATGATGTTGTTGATCGAAAGGTCAAAGTGCTGAAGATGTTGTTGCTGATCGAAAGGTCAAAGTGCTAAAGATGTTTCTAATCGAAAGGTCAAAGTGCTGAAGATGTTGTTGTTGATCGAAAGGTCAAAATGTTGTTGATGATGTTATTAATCAAAGCAGTCAAAGTGTTGCTGTTGTTGAAGACTAAAGATTGAAGATGAAGACTACATGATGTTGAAGAGCTTCCAATGATTTATAGATGTGTTACCCTGATGATGTTGATGATGTCCTCTATCTCTCTCCTACTATTGTTCTTGTTGATACTGTTATAGAATACCCTTCTCATTAATGGGGAGTGTTGAAATATTGTAACTTCGAAGAATATTCTATATGTACTTTTTGTGGTCCCCGATGGTCCCATCGGGAGAACCAATTGTATTTCTTTAAACTCCGATGCTTCTAATCGGAAGAAATAATAAGAGTCATGAGGTAGTCCCCTCAAATTGTAAAGGTGGGTCATTAGTAGTCCAGTTGTGGTTACTTGAGCCTACATGTTTAACTCGATCCTACATGATTAACTTGAGCCTACATGTCGAAATTAATTATTAAAGTGAACGGATGAATATAAATAGAGGTGTGGCGCTCCTCATTTGAAATACACACACTCACTTGTGTAGCGCATGAGAGAGAGAGAAAGAGTTGTGGCTGGAGAAGAAGGAGGATCAGTCTTTTGGGTTTTACCTTTTATTTTTTTGGGGCATCTACATTTAGGAAGCTTTTGCTGGGTTTTTCCCTTTAGGGTTTTCCCAGGATAAATCTTTGTGTTCTTTTTGTATGGTTGTGCTTGTCTATCTTTCAATGATCTTTTGGCTTATGGTTATGCTGTTATGATGCTAAATGTTTTAAGATCTCATATAACGATTAAAAAATTCAACATTTCTTGCTTGATTATCTTTGTGGAAGGTTCATCATCTTCTATAGCATGAGTATGATGTCTTCTCTTGTTTCCCTTCTTCTTATGAGAGTTAATCTTGTTTCTAGGAATGTCTTTGGCAAAGTGTCCTCTTTCATCACATGTATAGCATCTGAATTTAGATAAATCTTTTCTAGTGTTATCTTTCTGGTGGAAGTTCTTACCTTTGGAGTGACGAGAGCTTCTTCTGATTTTATTTGAGTGTACTGTGAGAGATTGATCTTCACTTCCCATCTTTTCTTCTCGAGTTGCTATTCGAGCTTCTTCTTGAGAGCATTCTTGCCATAGTCTATTGAACTTGACTAGCTTCTTTCTGGCACAGATCCCTTGAATGAAAGAGTCCCATGTCCTAGGGAGACCATTCAAGGTGGTCATCACAATATCTACATTATCCACTTCTTCATCCACTGCTTCAAGTTGTTCTTTGATCTGATAGACTCATGTAAAGTAAGACTGGATGGTTTCCGCATTTTGGATCTTTACATTCTTCAATTGGTTTCTCAGAGTCATCTTCTGATTTATGTTCTTCCCTTCAAACAGTTTGGTCAGGGCATCAAACATAGCTTTAGGTGTCTTCAGGGAGGACACATGTGGTATGAGGTGATCCTTAATTGAATCAGCAATAATCCTCTTAGCCATGACCAACTTCTTCTTGTGTAAGGCCTTATCCTCATCTCCCTCTGGAACTGGAACCTCTTCCGTGATGTAAGAGTCCAACTCATTTTCTTCCAGGACCAGGGAGATCCTATACTTCCAGGCTCGAAAGTTATCAGCTCCCTCAAGATTTTCATCAAGCTTGGTATGATGAGACATATTAGCAGAGAACCTCAAATGGAAATGCAAAAGATTTAGATCTTACCAGGTTAAGATGTTGGATCTGGATCTGGAGCTGAATTTCTGCAGAGCTGTTTCAGAAGAAGATTAGGGTTTGACTTTCCCAGAGTTCTGTCCAACCAAAAGCTTTGATCTTGATCTCTAAACTTTGATTTTGAGGAGGAGATCAGTCCAGGCTTGGGCTTACTCAAAAATTCCACTTCCGTGGAAAGCCCTAATTTCCGACAGTAGTGTTGGGTCAAAAACTGAAAATGCTCAGAATCAGATTCTGCTTCGACAAAAAGATGCACCCTGGAGAGGAGATTCAGCCCAACCTTATTTTGCTGAAAATATGTGGAGATAAATCCAAAAAGTAGGAAGCCCTAGTTTTCGCCTGCACAGTGTCTTCTTCTTAGGTTAGCTCTGATACCATGTTAGATTTTTATCATTTAAGCTAGCATTATGTTAGGATCTTTAACTAAGAGAATAACAAGCACAACAATTAAACATAAGAGACAATGAACACAATGTTTTTCCTTGGGGAAACCATAAAGGAGAAAACCCTGTAACTTCCTCAGAGATAGAATTAACACCAAAAGCAAAATCCCAAAACAGTAAGATGATCTCCTGACATCAGTAGTCTCTCTCTCTCTTGTCCCAACAACTTCTTCTCTCTCAGTTATGTGCTAGAACTGAGTGTGAGTGAATGTGTGATAAATAGAGAGGCTCACTCTCTATTTATACTAATTCTCGACTTGACAATAACTCACTAGGGCCGACTTCTCTAGGAAAGTATAATAACCCTAGGGCCCCACAACTGCGGGGAATTTAACCATTGATCAATAGGAGGGTTACCCACAATGACTTGACATGATTTGTTTACATTATTGAATCTCGCGATAGGAACATCGAGGCATGGCATGACTCCAATACATTACAGACACTTCCCGGAATAAACATCAGGATACAATACATAATATATACAGGTGAATACATTCTGAAGTTACAAATACATCAACAAAGTTAATAGTTAAGTAAATATATTCAGTTAGGTTTTCAATTATCTAAGAGTTGTAATAAAGATCCAAACTAAAGCTTTCGTGAGTTGGATTGGAGATTATGAAGATTTGAATGTAAATTCTCAATACCGTTGAGAAACTTCCGCGTGTTTATTCCCAAACTTAGATTGCTGCATATTTTATTTATGAAGAAATATTATGTTTGATAATCAATTAATTTGAATGAGACGATTATCCCCAAATATTGTTGTATAGTGTTATGGTTAAGTGTGGTATTGTATTATGACAAACCCAAGAAGAAATGTTTTCTATAATCAGTCTCTGTAATTTAACTCAGCCTAGGCATTGAGCTTCCTACTGGCGATGCTTTATTTTCCTTTCTACTCTTTATTTGAAATTGTGCTAGTATCTTTAAAACATTCTACAAGAATATTAATACTCGTCTTTGAATTGGTTTAGTTATGTACATAAATGGATGTTAATGCTTTGTTATGAGACAAGTTTCATTAAATCCATTGGAAGGAGTGAGGTATTGTTGGTATAAAACTTAGAAGGTCTAGTTTGAATAGTTAAATGACATTTTCATCAAGTGGAACCAAAATATCAAAAGTTTGCAGTTAAATTTGGAGTTATACGTAGTCATGCAGCAACCAGAAATAGTCTTGCAGCAACTAGAAAAATTCCTGCAGCAATGGGAACAATCCTGTAACAACCAGAATAGTCCTGCAACAATGGGAAGAGTCCTGCAACAATGGATCCTACAACAACATGTTTTTCCTAAAGTGTTTTGGTTTCTCGTAGTTTGGAACAGTTTTCCTATGCATCTATTGTTTGTGTAGAATGCACCAAGGTTTTGAAGGTTTGTGCCTTCCTATTTTAATTATTAACAACGAGTTATAGCTCTGAGTCTCAACGAGAAGGTTTGTAGATAAAATTTGAGTGTAGAAGTAGAATGCTCATTTGATTATTGATCAAGTTTTGAAGTGTTAATATTTCATATGTTAGACTAGATATCATTAGTGTTTAATCCAAATTCACAACAGTACCATATGCAAAATCACTGAAAGAAACAAAATCACAAGATGACACAATATTTATCTTAGGAAACCCTCAAGGGGACGAAAAACCAACAAAAATTCCTCTGTATAATATGTATAAGATAGAAACCCCAAAACAAGTATTCTCCTCCTTGTTGATCTCTCTCTCTCTCTCTCTCTCACTCCCTTATGCGCTACTCAAGCGAGTGAGTCTTATATTCTAATGAGGAACACATCTCCTCTATTTATACACTTTATGTTGATTGAATTTTACCCTAAATAGGTCAACCCCAGTAAACTATTTGGGCCGACTTCACCTAGGAAGACTCAAAACAATATTTTATATTATTCATTGGGGTACTAATGACCCGACTTACAATGGAGATTTTACCTCATGACTGTATGATGACCAATTATAATAGTAACATCTCCCTTGGCGTACATCAATAAAATACATTTAGAATATCCTTTGAAGTTACAATATTTCAACACTCCCCCTTAACGAGAAGGGTATTCTATTGACAACATCATCATCAACTATAGGAGTAACAAGAGACAATATCTTCATCAGTATTGAGGTAATACATCTATATGTCATATGAAGTTTTGAATATTCATCGGTAATTGGAACAATTACTCTTCAATGTCTTCATCTTCTGCATCACACGATCGCTTGATCCTTTTGCAGCAACACTTCAATCTTCCGATCCTTCGTAGCAACAACACTTCGATCCTTTAGATCCTTTCCAGCAGCACTTCGATCTTCTTGATCCTTCGTAGCAGTAGATATTCGATACTTTGCAGCAACACTTTGATCTTTTCGATCATTTTCTGTCACGCTACCCGCAGTACACACGATCTCTTTACGAGATGGTCAATCCCTATCACTTTAGGACATAGGTCCAAGGATGATGCAATCCTCCATAAACCTACTCCCCCTTAACGAGGAGGGTCCATAGTATCGACCAACTGAATTGTATACAATTGAATGTAGATCTCGACTACACCTAGATGCAGGCCCCGTTGTCCGTAAGGACTCATCGTAGAGCATCCTCAGCTTAAAATATAGGACTAGTCTCGAGCGAGTGTTTTAGAATGAAATCTACATATACATGTAGGCATACTCTCCATACAAGAGTATTGTTTGTAGCTGCAAATCTCAACCACACCTAGGTGTCGGCCTTCACCATAGGACATCCTCAACCTATTAGAGCTAGGACCAATCCATGCGAGTGTTATACTATGACATCCGTGAGGACTCATCATAGGTCATCCTTATCACTAAATAAAGGACCACTCCAAGCGAGTGTTATTCTATGGCATCTACATATAAATGTAGGTATACTCTCCATACAAGAGTAACATCTACAAGGAAGATCTCGACCACACTTAAGTGTTGGCCCTATCTTCTGTAAGGAATCATCATAGGACATATTCGACATGAAATCTAGGACCATTCGCAAGCGAATGTCATACTATGATATCCACAAATGAATGTGGGTACTCTCCATGCTAGAGTAATATCTGTAGGGCCATCCTTAGCCAATAAGGACCACTCTCATGAACAAAGTGTTATACCTACAAGACCATCCTAAAGAGAGGATACTATCGTCGACAAGTGAATGTTGGAATTTGTCGACATCTTCAGGTGTACTTGGCCTCTTTCATACTGTAGCTTCACTATCTTCCATCATCGATGATAGTCTTATCATCACTCCCCATTTTCTGGGAGGATCCATATCATAAACCTACTCTCACTTTGTCCGAGGAGGGTTCATATCTTCGACCTGTTATTCCTTTCCAAGGAGATTCCATATCTTCAAATTGTTCCTCCTTACCGAAGAGGGTCCATATGTTCATTATTCCTTCTTGCAAGGAACATTTGTGGTCCCATCACTGTTCCTCCTTGCGAGGAAAGTATTTTCAAACTACACCAAGCTTGTCATGAAAATATTCAAACTTTACTCAAGATAGAGGCTTGGTCAGCACATCAACAAATTGTTCATTGATGCTCACATACTGGAGCATTATAAATCCCTTTTTTACCATATCCCTTATATAAAAATATCAGATTTCTATGTGCTTTGATTTATCATGGAACAAATGATTCCCTGTCATCTTTATGTAACTCTGGTTTTCACAAAGAATCACTGTGGTATCCAACTCCATGTCAAGTAGCCCTCACATCATTTTTCGAAGCCACATCGCTTCACAACTAGCGGAGCAAGGTGCTATGTACTCTGCTTCAACTGTGCTGAGAGAAATAGTAGACAGTTTCTTACTAAACCATGAGATCATGGTGGATCCCAAACAATAACATCCACCCGAGGTGCTCTTTCTGTCTGTGACACTTCCTGCCCAATATGGATTCGTATATCCATACAATATGTAGTCATGATTTCTACCATGGTAAAGTCCAAGATCTACCATACCTTTTAGGTACCTCATCACATGCTTTGCAACTATCAAGTGAACCTCTTTAGGTTTAACTAGATACTGACTTAAGGTGTTCACAACAAAGCATATATATGGCATTGTATTCATCATATACATCAATGACCCAATGATCTGTCTGTACTGAGTCATGTCCACTAACTCTGATGACTCATCAGATAATAAATTCAAGTTGGTGTCCATGGGTGTGGCCATGGATTTACAATCCAACATATCAAATCTTTTCAATATTTCTACTGCATATTTTCCCTAGTTCAGAAATATTCATTCTGGGCTTTGCCACACTTCCAGGTCGAGGAAATAATGCATCGATCCAAGATCTTTCATCTCGAATTATTTAGCTAGCTTCTTCTTGCTCTCTGTGATCTGTTTCTTATTTCCATTCAGAAATAGATCATCCACATGCATTAATAGTATGATCAGTTCATCATCCATAACCTAATTCATGTAAAGGTTAGGATCAACTTTACTCTTGGCAAAGTCGAAGCTTCTCAAGAATATATCTATTCTACCATACCAAGCTCTAGTAGCTTGCTTTAGTCCATACAGAGCCTTTTTCAACTTACATACATGAGTCACTTTCTCTCCGACTTCAAATCCTTGTGGTTGTTCGATGTAAACCTCTTCCTCTATCATACCATTTAGGAAGGCTGTCTTTACATCCATCTGGTATAGATCCCACTTCATCATGGAAGCAAGTGCCATGATGGTTTTGATGGAAGTGTACCTTGCTACTAGAGCAAATGTCTCTTCACAATCAATCCCCTCTTTATGAGAGAATCCTCTAGCCACAAATCTTGCCTTGTATTTTTCAATACTTCCATTAGTATCATGTTTTATCTTGTTGATCCATTTCAAAGATACCACACTCTTCTTTTCTGGTTTGGGTACTATATCCCAAATATCATTCTTCATTATCGATTGGTATTCTTTCGGCATTGCTTCTAGCCACTCTTTCTTCTATGCAACTTCCTCGTAGCTGGTGCATTCTTGATCTACAAGGTCACAAATCAAAGCTACATAACTAGAGTATGGCTTTGATTTTTTGCTTGTTCTTGTGGAGCCTTCTGGAACTCCATATTTCTCTGCTTCTTCTATGATTTATCTTACCCAAGCAACTTTTCTCTTTCGAGACATATCCATAGTAGGGGTTTCCTGAGGTTCTAGCATATCATGATATTTAGATGCTACTATTTCAGGGGAGGGTTCGACTTCTATCATTCTGGGAGGTACATCCTCTTCATGTACTTCTTCAAGCTGACACCTTCTGCATTTCTTAAGAGTTGTATCTTCATCAAATGTTACATCCCTACTGATCTCGATATGATGGAATCGTGAAATGTATGAGAATCAGTCTGGTGAAACCCTCTTTCCTATCTCATGCTATGAAAGAGGAGGTGATTAGGGGGATTGAAAACTTTCTGAGTCTTAAGGTGAATACTATTGAGATTGGATTTAGGTACTTGGGTTATTAGTTAAAACCTTTGGGGTATTGCATCAATGTTTGGAGATGGATTATTAAGAAATTCAATTATAAGATAAGCAATTGGTCTGACATGTTTATTACCCTTAGGTCCAGTTGGTATTAATCAAGTTGGTTTTGAGTGGAATTCTGGTTTAATGGTTCTTATTGGAAAAATTCTCGACAACCATCACTACGATACGCAGGCAAAAAATATTTGAATTTTTATGGAGTGGTGTTGGCAATCGTCAGAGGATTCATCTAGCAAACTGGGAAATAATTGCGAGACTGGTGGATTTTGTGGGATGGGATGTCAAAAACCTTGACTGTTTCAGTACCTCCCTTAGACTTAAGAGTCTATGGAAGGCCAACACTGGTAAAGGACTGTGGAGCCAAGTTATTATCACGAAGTATATGCGTCGACAGTCCCTTTTGGGGTGGATCATGGACACATCAGGGATCCTTTGAAGTCAATCTGTAAGGTGTCATACATATGGAATGGATTTTGTAGAGTATTTAAATGGATCAGTGTTGGTTTAAGATGGAAGGTTGGAAACGATAGGTGGATCAAGCCAGGAGTGGATCCCATTGTTGGTATGGAAGATGTATGTTCTTTCTCACAGGATTTGGTTATTTATTTAAATGATTATGGTTTTTATACCCTTCATGATGTTTGTACTCGAGGTTTTTGGTATTTCAAAGAGCAGTACTGGGTGGAAGTTGAAGACCCGGGGCTGTCAAGAAATTGGTTTAATGAGTGGAACAACTTCACTAGCAGGATCAAAAGACCAGGGATCTGATTGAAGGAATTTGATGATCAACTGATATGGGCTATTAATTCGGCTACTAGTCAAGTCATTATAAAGCTGGCCTGTAGGCATATCGTAAATACTATGTTTGCTAAAAAAGAAGGGAGGTGGCATGGTGTGTTATGGGGTTGGAAAATTTCGGTCAAGCTCAAACGCTTTACCTGGATATGTGCAGAAAGTAGGACCAACACTTGGGATAACTTAAGGAGGCATGGTTGGGAGGGTCCAAGCTTCTGCTATTTGTGTTTATTGAATGGGGAGTCAGTTGATCACTTATTTGTTGCTTGCCCATTTGGGCAATTACTTAGAAGAAAGGTGGTCAGGATGTTGGGAGAAATTTATAGGTGGGAAGCTTCAACCTTGACTAATCACATGGTTACTTGGATAAATCTATCAAATTATTTTCTTTGTTTCTCAATCTTCTGCAATTGGATTATTTGGCGAACGAGACTGATCATCGATCACCTTTGTTCATAGGTTGAAGAAGGATAAAAGAAGAATTGGTAATTCTTCAGTTCCTAATTATGCTTCTGTTTCTTTGATGGTGCAACAACACTTGGTAATGGAGGAGTGGGTGTGATATTAATCATCAGCAAGGAACACAATTTTAAGCTTAGGTTGGGATGTGGTAAAAGTTCAAATACACAAGAATAACTTTTAACTTTGGAATCTTTTATATTTTGCTGTGCTTCTTGGCCTGCCCAGTTGGTGTGATCGATTGTATTGAGGGGGTTTAACCCTCTTTCATCAATCTCAGTATCATGTGCACATCTATAGAGAGCATAATGTGGAGGCTGATGAGCTCTTCAAGGAAGAAGGCAAAATCATCAATCTCAGTATCATGTGCACATCTATAGAGAGCATAATGTGGAGGCTGATGAGCTCTTCAAGGAAGAAGACAAAATATATTTTGCTGGAACTGATGGTGGCAACTTGTTTTTTTTTTACCTTAGCAACATTTTTGTAGTGATGGTGGCATGGTCTTTCGGTTTGTTGGTATGTGGATTATGTGCAACTTAACACCAACATTTTTGTACTGATGGTGGTGGTGGTAGCTTGATTGATGGTGGCTTGGTTCTTTCGGTTTGTTGGTATGTGGATTTTGTGCAACTTAACACACTCTCCGTCAAATTTTTAACTGATGGTGGCAGCTTGGTTTTTTTTACCTTAGCTTCTCTTGGTGGTTTTTATGGTTGGTTTGCTGGTATGCAGAGGATGGTTTCCTTCAGTATATCTATGATGTCAAGTTTGTATTGACTTTTGATGGATTGTGCCAGTTCACAAACACTAGTATCTTGCTTTGTATTTTTGTTACCTTTCATTCAATAAAAACAAGGAATATTTTTTTTATATATTATTTTGCAAAAAAACAAAGTAATATAAAAAAACAAAAACTCAAATCATTTCAAACAAATTTGTAAAAAACTATTATTCAGCTTTAATAAAATTTAAAATAACACATTACTTAATCAGCATAAAAAAATACGATCACACCAACCTCATTAAATCATACATTTTAACACGTCATTTAAATCAACATAAAAAATACAATCACACCAACCATCATTTAATCACTATGATTTAGATAATATATAATACATTTTAACATGTCTTTTTTATTTTCTATATGAGCAACAAAAATATATAGGCGTTTTTTTTAACAAGTGTTTGAACCATACTTTCCTTGTACAAAACAAATGCAACAAGTACAGAGAAACCAAATTTACAAAACAAATATGATTGAAATATAATAAGATGAACCAAATTTTTTAGTAGACGACGGTCAAAAATATATCTCTGTTAAAATAATAATTTCTTTCAACATGAAGGATCATGGAAATTTAATTAGCATTCGTGGTTGTGCAGCTTCACACCAGAATCGATTCGCAATCTAAAAACAATACTGGCATATATCATAATGGTAGTTCATAGCTCATAGTTGTCATTTGGAATCTATTTCAACACAACCCTTCATCTAACAATTAAGGTATGAAACTTGCCTCGGTCTCCAGCAAACGTGTAATGACCTGCAAATCTTAACATATGAAATAATTTAATTCCCGAGCATGTTTTGATTGTTTTTGTTGATTTTCTATCTGAATATCTTCTAACAATTTATGATTCTTCTCACGGTCATTTATGCATAGCAACCCAGTTCTTGTAAACCACTTAATTATCCTGTGCATATCTCTGAGATTAGGCTCTTAGTTTAACAATATGCTTTTCGACTAGCCTGCAAAAATATGAAAGAAAGCTCAGACGGCATAACAGAACTTCTATATAAACTGGATCTTCAAGATTTTATTGATATATATATTTGCATGTCATTATCTGATTTAATGCAATGTTATGTAGTTGTGAATGTCAGGAGAAACTGACCTTGCTATTGAGGCTCTCCTTTTGGCTTGAATAGCCAACCGGTCACTATAGGTGGCAGTGACAGTGAGGGCTTGGACAGCCACATCAGTGGGCAGTTCACCAGGGTTAGAATCGTCAAAATTTGAGCGAGTACTTGCAGCCCATTGAGCCTGGCGCTTGTCTTTCCCATAATTCTTGTAACGAGTGAAAGCAACCCTTTGCTCAGTCAATAGATCCCAAGCTCTTCCACTCATAAAATAATTACAACTGAACTTGATGATGTCAAGGGGAATATAACACACAAGGCTGCTCATCGTGAAATCACATGATCCCAGAATTAGTTCAAAAAATTGCGAGATAGGTTCTATATGTTCATAGCACGGTAATTTTGGTAGCACATAAGTTGTGTATTCATATGATCAGATTGAAAAAGAAAAACTTACTTATAGATCCACACAACCATAGCCCAACGCCATCCACAGCCTTCAATCCTCCCAAATTCCCAGTTTGCATAAACAGCAATAAGAGTGGCTGTCAATTGCGCTATTAGGAATGCTAGAACCAGGAAAGTCCCTGGCCGTTCAAGAAATGACCAGCTGTGTGCTCTTGTAACAAAGATAAGTGCTTGGCTTATCACACTAACTTGCATATATATGACTGCTATCTCCTTGTGAATGCTGTTAGAAATTGTTGGAACATGGAATATTCTTTCAAAAAAGTTGGTCTCGTGCATCAGATAATAAAACATGACCGTCATCAAAGCAAGATAGCAACCAAGGCATATACCCAGTGCAAATATCTCATTCAGCTTCCACTGATCAGGCTCCATTGATGGTTTAACTCGGTCCTGCAAGTTTCCAGATATATATTGAAACAGGAGAGCCTTACATACGAATTCTGGTTTTGTTAGGCATGTGATTAATAAATAAGGCAAGAATACAAGAAGATAATACCTTTGAGATAGCCATGATTGTTCCATCATTGAGGATTGCAATTATTAGAATCATGAAAGGTGAGAATTCAAATCGCCAGATGAGGACCATCAAAACAAATCCTACAACTATACGCACAGTAATGGAGACTGCATATATTGTGTAGTTCTTCATGCGTTGGAAAATGCACCTACTTGTGAGAATTGCATGAATTATAACACTCAGTCCTGTTCTGTCAGTAAATCATTAACATGAAATCAATGTACATTTCATCATTCACATGCATATATCTCCAACATAGAAAATTTGGAATGCATGGTTTGCATAATAATATAAGAAGAATTGTTGGCATGGTTTGCATATCCTAAGTGCAGATATCTCCAACATAGAAAATTGTGAATGCATGGTTTGCATAATAATATAAGAAGAATTGTTGGCATGGTTTGCATATCCTATGAGAAGAATTGTTGGCATAATATAAGTTTTAAATAATGATTGCAAATTCAATAATTGAGAACACAAATGAGTATATTGCAGGTTAATATATGGTTGAGTTAAAGTACATCAAAACCAGGTAAACGTAATTGCAATCTTTTGCAGCTTCTAACCACAAACAAAAATATTCCTTTCTAATGGTCAGCAAGAAATTAAATGCAAAAATGCTCAGGCAAATTGAAAACTTAAAATAGAAAATACAGTATAAACTTGCCCGGTCTTGTCAGCACAATGTCTGCAGCATTACGAGCAGCATCAGTTGCATCAGATACTGCAATCCCAATATCTGCTTTCTTCAGTGCAGGAGCATCATTGACACCATCTCCTGTCATACCACAGATGTGTTTCCTCTCTTGGAAACGTTGGACAATCACATATTTGTGTTCTGGAAGCACGCCAGCAAAGCCATCAGCTTGTTCTATCAATTCTGCATCCACCATGGCTGCCATACAATTACCATTGTTATGAGTCCCAAACAATGCAGAGGAAGGATACATGTTTGACCCCATGCCAAGCCGCCTAGCTGTCTCCTTGGCAATGGCTAGTTGGTCTCCTGTAACCATTTTTACAGCTACTCCCAATTCCAATGCACTGTGGACAGTTTCAGCTGTGTCATATCGAGGAGGGTCGAAAAGTGGAATGAGGCCTAACATTTCCCAATCACCTCCAAGACCTTCTTGATCATTCTCTGGTACTTCCTGGATAAATACAATCACCAGTGATTAATTTCAATCGCTATGACCGTTGTTCCTTTTGTGTGTTTTTGTTGACAATCGTAGAATTGATATATGCATACCTTAAAAAATGTTACTTCAACGAGGCTTATAAGTATCAAGTATACCTGATATGCAACTGCAAGAGTCCTCAATCCTCTCTCTGCAAATTTGTCTATAATTTCATGCACCCTAGATTCAATTTCACGTTTGCTTCCAATGAGTGCAAGAATTTGTTCTGCTGATCCTTTCGTGGCTCGGTGCATTTTTCCATCTCTGGTTAAGTAAGTTATAGCAGTGCGCTTGTCCGTAGGATTGAATGGCAGAAAGTGGAGTTCTGTTATACCTTCTCTTGCCTTCCTTGGATCAGGGAGAGTGTTCACAATTGCACTGTCAATGGCATCCTGCAAAATTTGAATTAAAAAACCCCTTCCTTAGAATATTTACAACCACATTTTAAAAGATTAGCTAGGAGTTCTCATCAATCAATTAGATACTATGCTGGAGGACATAGCAAGTATATTTACAACTACATTTCAAATATTAGACTTGTGTTCTCATCAGGAATTAGATTAGATGATCGACCTAACCTGGTTCTCTACTCTGGAGGCCCTTGCGGCCATGAGCAGAACAAGGTCCTTGTCTGCATTCTCGGAAATAACCTCAACGAGATTGACATCCACGGTGAGCCTATTCAACGTGAGAGTACCTGTCTTATCCGAACACAGGATGTCCATTCCCGCCATCTCCTCAATTGCGGTCATCCGCTTGACAATCGCCCCTAGATTCGCCAAACTATGGGATCCAACAGCCATGGTTATAGACAAAACAGTGGGCAGTGCAATGGGAATGCCCCCAATCAACAGAGTAAGCATACTTTCTATTCCTTTTCGAAAAGGCCTCTTCTGGACTGCAAACATAACCACGCTCTCAACAACAATCCCCAGAACAATAGTGCAAATACAGAAATTGCCGATGTTTGAGAGTACCTTCTGGAAGTGCCCTCTGTTGTGTGTGGTGTCCACAAGATGTGCAGCCTTGCCATAGAAGGTGCTGAGTCCAGTTGCTATCACAATAGCTTCCATTTCACCCTGCTTACAAATCGATCCTGAGAAAACCTCATCTCCTGGTCTTTTAGTAACAGCCACGGATTCCCCTGTCAAGGGTGACTGATCAACTTGTAAAGGATAACCCTGTAGTAGCCTCGCATCTGCTGGAATAATGTCGCCGAGCTTGATGTATATGATATCTCCTGGCACCAACACATCTGCATTCTCTTCACTATAAATACCATCCCTTAAAACCTTGGCCTTGGGAGAAAGTTCCCGCATAAGAACTGCCGCGGCCTTCTCTGCATTCTGCTCTTCAAGGTAACTCACAGTGGAGTTTATGAGAAGCAAGCAGACGATGCCAAGAAAATCATGCCAGTCAGGCTGCCTTCCATCGCCATCACCACGGTTGAGAGCGATGGCCATGATAGCTGCAATCTCCATTACCCACGAGAGGGGATTCCACATGAAGCCCAGGAATTTGAGGATTCGGCTCTCCTTGTGTTCTTCAAGCTGGTTGAAACCGACGACTTGTGCTCTGAAATTGGCTTCTTCGGTTGTAAGTCCTTCCAGACTGCATCTCAGCTTTTCGAACACTTCTTCAATGGGAATGTGTTCCAGGTCCGGGGATTCTTCTTCATCCTCCTCCTCCACTACCACAACCTCAGTTTGAACTTTCACACCGGACATCTTCTCCATCCGAGAAGATGCTTTGGCAGCGTTTACAGAGCAGAAGATGGAGGGAGAAGGGGATGCAAGCGACCACCACAGCGTTCAGTGGTGGCTGCTGTTCCCAGAGAGAGATACGGTAATAGCCCGATGGGTTTTAGATTCCCAACTGTCGTCAACTGTCAATATTCATTTCTTAACGAACCGGCAGATTTTCAAACCGCCGTCTTCTCCACACCCTTGATTTGATTTATTTTTATTAATTTTTCATAAAGGTTCTCGGCGTTTTCATGCAAAATATTCTTATTCCATAACCATGGGATGAAAGATTCCATGCCATTTAGTTTATATAATATTGGTTAAAACACACCTGGAGAATTTTTTTTTTGTAACTAAGAGAATTGGTAATTGGGTTACAGGTAAATTCTGGTGGGATTTGATCTGGTGATCTTTAATTTATAACAAGTGACTTCATAACCACTGAATAGCCAATGAACTTGAGAGACAAGTGTGGGGGCTAATACACTATGTTCTTTATTAATACAAAAAATATTTTTTATTTAGTATCTAGTATAATGTCAAATTTTAGATAGTTAGATGATATATATATAATTTTTTAATGTTGTAATTAGCATTAGTCTTAAACATAAGATAATTGCAATTTGTTCTTTGTTTAATACCAATTTTTTATTTTGTTTTGTTATTTTAGTATAAAAATCTATAATTTTTTTCACTTGTCAAAAGGATCTTTGTTGATGACATCCTTAACATTATGTATGGATGTTTTTCCTTGTTTGCTCTCAATGCTTTTTGTGATTGAAAATCAATGTTTAGACTTCACACTAACTTTCCTCTAGTCTAGAGTTGTATGTATGTTATGCATATGTTTTAATGTTATATGTAAAATGAATAACCATAGATGCAAAATTTAATGTTAAAAACCTCACCAAGTTACAATAGACTAGTTTAGTTGAGTGTATACATTAAGTAGTAGGCATACATTTAAAGCTAGAGTGATCTTTCTTCATTGAAATAACAAGTCTAGTCAATTTTTAATAATGTGTTGCTCACCTTATAACTCTAACTAGGGTTATGACAGTTTCTAAAGCTCAGCAACTTGGGGATTTGGTAAAAGGCATAGCACTTAAGTGTTTACTCCAAGCATTCAACCTAAGATCCCAAACCTACACTCAACTACAACATTAGAAAGGTTGTATTTTTAAGGAATTGTCTTGCTATGTGATTGGCGTTCAACAAATCAACATGATATTCCATCATGTTGACCCTACGATCAATCATTCTTACACGAGCGTTAAATACCATCTAGAGAGAGGGGGGAACATGTTTGTCAATGTAAAAATGTCACATGTGTTGATTTTTGTACCTAGGAAAGTGTTCCCCTAGGGGACTTTAGCCTTAGTCACTTAAAAGGGGAAATTTAAGTGACCCTTGCATTAAATGACTTGAGATGAGCATTTAATGTGACTTTAGAGATTAAAGTCAAAATTTGATAAATTTAAGTGGGTGAGGGAAATTAATTTTTATGAGAATTAAATGAGAGCATTTATTCTCATCCATTAATCTAGTCTAATCCCACCCATTGGATTAGATGGCTCTTCACCTACCTAGTGTTTAGACAAAAAGCAAGGGCAAAGGCATTTTATTCATTCTTGAGATGAGATTGAAGAGACGAGAGAGCTGAGAGAGGCACATAAATCAAGGCACCGATTTTTTTGAACAGTTTGCTGAAGGCACAGAAATCGAGGCACCTTTTTGGCACAGATTTTAAGGAGAGCTAGAAGACCATACATCGTGAGAGCGGGAACAAGTTTCGAGGTGGATTCTGGCACAAGTTTCAAGGAGAAAGACATGCACATTTTCCAAGGCAACATGGATACTTTTGTGGCACAAATTTCGAGGCCGTACGACTGCATCTTTTACAGTCCGTACATCACAAATTTTGAGGTAGTTTTGACAGGTAAATCGAGGACGTAAAATTGATTTTTCTGGCATAGAAATCGAGGGCAGAACCTTGTTGTTATTTTAGGCTCATTTTTTCGAGAAGGAAAGGCACTGAAATTGAGGCAACATTTGCACAGAAATCAAGGTAGCCTGCTGGGTGATTTTCATTGGTTGAGATAAGATGTATTTTGACTGAAAATGACTGTCCTGATATTTTCCTGAAGAAATAATAAACACTCTTTCTCTCTCTGACTAGTTTTTCCCTTGTGGGTTTTTCCATGGCTATTGGCTAAAAATTTATGAGTATTGTGTGTTGTCTGAAAGTGCATTTATTTATTTATTTTCTGTCATGAAAAATCAAGTTACAACAGTGTTTATTTAAGTCTGAAAATTTATGTTATTTCCAACCTTTTAAATTTTCTGGGTTGGGCATTAAACTGAGTTATTTTCAACATCTAAACCAGAGGCTGAAACTTGTGAAAAACTTACATGGTATTAGAGCTGAGTTGGGCAGAAAATAAATTTTGCAGACAGAAAAGTAATTTCCAGATTTCAGAGATTTTCTTTTGATAGTAGCAGCCTTTTGTTGAAACTTGTTCTTTGGGAAATATGACTTCAAATGGACTGAGAATGTAGGATAGGCTTCATGGGGCAGGGAACTTTGTTCCATGGAAGGCCCAGATTTTGCTAATATTGGAGGAGAATGAGCTATGCGATGAGGGATTCAATCATACTACTACTCACCCCATTGTCATTCCCAATGCTACCACACATCCAGTTGAACTAGTAGCCTTCAATAAGAAGGACATTAAGGGTAGGAGAATAATTCTTGATTCAATTAAAGACCATGTTATTTGTCATATATTGAGTAAAGACAACACATAAAATGTGGGATGCTTTGACCGAACTGTTTCAAAGTTCTAATGAGAACCGAAAAATGGTTTTGAGGGAGAAGTTGAAGAGTATTAGGATGGTCAAGGGAAAGGTTGTGTTGACTTACCTTATTAGGATCTCTCAAGTGAAAGATGAGCTTGCAGCAGTTGGGGAGGTGGTTCCTAGTGCATAGTTAGTGCGGACGATGATGAACGAGGTGTTAAAGCCCTGGTCTGTGTTTGTGCAGGATTTGGTGGCTAGGGAGAACCTTCCTACATGGGAAAGATTGTGTGATGATTTTGTCCAGGAGGAGACTCGGAGGGGTCTTATGGATGGCAGTGCTTCTACTAGTAAGGAGGAGGAGGAGGATGTGGCTTTTATGACAAAGAGGAAGAAGAAGAACAAGAAGGGTCCCAAGAAGGGTGGGGCCAAGCAACATGATGGGCAGAAGAAGTATCTGAGCATTGTTAAGTGCTTTGTTTTTCATAATTTGGGACACTATGTTGGGCAGTGTCCGAACAAGAAGAAGGAGAAGCAACAACAGACAACAACTTCAGCGGAGGTCGATGACTTTGCAACTAGATTCAGAGAGATTTTTCTCTATGCACTGAGCATATTGATAGAGAGAGAATCTATTATCACCAGTGTGGATGTTGATAGACAGAGTGAGTTTTCCTTGTTGACATACCATTCCTACAATGCATCTAATTCTAACACTTGGTATATTGATAGCGGAGCTTCGATCCACATGACATGTGCTCGAGAGATTTTCTCCGAGCTTTCACAGATAGAGACTGATGTGGAGGTGGTGTTGGGAGATGACTCAACAGTCAGAGAAGTTGGGCATGGGGCCATTACCTTTCAGAGGGATTCCATGAGTCCCATGGTGTTGAGAGATGTATTGTATGTACCTGGGCTGAAAAAGAACTTGGTTTTAGTTTCCATGGTCGAGGATCGAGGTCTTGGGGTGTCCTTCCTAGATGGACATGTGCGTGTGTTTCCCAAGAATGCAGGACCATCTGCTTCATTTTCCATTGGAGTTAGGTGCAGGAAACTGTACAGGCTCTTATTTCAGCCTCAACATGCCTTGACACATAACAACGACAGTGAGCTTTGGCATATGAGGATGGCTCACTTGCATCATCCATCTTTGGGGTTGTTGAGACATATGGTTACAGTTTTACCAGAGTTCAACACATAGCAGAGTGATGTGTGCAGGGGGTGTGCTTTGGGAAAGTACACCAAGATTGCTTTTCCTAGCAGTGATAGTAGGTCAACATGGATTCTTGACTTGATACATTCAGATTTGTGTGGACCCATGTCATTTGTTTCCTTGAGAAAATATGAGTACTATGTGACATTCATTGATGGATCTACTTCCTGAAGAGCAAGACATATGAGGACGTCTTGCAGAGGTTCCAAGAGTTCAAAGCTCTTGTAGAGAACCAGATAGGAAGGAAGATCCAAGTTCTTAGATCAGATAACGGGGGTGAGTATACCTCCAAGTAGTTTGATGGATATTGCAGATAGGAGGGTATCAGGAGGCAGCTGACAGTTCCATACACTCAAGAGCAGAATGGAGTGGCAGAGAGGAAGAATAGATCTATTGTTAGAGCAGCCAAAGCTATGTTACGTGACTAGTCTCTTCCTTTATTCCTTTGGGATGAGGCATGCAGTACAATTGTATATATTTAGACCAGGAGTCCCCATCGTGTCGTGGGAAATATGACATCCGAGGAGTGTTTCACAAGCAAGAAGCCCGAGTTCAACCATTTTTGCATATTTGGTAGTTTGACTTACTCTCATGTCCCTTCTGAGAAGAGGACAAAGTTGGAGCCCACCGTAGACAATGACATCTATGTGGGTTATGCTGAGACTTCGAAGGCCTTCCGTATTTACCTTCCCTCTTAGAATAAAGTTGTTGTGATGAGGGATGTGAAGTTTGAAGAGGAGCGGACCTTCATGAAGTCTAGAGAGTTGGAGCAAGGAGAGCAGCAGGTTTTTGCACCTTAGGTTGTTTCACAGGTACCATCAGTGGAGAAGACAGGTTCACAGGTTTCCGGAGTTATAGGACCACACAGTATGGGAACAGGTTCACTAGGTTCATTGGTTCATCTAGTAGGGTCTTCGGGGACAAGTTTTGGGTCTCTGATTACAACTTCATCGTATAGATGATCAAGATCACAGAGTTCACCAGTTATTGGTACACCAGCTGTTGGTTCACAGGTTACTGGGGCTTCTAGCTCTGGTAGTTCTTCTGAGGAGGATAGGGCAGTGTGGGAGCAACCTTCAGGGAAGAAGAAGCCTAAGTGGCTTTGGGATACCTTGAAGGAAGCTCAGGAGTTTGGGACACCCAAAGAGCCAGTGAAGCCTATCCAGATGCTAGACAGATTGGGCATGGCATTAGTGGCTAGTTTACATGATTCAAAGCCTTCTACTTTTGAGGAGGCCTCCCAACATCATGTTTGGCAAGATGCCACGATGGATGAGTACCATTCCATCATGAAGAACAATGTATGGGAGATAGTTCCGAGACCCGAGGGGAAGTCAGTGGTGAATTCTCGGTGGCTTTATAAGCTAAAGCATGTTGCAGATGGGAGTGTGGAGAAGTACAAGGCCATGTTTGTAGCGCAGGGGGTTTTCACAGGTTGAGGGTGTGGATTATGATGATACCTTTGCGTCGGTCACTTAGTATACTTTGATCAGAGCGTTGATTTCCATTGCAGCAGAAATGGGTTGGAAGATCCATCTGATGGATGTGAAGACTGCATTTCTCAATGGAATCATTCAGGAGGAGATTTATGTTGAGCAACCTTAGGGCTTTGAGATTCATGAAAGAGAGACTCATGTTTGTAGGATGAAGAAAGCCTTGTATGGGTTGAAGCAAGCTCCTAGAGCTTGGTACTCCAGGATCTATTCTTACTTGCAGCGGATGGGGTTTCAAAAGAGTGAAGCAGATACGAATCTCTATTTCATCATGGTTGACGATGATCCACTTATTCTTTTGTTATATGTTGATGACTTATTTATCACAGGGGGAGAGAGACCCATTGTAGCTTGCAAGAAGGATCTTGCTTCAGAGTATGAGACGACAGACATTTGGTTTATGCACTATTTTCTGGGATTGGAGGTTTGGTAGGAGCCTGGATATATTTACCTGGGATAGGGAAAGTATGTTGTTGATATTTTGAGGAGATTTAGGATGGAGGATAACAGGACGATGTCGACATTGATGGTCACCAAATGGAATAATATTCATGCTTCTGAGGGAGAGTTGGTGGATCCAACATTATACCGTCAACTCATTGGTTCATTAATGTATCTGGTCAACCCTCGGATAGATTTGTGTTTTGTGGTGAACACTCTCAGTTAGTTCATGGTTAAGCCTAGGAGAGTGCACTGGATAGTCACAAAACATGTGTTGTGATACCTAACAAAGACAACGGATTTTGGTCTGTACTACAAGAGGTCAGATGGGATTAGGTTGATTGGCTTCACAGATTCAGATTGGGCAGGTAGTGTCGTAGACCGAAAGAACACTTCTGGATGTTGCTTTAGTTTTGGTTTGGAAGCAGTGTTGTGGTTCAATCGAAAGCAGAAGTCCGTTGCTTTGAGTTCTGTAGAGGCTGAGTACATGGCAGCCAGTCAAGCCAGTTGCAAGGTGATATGGATTCACAAGTTGATGGTGAATTTATTTGGTTAGGAGATGAGGCCTATGGTGATCTACTGTGACAATTAGAGTTGCATCCAGCTCTCTGAGAATACGGTATTTCATGATCGGTCAAAGCATATTGAGATCATGTATCATTTCATCCGAGATTATGTTTAGAGAGGAGCAGTGACTTTACGATACATTTCCATTGATGAGCAGGTTGAAAACATTTTGACAAAATCTTTGGGGAGGGGCAAGTTTGTCTTCTTCAGGGACAAGTTGGGAGTGGTGCAGAACACCTTCCTTGGTAAGAGGGAGTGTTGCTTTTTGTACCTAGGAAAATGTTTCCCTAGGTGACTTTAGCCTTAGTCACTTAAAAGGGGAAATTTAAGTGACCCTTGCATTAAATGACTCGAGATGAGCATTTAATGTGACTTTAGATATTAAAATAAAATTTTGATAAATTTAAGTGGGTGAGGGAAATTAATTTTTATGAGAATTAAATGAGAGCATTTATTCTCATCCATTTATCTAGTCTAATCTCAACCATTGGATTTGATGGCTCTTCACCTACCTAGGGTTTAGACAAAAAGCAAGGGAAAAGGCATTTTATTCATTCTTGAGATGAGATTGAAGAGACGAGAGAGCTAAGAGAGGCATAGAAATTGAGGCACCCATTTTTCTGAACAATTTGCTGAAGACACAGAAATCGAGGCACCTTTCTAGAACATATTTGGAGGAGAGCTAGCAGACCGTACATCATGAGAGTGGGCATGAGTTTCGTGGTGGATTTTGGCACAAGTTTCAAGGAGAAAGACCGACACATTTCCTGAGGCAGGAAGAAAATTTGTGGCACGAATTTTGAGGCCATACGACTGCATTTTTTATAGTCCGTACAACACGAATTTTGAGGCAGTTCTGACATAGAAATCAAGGGCGTAAAATTGATTTTTTTGGCACATAAATTGAGGGTAGAACCTTGCTGTTATTTTAGGCTCATTTTTTCGAGAAGGAAAGGCACTAAAATCGAGGCAACCTGCTGGGTGATTTTCATTGGTTGAGATAAGTTGTATTTTGACTGAAAATGACTATCCTGATATTTTCCTCAAGAAATAATAAACACACTCTCTCTCTTTGACTGGTTTTCCCCTTGTGGGTTTTTCCAGGGTTATTGGCCAAAAATTTATGAGTACCATGTGTTGTCTGAAAGTGCATTTATTTATTTGTGTCATGAAAAATCAAGTTACAATAGTGTTTATTTAAACCTGAAAATTTATGTTATTTCCATCCTTTTAAATTTTCTGGGTTGGGCATTAAACTAAGTTATTTTCGACATCTAAACCAAAGGCTGAAACTTGTGAAAAACTTACAACATTATATCAAAAAAAGACTATAAGGTAATTTATTCGAGATGTTAATCCATTTGTAGGCCATGTTTATCAAAGGATAACGAATTTTGTAAAGATGTGGGCATAAACAATAAATGACCTTGGATGAAGCACAGAGCCATGCAAGTTCAAAATCATCAAATCATAGATGAATAGTTCATGAAGAATGAATTTTTTGGTCGTTGCATTATCATATAATGGAAAGTTTTAAATTCATGCATGAATAGTTCATGAAAAGTGAGCTTTGTTGTTATTGCATTATTATATAATGGAATGTTTTAAATCCATACAGTAACAATTATGAAAGCTATCTACTTCAATAAGGCTTTCAACAACCTATTCTAATAAAATTACAAAAAGTAAATTGTACTTTATATTAATAGTCACATCCAATATGTTATTATCACAACAAACATGTTAATATGTTATTATCATACTACATCCCAACAAACATTTATTTATTTATATAATTTAACTTACTTATGAATACATAAATACATACTTTGAATACACGGGTACATAGTTGACATGTGGTTTCAATGTCAAAGTTTATGATGGAGTTATTTTATAATAATTAAAAAAAGTGATTGCATTACAACCCTTTCGACCTAACTTTGTATGAGCTTTATTTCCAATTACCATACCTTTGCTCTTATGGATAAAGTAACATTTCCAAAGCTAAAATTAAAGTATATTTCTCAACACAAAATATATTATAGACATGTATATTTTATGGTTTTTTAAGCATCTCGTCATTCGAATCAACAGAGCTACCACATGCATTGGGTTAAAATATATTATAGACATGTATATTTTATGGTTTTTTTAAGCATCTCGTCATTCGAATCAACAGAGCTACCACATGCACTGGGTTTTGGGATACCATATTTAAATGTTATGAGAGTGGTAGTAATACCGTCCTGGGCAATCTTAATGGATTTAGAATGGTAATTGAAGTCTACTTCATGCATGGTAATATCCATCTTCCTTATAATACTAGTCACACTCATAATAGCTAATAGTAATGCGGCTATTTTTTTATTTATGCATGTATCTAGGGACTTCCAAAAATACAAAGACATATCTAGTCGATTATAGGTAAGACAAAGAAAAATCTCAACTAAATATTGATATAGGGCACAATTAATCAAAGGTGTAGTACCTTCATCTTCAGGATGGATTCCAGAAAGAAACGAGAATTCGGTTGGTTTGTAATATTTCATTTTGAATCTTATTCAAAGATTTTGTGCATAATTAAACTATGCTATAGTGACTTCCAAATATGATTGGGTGTTTTGGATTCCAAGAAAATATTAGAACATTCCTAAGTCTATACTCAAAAATATATCATGCAAGGAATATTTGAACCATGCAATGGAGGTGGTACAAGTTCTTGGTATGAGATCATCTACATAGTGTACTATAAGTATAGAGAGTTTTCTTCTTGAATAATATATACATTTGGAATTTTGGATCTGAATTACATCTTGAAGAATTTTGTGCTAATATAAAATAATCCATTTTTGCATACCAACATCGAGGAGCATGTTTAGTCCATACAAAGATTTATTTAATTTGCATACTAAAGATAAGTGTCAAATGTACCCTAGTTGTTGTTCCATGTAGATATCCTCTTCAAGGTCCCCATGAAGAAAATCACTCTTCATATCCATGTGATGAATATCCCATTATTGTGCTTCTTCTATGTCAAGAACAAGTCGAACTTAATCCATCTTTGCAACTGGTGCAAAAGTTTATGTGTAGTCAATGCCATGTATTTGAGAGAAGCTTGGCCACCAATATTGATTTGCACTTGTTGATAAGTACTTTGGCTTCCATCTTGGCCATGTAAACCCATTTGTATTCAATCAATTTCCTTCCCTTCAGAAGAGGTACCCTATCCCAAGTTTTGTTGTTCAAAAGGGATTGATATTCCTCGTCCATGGTTTCTCCCAATGAGGACTGATAGAGGATTATGCATGTACTTGAGGATCATACGTGGAAATAATATAGAATTGAGTTGGAAGAAATGGAACTATGGCTGTAAAAGTCTTTGTGGCAACATGAAACTCTAAACTGATCCTTCTCGTATCAGTAGGATCACCCACTAGATCCCCGACCGCTTCAAGTTTTTCCTTTTCCCAACGAGGTTAAATTGTTGGGTCTGGAACACTCTTATTTTCAATATCCTCGAAACCATATGTATGTGAATCTAAATATGTATCTAAATCTGAAATTTCAATTGAAACATTAGAAAAAGAATAAAAAAATAATTTTGAATAACTAGTTGTGCATCAGTAAGAGAATTAGTTTCATGCATAATAATCTCTTCAAATTTTACACTTCTTTCAACAACGATTTTTTAGTTCTTAATATTTAGTACCCTATAAAAAATTACCCCTTCATGATATCCCCAAAAAATGCACTCCTCACTTTGTGGTTCCAAAGAACTTCTTTTATGAGACAGAATGCAGGCCAAGGCACATGATCCAAACACCCTGAAGTTCTTTACTACTGGTTTTTTACTAGTACATGATTCAAAATGAATAACCCATTTCAATTGTTTGTGAGGTACTCTATTTTGAATGTAATTATAAAAATTTATAACCTCATTCCATATTTTTAGAGGAAGACTCTTTGAATGCAACATGCAATTTTCCATTTCTTTCAATGTTCTCTTTTTCCACTCTCCAACCCCATTATGTTGTGGAGTATAAGGAATGGTATGTTGCATATCTATACCAAATACAAAGCATATATTATATGTACATATTTATTGACATAATCCCCCACCATTTTCCATGGGGAGAATCTTGATCCCCTTACCATATTGTTTCTCTACAAGTGCTTTAAAATCTTGAAAACATGCAAATAAATCATCTTTGTGATTTAGGAAGTACACCCATGTCTATCTTGAAAAATCATCAATAAAATTCATGGAATACCTATATTTATTCATAGAAGGACGTGGAAGAGTTCCATTAATGTCATTGTGGACAAATTCAGGAAGGGATGTGGCTCTCTTAGCCTTCCCTTTCTCAAATCTTTCTTCAAGGTGCTTACCAAGAGAACATCCTTGGCATACTCCATCTAAAAAAGAATTAGGTGGAAACCCTATTGTTATAGCCCAAAATGACACATTCTCTTCCTGTGACCACTTTCCCATGATTTCGTCTCATGTCGACACTTCCATGATGACACTTCATGACAATCACTGAAAGTCACTGAAAAAACACCTAGATTGGAGGAGCCATATCTGGACTTTTGTAATTTCATTTAACATATCCTATAGACCATTGGAAATATATTTGAGTCAGGAACAACTTTGTAGAAGTCTCCAAATCCTGAAAATGCCCAGAAGCACCCTAAAAATGAGATTTTTTGATGTAATAACAACTTTACTTAAGCAAACCTGCGTTTTCCTGATGTATTCACGACTTTGCCTTCATGATACCTGTGGTTACCTCTTGTAGTGGTCAAAAATAATAAAAATATAAAAAATCCCAAATTAAAGGTGGTTTGGGAGGTTGTGGAACTAAATTGGGAAGTTGTAATTGATGCCTATTCGATCCTATCTCTTCAGAAATGTATAAATAGAGGGAGAGAGGTCCATGAGAAGGGACTTGAAATTTAGCATTGTTATGTTGAAGGAATTGGGACTCATTCCCCCTACCTTTTCCCTAGATGTTATCTCCTTATGTTTCATATCTTGGAGGATGAGACCCTTGGAGAAGAGAAACATCAAAACCGGATCAAGGTTTCGTGAGGTGCCTAGCTTGAGGAGAAGGTAAAATTTGTTCTTGTTCCATGATTAATAAATATGTGATGTCCTTCCTCTTCCAATCAATTTGTCTTGTACATTGAATATTTTTTTATGATCATATGTTTATGTTAATCAAATTAGGGTTTCATATTTCTTTGATTATCATTGCTTTACATGTGGTCATATTAGTTTGAGGAAGATATAAATTGTCTTGCAGGTCTCTTGGAGCAAGAGGAACAAGAACAGGATTGAAGAGTAGCTTGGACCAACCTTCATGGTCTAAGATATGAACCTATCTGATCTCTGAAACATTTTTATATATACTTGCAGAACTGTATGCATTAATATTTCAACCCTAGTATGTTGATGGCCTCTTAGACCCCAACCATAGGAACACTTCCCTCTACAACAAAATTGGCGACTCCATTGGGGATATACTTTTATGTTTGGGGTTTCTTTGACTTCTTTCCAGTGTTGTTTAAAGTTTCAAGTCCTTCTTGCAACTTAGGATGAAATCTTAGACTTGTTAAAATACCTCCCCTGCCTTTCTAGGTCAATTTTTGGCCCTTTTACAACTTTTTGCCACCCATTCGCAGGCTGTAGGGTGAACAATTATGACTCTAGGACGCATTCATGACCTGCCCTTCATGCAACTTGTGAATTCCTTCTTGAAACTCTTGACTTTCCTTAAGGAAACGCATGAATGCCCTTGCAAGTGTGTTTTTTCACCAATTTTTGGGTGTTTTGAGGGTTGTCTGAGGGGTCTTTAAGAGTCCTCTGCAGGTGCATGACTCCAGGGCGTTAGTGCCATCTCTTTAGAGTGTTTTTTACCTATATTGTAAGTCTCTTTCAAGTATTTGAAGTTGTTTTACTACCTTCCCCCCCACCTCATTCTTTGTCTTGATTCTTTGGTGAATATAAATTGCTTACCATGGATTGAGTGTGTAAGATGGTAGATGGAATGCAATTTTTTGGACAAAGAAGGTACATTAAATACATCTTGAAACTATCCATATTCTTGTAGAATATCCCCTTTCCCACATACCTAAATTTTACTGTTGCCTCCCATGGGTACTCCCTGAACAAAGGATGGATGAATGGAGATGAGCATGTCCTTAGATGATTCCATGTCATTTTATGCTCCAAAATCTAAGATCCAAGTGGATAATTTTGAAGTTGAAATTGTCACAAGCACATGTCCTCTTTCAGGAGGAGGTATTTGCTTGCACACTTTGTCCTCATTTTCTGTAAAAAAAAATATTATACCTACACTTTTCTTTTGTGTAAGATCTCTTTCCATAGTAGGGAAACAAAGGAAATTCATCCTTGGTCTTCCCTTCTTTGTAGGTGGTCATGTCATAAGAAAACTTTGACAATTTCTCCCTTTCGCTTTTGTATGGAGTATTTTTCTTACTAGATTTATTCTTGTCCTCATTTGTTGCAAGTGCATGAGGATTTGAAACAATTTGCAGGGCCATCTAAGAAATCTTATCCTTCCCTTGAAGCAGAAAAGTGGAAAAACATCTAAAGAAGGCATGGTGAAAGATGATACAAGTGATAATCTAGTAAAATGAAGTGACGAGACCATCCCTTGAAGCAGAAAGGTGGAAAAAACATCTAAAGAAGGCATGGTGAAAGATGATACAAGTGATAATCTAGTAAAATGAAGTGATGAGACAAAAGTTCTAAATTCAGGACCCACCTTTGAAAGGATAGAAAGTACTATCTGAGTGTCATGTTTATCAATCATGAACATATTGATATGCAATCGGACATATTTAAATTTGTTGAAGAATTCTTGTATGTAGTCGAACTCACTTGGCCTTAGGTTTATTATCTCCACCTCCAAATGATGACCCCTCATCTCGTCTTGTCTACCAAAGAGGGTAGGAAATGTGGTCCATATAACATTGAGGGTCTTGTTGGATTGAATGTGGTAGAGAAAGTATAGATAAATATAATAACAAATCATACCATCTCCTTCATCCATAATTTTAAGATACTTGGACTTTTCAATAAGAGCCATTTGGTTCCATCTGTTTACTATATGTTATATTCTTTGCATGTGCGTGTGGAGGGAAGGTGCATCTGTCAACGTTGTGTCTGATGATCCCTGCCAGCACCTTCATAGAAACAACGATTACGCCATTTTCGATGCAAGCGTAGCGAGCCCAATTGTTTGGGGCTAATTTTGGGAATTTTCTAAAAATATGTAATTTCATCTCGGTTAAGTGATTGGGGTCTATTTGATAATCCGAGTAAACGGATTAGGGCATTGGAGGCTACGAAATACCTATATTGTATTATTCATAATGAGAATGAGAAAATAGGAGGTGTGGCTTCAAGGTTTGTTGGTTTTCTCGATTAAGGGTTTATAGGATAAACATCTGTGTTTATCTGTGAATGTTGTGGTGTAATATTTTCTTTGCTTAAAAGAATATGTATGCTTTGCTTCTTTGCATAGGTTTAAAGCTTACATGTGGTATCGGAGCTCGATTATTAGCATCAGGGGGTCTGGGGATGCCTTTGTTACTGAGGGTTCGATGCGGTTGATAGATCTTGGGTCTGTAATAAACTTGGGTTCAGTGGGATATTTGTAGTGTTGATTTGTGTAGTGAAAGAGAATGGTGAGTAGTTCAAGAAATTTAATGACTAGAATTTTGAGCTATGGAAGCTCAAAATGGAGGAACTTCTTGTAGATCAGGAATAGTGAAATGATGTGGATCCGAGTACAAAATGTTGGGTATATGTTATATTGTTTGCATGTTCGTATGAAGGGGAGGTGTGCATGTCAACGTTGCAGCTCGACGATCCCAAAGGCACCTTCATATGCACCTATTTATAGATTTTATGGCTATTTATAGCTGTTTGTGGCTATTTTTAGAATTTGTCTAAAAATATGTAACTTAATCCCGGTTAAGGGATTGGAGTCTTTTTCTAATCCGGGTTAACGGATTAGGGTATTTGGATGTTGCAGAATACCTATATTTTGTATTGTGAGGATTTCATAATGTAATGAAGAGAAAATAGGAGGTGTGGCTCCAAGGTTTTCTGGTTTTCCCGGTTAAGGGTTTCCAGGATAAATCTCTGTGTTTATGTGTGAATGATGTGTTATGATCTCTATTTTGCTTAAAAGAATCTGTATGCTTTACTTCTTTGCACAGGTTTAAAACTTACATGTGGTATCAGAGCTCGATTTTGGCATTAGGGGGATTCCTTTGCTTCTAAAGGTTCGACGCGGTTGATAGATCTCGGGTCTGTGATAAACTTGGGTTCAGTGGGAGCTTTGCAGTGTTGATTTATGCATTGAAAGAGAATGGCGAGCACTTCAAGAATCGAGATCAAGAAATTTAACGGCCAAAATTTTGAGCTATGGAAGCTCAAAATGGAGGATCTTCTGGTAGATCGGGAATAGTGGATTATTGTGGATCAGGGTACGGAACCCACTGCAACATCATAAGAAGATTGGGATAAATTAGAAAGAAGGGCGAGGAGTACAATACGATTGTGCTTATCATACTCTGTGTTGTTGAATGTATCTGGTGAAGATAGTGCAGTAAAGCTATGGGAAAAACTAGGGAGTTTGTATCAATCAAAATCTCTTGTGAACAAGTTGTTTATGTAAAATAAGTTGTTTCACCTCAGAATGGACAAGAATGACCTCAGAATGGACGAGAATGACACTGTAATAGAGCATTTGAATGTCTACAATACTCTAGTAAGTCAGATAACCTCTGTTTGTATTAAAATGGCTGAAGAAGATAAATGTGTTACATTATTGTGTTCTTTGCCGGATTCCCGGGACAACCTAATTGTTGCAACAGGTAGTTCTAGCTAGGTGACCTTAAAATTTGATGAAATTGTATTATCCCTACTATCAGAAGAGATGAGGCAGAAAACCATGGATAATCATAGCATGGATTCCTTGTCTGTGAGAGGTCGCCCCCAAGAGAGAAACAAAAATAAAGGATATGGGGGAAGATCTAAATCTAAGGGTAGATCTAAATCCCCAGGAAAAGGAATAAGGAAATGTTGGAAATGCGGTAAAGCTGGGCACTATAAAAAGGATTGCAGATCTAAGAATGTTGGGAAAGCAAAGGGATATGAGGATACCCCTTCCACAGAGGTGAAGAACTCCTCAAAAGAAGGAGGGGATGTGTACCTAGCTTCCACAGGTAATCCTTCAGAATGTGATACATGGCTGATTGACTCAGGTGCGTCATGTCATATGGCCCCTCATAGGGAGTGGTTTTGTGAATATGAAAAGTACAATGGAGGAGATGTGTACTTGGGAGATGATTCACCAGCTAGTATCATTGGACATGGTAGAGTCAAGCTAAAACTGAAGGATGGAAGGATTAGAACTCTACCTGGAGTGCTACACATTCCAAATCTAGCAAGAAACTTAATATCTGTTGGAAAAAAGGATGTTGCAGGTGTAAAGACTGTGTGTGGAGATGGTGGTTGCAAAATGGTTCGAGGATCAATGGTATTGATGAGGGGAGTTTGGTATGGAACTCTGTACAAACTATTGGGAAAAACCATCATTGATGAATGTAACAATTCTGTTGTGCTGGAGGAAGGAGGTAAAGATGACAAAACCCTGACTGCATCAGGAGGAAAGACAATGATGTGGCATCAAAGAATGGGGCATATCGGAGAAAATAGACTTCGAGAATTACAAGGTAAAGGTATGGTTGAAGGTATGACTGATTGCACTCTGGATTTTGATTTCTGTGAACATTGCATATATGGAAAACAAAATCGAGTAAGATTTGCATCTGGTGCTACAAGAGCAAAGGGAATTCTAGAATTAATACATAGTGATGTGTTTGGACCTGTTCCTGTTCCATCATTAGGAAAATCTATGTATTATGTTTCATTTATAGATGATTTCTCAAGGAACATATGGATTTATTTCCTTCGAAAGAAATCTGAAGTATTTTCCAAGTTTAAAGAATTTAAGGCTCTTGTAGAAAATCAATCAGAAAATAAAATAAAGGTGTTGAGGACAGATAATGATGGAGAGTTATGTGGGAATGAATTCGAGGAATTTTGTAAGAAGTGTGGAATAGCAAGGCAAAAGACTACTCCACACACACCTCAACAGAATGGAGTTGCTGAGAGGATGAATAGGACGTTGATGGAAAAGGCAAGGAGCATGCTAAGAAGTGCTGGGATAGGACAATAATTCTGGGTAGAAGTAGTAGAGACAGCATGTTACTTGGTAAACCGATCACCCACATTAGCATTGATTGATAAAACTCCACAAGAGGTATGGACTGGTAAGAAACCCTCTATTAAGCATCTGAAAGTTTTTGGTTGTAATGCTTATGTACATGTTCGAAAGGAGAAAATGATCAAGTTGGATAACAAAGCTAAGAAATGTATCTTTATTGGCTATAAAGATAGTATGAAAGGGTATAAGCTTTGGAATCCTATAACTAAGAAGACTGTTTACAGTCGAGATGTTTTGTTTCAAGAGGTCAAAGAAGTCCCCAGACAGGAAGTGAATCCAATGGAAAAGGAACCAAAGAAAATAAAGTTTAAGTTAGAAGGTGAAGAATCTAACTCAATAGAAGAAGCAGAATCAAAAGAAGAACAACCTCATACTCTAGCTTTGAGGAGATCATCTCGAGAAATAAGGCAACCAGAAAAGTATTCCCCTCTTGATTTTCGCTCTCATTTTTCTATGTCTATTACTGATGATGATCCTAGAAATGTGAAGGAAGCTGTTAATTCAGAGGATAGTGATCTCTGGAAAAAGGCCATGGATGAAGAAATGGATTCCTTGGACAAAAATGAAGCTTGGTAGCTAGTCTAGTTACCAGCTAGGAGAAAAGCTGTTGGGAGAAAATGGCTATTTAAAAAGAAGTTGAATGCAGAAGGTAAAGATGATAAGTATAAATCCTGCTTGGTAGCAAAGGGATATTCTCAGGGAGAGGGGATTGATTTTGGTGAAATATTTTCTCTAGTTGCAAAATTAACTTCTATTAGATTTCTTCTTTCTATTGCTGCTGCTTTTGATCTTGAAGTAGAGCAGATGGATGTGAAGACAACATTCTTACATGGGGATTTGGAAGAAGAAATATACATGAAAAAACCAGAAGGGTTCATAGTAAAGGGAAAGAATGAGTTGGTATGTAAACTAAAGAAGTCCCTTTATGGTCTAAAGCAATCTCCAAGGATGTGGTACCAAAAGTTTGACACATACATACTTGGATTGGGGTTTGTGAGAAGCAAAGCTGATCACTGTGTATATTCCAAATAGGTTGGTGATCACTTCATTAACATAGTTCTATATGTTTATGACATGTTGTTGATTGGAAACAACAAAGATGTTATAAAGGAGGTGAAGTCTCAACTATCCTCCAAGTTTGATATGAAAGATCTCGGTGCTGCAAACTTCATTATGGGAATGGAGATAAGAAGAGATCATGCAAACAAAATGATCAGTTTAAATCAAAGAAAATATGTTGAGACGGTACTACAGAGATTTAACATGCAGGAAAGTAAGCTGGTCAAGGTTCCTATTCCTGTAGGTGTAAATTTATCTGTAGAGCAGTGTCCCAAGATACAGGAAGAAGAAGAATACATGTCAAGGGTTCCATATGCCAGTGAAATTGGTAGTTTGATGTATGCAATGGTCTGTACAAGACCAGAAATTGCTCGTGCAGTGGGATTTTTGAGCAGATATATGTCAAAACTAGGAAAGGAGCATTGGACAACTGTAAACCCACTGGAACGTCACAAGATTATTGGGATAAATTAGAAAGAAGGGGGAGGATTACAATACAATTGTGCTTATCAAACTTTGTGTTGTTGAACATATCTGGTGAAGATATTTTTTTAAATATTTGGGGAAAACTAGGGATTTTGTATCAATCCAAATCCCTTGTGAACAAGTTGCTTCTACAAAAGAAACTATTTAACCTCAGAATGGATGAAAATGAAATTGTAACAGAGCATCTGAATGTCTACAATACTCTGGTAAGTCATATAACCTTTGTTGGCATTAAAATGGATTAAGAAGATAAATGTATTATATTATTGTGTTCTTTTCCATATTCCTGGTACAACCTAATTGTTGCAATAGGTAGTGCTATCCAAGCGACCTTAAAATTTGATGAAATAGTATCATCCCTACTATGAGAAGAGATGAGGTAGAAAAGCATGGATAATCATAGAATCAATGCCTTGTCTGTGAGAGGACACCCCAGGAGAGAAAAATAAATAAAGGATCTATAGGGGGATCTAAATCTAAGGGTAGATCTAAATCCCTAGGAAAAGGATTAAGGATGTTTTGGAAATGGGGTAAAGATGAGCACTATAAAAAGGATTGCAAATCTAAGAATGTTGAGAAAGAAAAGGGATATGAGGATACCCCTTCCTCAGAGGAGAAGAACTCCTCAGAAAAGGAAGGGGATGTGTGCCTAGCTTCCACAAGTAATCATTCAAAACATGATATATGGTTGATTGACTCAGGTGCGTCATGTCATATGACCCCTCATAGGGAGTGGTTTTGTGCGTATGACAAGTATAATTGAGGAGATGTGTACTTGGGAGATGATTCACTAGCCAGTATTATTGGGCGTGGTAGATTCACTCTAAAACTGAAGGATGGAAGGATTAGAACTCTACCTAGAGTGCTATACATTCCAAATCTAGCAAGAAATTTGATATATTTAGGAAAGATGGATGTTGTAGGTGTAAACACTATGTGTGGAGATGGTGGTTGCAAAATGGTTCAAGGTTCAATAGTATTGATGAGGGGAGTTCGGTATGGAACTCTTTACAAACTATTGGGAAGAACCATCATTGATGAATGTAACCATTTTGTTGTGCCCAAGGAAGGAGGTAAATATGACAGAACCCTGACTGCATTAGGAGGAAAGATAATCCTATGGCATCAAATATTAGGGAATATCGAAGAAAAGGGCATTCAAGCATTAAAAAGTAAAGGTATGGTTGAAGGTATGACTGTTTGCACTCTGGATTTTGATTTCTATGAACATTTCATATATGGAAAATTGAAATCAAGTAAGATTTGCATCTGGTGCTACAAGAGAAAAAGGATTTCTAAAATTAATACATAGTGATGTGTTTGGACCTGTACTTGTTCCATCAATAGGAAAATATACATATTATGTTTCATTTGTAGGTGATTTCTTAAGGAACGCATGGATCTATTTCCTTCGAAATAAATCTGAAGCATTTGCTCAGTTTAAATAATTTAAGGCTCTTTTAGAGAATCGGTCATAAAAGAAATTGAAGGTGTTGAGGACAGAAAATAGTGGAGATATATACGGGAATGAATTTGAGGACTTATGTAAGAAGTGTGGTATAGTAAGGAAGAAGACTACCCCATACACACCTCAAAATAATGGATTTGCTGAGATGATGAATAGGAAGTTGATGGAAAATGCAAGGAGCATGCTAAGTAGTGTTGGGATAGGAAAATGATTCCGGGAAAAAGTAGTGTAGACAACATGTTACTTGGTAAATCGGTCACCCACATCAACATTGACTAATAAAAATCCACAAGAGATATGGGCTGGTAAGAAACCCTCTATTAAGCATCTATTTTTTTTGGCTATGATGGTTATGTACATGTTCCAAAGGAGAAAAGTAACAAGTTTGATATCGAAGCTGAGAAGTGTATTTTTATTGGCTATAAAGATGGTATGAAAGGTTGTGATATTTGGAATCTTGTAACTAGGAAGGTTGTTTACAATCGAGGTGTTGTGTTAAGAGAGGTCAAAGAAGTCCCTAGACATAAAGTGACTCCAATGGAAAAGGAACCAAAGAAAATAGAGTTTGAGTTAGAAGGTGAAGAATTTGAATCAACGGAAGAGGATTAATAAAAAAAAGAATTGAGGAGATCATATCAAAAAAGAAGGAAACTAGAAAGGTGTTCCTTGTTTGAATTACTCAAATAATTGAGAGGGGGGGTGAATCAGTTATTTCCAAAGCTTAAACCATTTTTCAATATTTAAACCCTGATTACTGATTATAGATTCATAGTTATGATAATGCAACAAGTATAAAAGAAGAGAAGAAGATTATCAACTACACATGCATGATAGAGACATACAAATATTCATTTTTATTTGAGCACCTACTCAAAAGAGGCTACAACCTCTGTTTTACAAAATATTTCTTGTAGAGAGCACCAACCCTCATGTTTTTCTATCACCCACTAAAATAACATTCTCCAGCTACAACTGAGTGAAAGCATCAACTTCCCCACTTGTACAGAGAAGACAACATGTTTTTCCTAGCACCACCCTACCACCCTTATTTCTCATACTTAAAACATAATCAGTACAATATTTAGAAAAATAGATATAACAATGCAAACCAACTATGTTTATATCTGCTCCTGGATTTGCTTATGCATCTTGGTTCCCCTCATCATCTCTGTTTTGGATATTCTTGAAAGAGATCAGAATCCTCTGTCATTCTACAATCTTCACTTCGACGATGATCCATGCACCAACTCTATGTTTGCAGAGAATGCACACCATCATTCATCACACACATCCTTTTATACATATATGTCCGTAAATCCTTTTCCGGTTCGTATTCTTGATAGTCCATTTCCATAATTGATCAAACTGTTCGATGCCTTATGATAGACAAGAATTCTAATCGTAGAGTAATCATGAGTTTATGCAACACTTCTTCGCCATTTGGCTTCTTTCGCACTTGTCTTTCTTCAACAAATCAAGGATTCTGCACTCTAGGTTTCGTAGTTCTCATTCCGCAGTACTGGTTCCGCACCATTGATATTATTTGAGCTCTCCATGACCGTTGATCTGAGAAGAAAATTGGATATTGGATATGTGATTTTCCAGATATCATTCTATGATTTCTGCTTTCTACCTTTCGCACATCCTTTTCTGCATGAATTCTTCTGCACCGTTGATTTTGTGCGGCCTCTCTACTGACCATTGGTTTGAAATAAAACACCTGCTTCTGCACATCCTTTTCTACAAATTCAATTTGCATCATCAATTTGTTACACACCATTAGCCCGATTGTCGATCTTATATGTAGTGTAGTATGCAGATCTTGAGTTTTCAAAATTTGTTAAATAACTTCCATACTTTTTCACTTTCTATCTTCTGCTTGCAAAACTCTTTCTGCGCCATGGATTTCTTATGCACCCTTTCCTGACCATCGATATTAGATCTGGTGTCGGATGCGGATCCTGAGTTTTCAACATTTTCTTAAACAACTTCCATACTTTTTTGCTTTCCGTCATTCGCTTGCAAAAATCCTTCCACGTCATCGATTTCTTGTGCACCCTTTCTCGACCGTCGATCTTAGATCCGGTGTGGGATGCAGATCCCAGGTTTTCGACATTTGTTTGAACAACTTCTAGAATTTCCTCTTGTCAACTTCCACTTGTAAAACTACTTCCGCGCCATCGATTTCTTGTGCACCCTTTCCCAACCGTTGATCTTAGATTCGGTGCGGGATGCGGATCCTGGGTTTTCGAAATTTGTTTGAACAACTTCTGGAATTTCTACTTTCCAAATTCCGCTTGCAAAACTCCTTCATATCCATCAATTTATTGTGTAGGTTCACTCCCGATCACCGGATCTGTTCACCAAATTACCTTTCAAACTTTGCGTATTTTCTCTTGACCGTTGCTTTCTTGTGCGGGTTCCTACCCGTCGGATCTGTTCATTTGATTACCTTTCAAACTTTGCATATTTTCTCTTGACTGTTGATTTCTTGTGCAAGATCTCTCTTGACCATTGGATTTGTTTTTTATGCTGATCATGACCTAACTTTGTCGATCTGCGTCTCTTTGCCATGGAAATCAAATACGATAGTGGATCTATTTGATGACACACAATCCATGTATTCTTTTGAGTCCTCTACTTATGTGGATCATATTCTTGGAACTATGTTGTCATCAATGACAACCAAATCACACTTTGATCTGTTTCCACATGACCACAAAACCTCCAACAATCTCCTCCTTTGGCATTGATGGAAACATTCAACTTTTGGATGCATGATGTACTAGTAATCATCAATCTGTTTATCATCTGTAACAAACAAATTCTTCCCCTTTGACATTGATGTCAAATAAGACTCTATATCACAACTCCCCCTATCAAAGTGAACAAGTTATTTGGAATAAGATATGATACCTAGCTTTTGGCGTAGGTACTCAAACTATGTCTTTGTTAAGGGTTTAGTGAACATGTCAGCAATCTGTTCTGTAGAAGGAATAAAATTCAATTGAATTACTCTGTTTACAACCTGCTCTCTTAAGAAGTGATACTTAGTAGGTATGTGCTTAGTCTTGGAATGAAGGACTGGATTTTTGGACATACTAATGGCACTGGTATTATCACAATGGAGAGGAATGGGATCAACATATTTTACCTCCAGGTATGATAGTGTCTGAATCATCCATAAAATTTGTGTACAACAGGTGGAAGCAACAATGTACTCAGCTTCTGTAGTGGACAACTATATTGAGCCTTTCTTCTTACCCAGCCATGCAACTAAAGAATCACCTAAGAAGAATGCACCTCCTCTTGTACTCTTTCTTTCATCCAAACACTTTTCCCAATCAACATCTGAATATGCAGTTAGCTGAAGATTTTGATTTCTAATATACTAGAGACCATAAGTCATTGTGCCCTTCAAATATTTAAATATCCTCTTCACAGCCACCAAATGAATTTACTTAGGAGCAGACTGAAATCTTCCTACCATTCCAATAGCTTGCATTATATCAAGACGAGATGTTGTGATGCATAAGAGACTTCCTATCATTGACCGATATGTTCTATGATCAACATTAGATGAGGGATCATCCTTGCTAAGTTTACATCCAACAACCATATGTGTACCGACAGATGATGAATCTTCCATCTGAAATTTCATCAACATCTCCTTCAAATACTTCTCTTAGGAGAGAAATAAGCCTTCAGGACTCTGGATAATGCGAAGACCAAAAAAGAATGACAATTCTCATATCATTGACATCTCAAACTTAGATTGCATGGCATTAGCAAACCACTGCGTAGAATAATCATTAGTGAATCCAAATATAATGTCATCCACATACACCAAAACTACTAATAGATTATCACCTTTAGATTTGATATACAAGTTGTTGTCAACAATACCTTTCTTGAAACCTTTGTCCTGTAGATATTTATCCAGTCTATGATACCAGGATCTTGGTGCTTTTTTCAATCCATATAGATCCTTCTTTAGTTTGCAGACATTGTCAAGAGTGTTTGTCAGTTGGAACCCTTCATGTTGCTCTATATAGACTTCTTCTTCTAGATCTCCATTGAGAAAAGATGACTTAATATCCATTTGATACAATTTGAAGTTCTTATGAGTGGCATAGGAAAGAAACATTTTGATAGCTTCCAATATTCACTACAACAAAAACTGGATTTAGCATCTCTTTTTGCATCCTTTTTTGCGTCTAGACTATCTTTCAGTGTATTTTTCTTCATTTTTTGGACAAAATGGCGCAATTTCACGGGTTGGTGCTATTTTAGGCATTTTTTACGTCCTTTTTCTAAATCTGGTGCAAATTGCGGCGTAATTTGCACCAGGTTTTGCACCTAGTGTTGCACCAGGTTTTACGACAGGTTTTGAGCCTAGTTTTGCACCTAATTTTGCGCCTAGTTTGTACATCTACTCTTGTTGCGCCCCCTTTTACGCCCATGTTTGCCTCAAATTTTACGCCCTTGTTTTCATCCACTTTTGCATCCTTTTTTACATCCACTTTTGCATCCACTTCTGCTTCTTTTTTTGCATCCCTTCGTGTGCCAAGTTTTACATCAAAGTTTACATCCTGTTTTGAGTCTAGTTTTGCATTTCATTTTGTTTCAGCCATTTTTGCATCCACTTTTGCATCCATTTTTTTGTCCACTTTTGCACCCATGTTTTCATCCCTTTTTGCATCCCATTTTACATCCATGTTTATGTTTTTTTTTGCATCTACTATTGCATCCACTTTTTTCGCATCCCAATTCATACCCATTTTTGCACTTAATTTTACACCCACTTTTGCTTCAACTTTTGCATCTACGTTTGCATATTTTTTTGCATCTAATTTTACATCAGTTATTGCATCCCTTTTTGCATCCCTTTTTGCATCCACTTTTGCATCGGGTTTTGCGTTGGGTGTTACGACTACTTTTGCATCTAGTTTTGCATCTACTTTTGTTGCATCCACTTTCACATCCAATTTTGTATCCAATTTTACATCCATGGTTGTATCCACTTTTGCGCCACTTTTTTCATCATGTTTTGCTTCCATGACTGCATCATTTTTTGCATCACCTTTTGCATCCATTTTTGGTGCACCCCATTATGCGCCCACTTTTGCGCCTACTTTTGTTGCATCCATGTTTGCATCATTTTTTGCATCACCTTTTGCATCCATTTTTGGTGCACCCCATTATGCGCCCACTTTTGCGCCTACTTTTGTTGCATCCATGTTTGCATCATTTTTTGCATCCATGTTTTTATCCACTTTTACACCCAGATGTTGAAGATGAAAATGAGGATAATGATTATGATATTGAGGATGGTTATGATGACGATGATAATGTTGTTGATAATGAGGAGAATGATGACAATGATGATGATGACGACGATGATGATGATGATGATGATGATGATGATGAGGATAATGGCAATGACGACATTGCCGATGATTATGATGGCAATGCAATGAATGGTGATGATGGTGATGATGACAATGACAATGATGATGAGTACAATCAGAGTGATGATGTTGATCATCTTAAAAAATAAGTTGTTATTTGTCATGCATAAATCGTGTGTGTCCTCCATGACCCTTTTCCACTAATCACATATTTTGGGTAGATGTTATTTCTTATGCCAAAGGTAATGATAAATAACTGATGAAAATGTCAATAATCACGATGATGATGTCAAGGACAATGGTGATGATGATGACATGGATGATGATTATGCTGATGATGATGACTATTATGATAATCATGATGACAATGACAAAGATGACGACGATG